>JARQAD010000001.1:68146243-68476243 GCA_029955455.1 Quercus agrifolia | reverse complement strand
GCCAATCCTGGCCAGTGGGTGGCCAATCTTGACCGAACAATTTATTTGTGAATAAAAATAGAAAAGATCAATAATATTTAAATAAAGTAGTTAATAAAAAAAATAGGGAGTCAAGTGTTAGTTGAAATAGCAGAGTGGCTTTTTGAGTTAAATTTGGCTAACATTTTGCTCTAAGGTGTGTATAAACTTTTACTATCCTCATTAAGACAAGATTGCTTATAAAAATGCCATAATGTCTATGCACATAATAGAATACAGCAGAGATATCATTTCTGTCTATGCAGATAATGGCAGAATACAGCACACATATCATTTAGATCTAACCAAAAAATTAAAGCAAGCAATATGAAATTCTAAAATTTTCATCAGGACCAAATATACTAATGAAACTTAATTGTTCAAAAAAATGAAGATCAAAATCCTAACCAACCATTGCAGAAGTATGCCATAAAGTTAGAGGCATATGCTTATCAATTGCCTCACACCACTGCTCAGTGCCTGTCTGACCCGCTTCAGATTCATTTTTGGTAGCTTCTGTGCCATCTAGTTCATAAGATGGGGCAGACGATACTTTCTTCATCCTTATGCAGTCAGACGTAAATGGGGTAACTTTATCATCAAAAAGATCCTCAGTTCCTTTAAATCCAGATATTGCACGAAGACATTCATCCAAAACCTGAAAGTTTTAACTTGAACTATGACACCATGATCAGAATAAGAAGAACAGGAAGAAGGTATTCCCGTCACAAAAAGTGAAAAACACATTTGAGGCACACCGCACATCATCCAGAAGAGAAGTTCTATAAAGAGGTGGAAATATGACAACTGCATCTCTATCAAGGTAAAAATGAGCATGTAGAACTGGAGGCTCTATTGTACATGTTCTCATATCCTCTAACTTCAAATACTATGAATTTTGCATTCAACCAACCAAAATTCCTAGATTAAGAAGATTTAAGCATCGTGATAAAACATAAAACAGAACTCTCCAAAAGCATGTGAGAGTCCTTCACAGGCCAAGATCTGATAAATACATTAATCTCATAATAAAGAGACCATCAAAAGAGGTCCTAATGAAGTGAACCAAAAAAATAAACCATATGGATCAGTACACGTTATTGAAGGACATGTTAAATTTGAGCAGAAGTAATAATATGATACTATCAGTAGAAATCATACAGGAGGGAATGCTTGGAACTAAAAAAAGCACAATCTGCCTTTTTTTTCCTTTGCCTAGACAAACATTTTTTTTTTTTTTTTTTTTTGGCGCACGGGGGTGGATGGGTGGGGTGTGGGGTGTGGGGAGGGGAATAGACATGCACAGAGGTCCTACCTTGACCGCAGCTGTAAGGAATTTTTCCCCAATAACCCCAACAATGTCTCCAGCGTTTCCTTTCCTTAGCCTTCCAGGTACTTCAGGAGTTGCTACCATGAAGAAGCCATAAACAATGGTGGAAACTCGTTCCCAACATGCAAACATAATGTTTGGGTAATTGTGTGACAAAGCTCTAAGTGCCTGTGAACAATAATATACGATGAATGTCAAGTTCCAAAACAAGTTATTACCAACAGAAGCAAAAATTTAAGTAACATCTTTAAGATCTTTGACCATCCTTTCTCTAAATTCTAGCATAATTTGCACAACTAATTAAAACATTGAGCAACCACTAGTCACTGTCTTGACAAAAGCTGCAAGTAAAACTCATTTTATCTAAAAGTACCAAGGACACAGGTATGAGCACAAATCTAAGTGTTGAGTTCATATAATAGGATGTTACTGTTGTAAGCAGCCTACATAAGTATGGGTTTCAAATAGTCCCATAAAGATTACATTTTAGAATAATATTTGTGCCTCTTAGGCCAATGAGCAATAGCACAACTAACACTTCCTCCTCCCATAATAATTGGATGGAGGGTGAGTCATGGGTTCAAGACCCATTGGGTGTGTGTAACTTACCAATAAAAAGAAAAAAGCTTCTTGATTTTCTCTCATTTAATAACTGTGTAAGACAAAACCTTAGATTTAATGAGCAGACTGAGTTAACCATATGCATCCCAGATAACATTTTTCAACAGACCCATGACAATTACCACATACCCCCCAATCACCCGACTTCAGAAAAGACAAGGAGACAATGGCAAGAACAGAGGATGAACAGACAAGAACTATTAACCCCAGTATTAATAATGTGAAATCAATCAACACAAATTATAAAAATAAAAAAAATACTGGCTTTCTTATGAAATTACCTGGAGAGCCTCAAAGCATATATTTGGGCTGGTTAGTTGTTCTGAGTATTGAAATATTGCAAAAAGAACACCTGACTTCTTTTCAGCCTCAAGGAAACCTGGAAAGAGGCATCAAAAGAATTTCCCAGGTAACCAAAAAAGAAAATACCAATGAAATTTCCAACCTTAATAATAAGTTGATTATGCATATAAACATCCAGCCTAAAGACAAAGGCAATTGCAATGAGAGAGATACTCTATGCTTGACACATACTGTATTTCTTAGTCCGACACCATAAATACATTCATAAGGGTAGCAGTATAGCAGTTAATCAATGAGAGTGATACTCTCTGCTTGTTTCTGGTTTTGATTACAAAGTTCCCAATCATGATTCTCAATGTGTGTGATTCTGGCGAATTCTTTTTGGGTTTTTACTTTTTATGCTTTAGGCTTTCAGTATTCAGTGGGTCTTGCCTAGCTTTGTGGTGGAATTATTATTTTGTTGGACTCATTGGCTTGGGAAACATGATTTAGATATTTGGAATTTAATTCCAGGATGTTTGATGTGGACTATATGGATGAAGCGTAATCGTCGGTCCTTTGAAGATTCTAAGAAGTCTTTGGTTGAGTTAATAGGCTTGTGCCAGAGAAGCATTTTTGATTGGTCTCGATACTGGGGTTTTACAGAATGTTCTTCTATCATTCAGTTTTTTTCTTCTCTTAGTTTAGTCTCTTGATTGTTTTCTATTGTTTTCTATTTTTGTGCTTTGCTGTGTTCATTCTCATGAACTCATTGTATGTTTTTTTTTTTTTTTTTTTGATAAGTAATAAAGATGTATATTTAAGAACACTACCTCATGCAAAAAGACATAAGGCAAAGGTAAAAAAATACAGAGAAAGAAGATAAAAACAAAAAGAAAAGATACTAATTACAAAGGAGAGAACTAAGGAACATAGGTAAAGAATCACTAGAGATAAGTCCTCAAGCCCTAGACCAGGCAAAAAGAGAGCCACTAAACGAAGCCAATAACTGGTTTTCGGAGCTTTCCATGTCCTCAAACGTCCTCCAATTTCGTTCCCTCCAAAGACACCACATTAAGCAAAGCGGAACTAAGTTCCACATTCTAGACGAATGCTTTCCAAGCCAATTCCACCAACCAAAGAGAGTCCCCGCAACTGATCTTGGCAAAACCCATGCAATCCCAAATGATCTAAACACCAAACTCCACAACCGGTAAGTCTTACCACAATGCAGTAGCAAATGATCCACAATCTCCCCATTACAACGACACATAATGCACCAGTCAACAAAGTCCATCCCTCTACCCCTCAAATTGTCACCTGTAAGAATCTTATCCCATACAACTGTCCACACAAAAAAAGAAACACGCCAAGGGGCCTTAACCTTCCAAACTCCTTTCCAAGGAAAGATAATGGGCAATGGATCTCTTAACTTATTATAAAACGATCGGATATCAAAATCTCCTTTCTTCATCAACTTCTACCTCATACGGTCTCCATTCTCCATTGGAGGTAAATAGGAACCCAAAGTATGAGGAAATTCATCCACAACACCCATTTCCCAATCATTTGGTCTCTGACTGAAACGGACTTCTCCGATCTCCTATCCCCCCCAACCATTAAAGAGAAAAGGCCACTGATGCCTCTTTATTGGAGGCAATCCCATACACACCTAGAAAGGTCAATCAAAGTGGAGAATCCCCACACCATTGATCTGTCCAAAGCTTCACTCTATCCCCCACCCCTACCTCAAACCGAACATTTTTACTAAAAACCTCCCAACCCATTCGGATGCTTCTCCATTAACCACTTCCATGTACTCCTCTATCTAGCTCGGAAGTCCATCCCCCCCATTCTTCCCCAAACTTTAGAGCTACAACCCTTCTCCAAAGCCTTGTCTTCTCAACTCCAAACCGCCATATCCATTTCCCTAATAAGGCTTTATTAAAAGTAGTTAATTTCCTTACTCCTAACCCAACATTTTCCAGATGTGCACACACCTTATCCCATCCCACCAAATGTGTCTTGGAATCCCCCCATAAGAAATCCCATTGCAACCTCTCAATTTTATTGGCCACATGCATAGGGATGATAAAAAGAGATAAAAAGTAAGTTGGAAGACTAGATAATGTGCTTTTAAGCAATGTCAGTCTTCCACCTTTTGACAAATACATCTTTTTCCACCCAACCAACTTACACTCGATTTTCTCCAAAATAGGATTCCAAATAGTAGGGGATTTATGTGACGCCCCCAATGACATACCAAGATAGGTCATAGGCAAAGACCCAATCCAACAATCCAAAATCTCTGTCAAGACATGGATATTAGGAACCTCCCCAATGGGAACCATCTCACTCTTCAAGACATTAACCTTTAATCCTGTCACAGCCTGGAAACAAAGAAGGAGCATCCGAACATGTAGAATCTGCTCCACATCCGCATCACAAAATAGAGTCATATCATCCGCAAACAAAAGATGTGAGACACATACCCCTCCGCCCCATCTACCATCAGCCCTAAAACCTCAAAGTAAACCAGCACCTTTAACTCTTTTCATCATCTTACTGAAAACCTCCATCATAACCAGAAACAACATAGGAGAAAGCGGGTCCCCTTGTCTCAATCCCCTCGAACTCCCAAAAAACTTAGCTGGAGACCCATTAACCAAGACAGAGAACTGGACTGTAGATATACAAGTACGGATCCACCTACACCACCTCGCCCAAAATCCTATTCTCTTCAACAAATCTAGAAGAGCCTCCCAATTCACACGATCATAGGCTTTCTCAATGTCCAGCTTACAAATAACCCCCGGAATCTTACTCTTCACCCTACTATCAACACACTCATTAGCAATAAGTATTGAGTCAAGAATTTGTCTACCGCCCACAAAACTATTCTAAGCCTCAGATATCAGTTGATCTAAAACCTCTTTCAAGCAGTTTGCCAGAGCCTTAGCTAAGATCTTGTAACCAAGCTAATAGGTCTGAAATCATGAATATTGGAGGCATCATTCTTCTTGGGGATAAGGGCTATAGAAGTTCGTTTTCTCCTTTTCTTTTTTTTTTGATAAGTAAAAAAAAAAAAAAAAAAAAAAAAAGAAGTGTGTTCTAAACTCTAAAGCAGTGTTGGTAAAAGTGCATTTAAGCGCAAAGTGCGAAATGCCAAGGCTCTAATGCTTCTCGCCTCTAAAGGGAGGTACATTCAAAGAAGCGCACATTATTACAAAGAAAAGTATTTCTTATATTTTTTTTGACAAGTAAAACCAGTATGAGAAAAGTATTTCTTATATATGATAACTTTTTTTTTGATAAGTAAGAAAATTATATTAAAAAACCTCAAGAAAACATAAGGCAGCACAAAGAGTACAGAGAAGGGAACAAAAAAAGGAAAAGAAAAGGAGAAAACAAGAACACAAGCGAAACCAACTAAAAAACTAATTACAAAGAAGAGAACTAGGGAACATAGGGATAGAATCACTAGAGGTGAGTCCCCAAGCCCTAGACCAATCAAAAAGAGTGCCACTAAAGTAAGCGAGCAGTTGGTCATCGGTTTTGTCCCTATCCTCAAAAGTACGCCAGTTTCGCTTCCTCCAAATGCACCACATTAGGCACAACGGAGCTAGATTCCAAACTCTAGAAGAGTGCTTTCCGAGCCAGTTCCACCAGCCGAAAAGCGTGTTTGCAATCGATCTGGGCAAGACCCAAGAAATCCCAAAAGATCTGAAAACCAAGCTCCACAACTGAAGAGCTTTTCCACAATGAAGAAGCAAGTGATTCGCCGTCTCCCCATTACTACGACACAAAATACACCAATCAACAAAATCAAAGCTTCTACACCGCAGAATGTCCCCTATAAGAATCTTTTCCCAAGCTGCAAACCAAACAAAGAAAGAGACATGCACCGGAGCCTTAACCTTCCAAACACCTTTCCAAGGGAGGATAATAGGCAAGGGACATCGAAGCTTATCATAGAACGAACGAACATCAAAATCCCCCTTCTTTGACATCTTCCAAATCATACGATCTCTTTGCTCAGACAGAGGTAAATTAGCACCCAGGGTATGAAGGAAATCATCCACATCGCCCGACTCCCAATCATTCGGGTTTCTAAGAAGAAGCACCTTCCAACTTCTCCGGGCCTCGGTCCCCATCCGCTCAAGAGATGAGGCAACAGATGCCTCCCTATTGTTAGCAATCCCATACACAACCGGGAAGGATAGATGGAGAGGTAAGTCCCCACACCACTGATCCGTCCAAAACCTCACCCTATCCCCCATCCCTACCTCAAACCGAATGTGTTTGCTAAACACCTCCCAACCTTTTCGGATACTTCTCCATAAACCACACCCATAAACACCCCTGCCTAATTTGGACGACCAACCCCCCCACTCTTCTCCAAACTTCAAAGCTACAACCCTCCGCCAAAGACGAGTCTCCTCAACCCCAAACCGCCATAACCATTTCCCTAGTAACGCCTTATTAAACGTAGTTAACTTCCTTATGCCCAAACCACCATTAACCTTCGGAGCACACACCTTATCCCACCCCACCAAATGAATCTTCGAATCCCCCCACAAGAAATCTCTCTGAATCTTCTCAAGCTTATTAGCCACATGCGAGGGAATGGTAAAAAGGGATAAATAGTAAGTAGGAAGGCTAGAAAGCATACTCTTAAGCAACGTCAACCTACCACCTTTAGACAAATACAACCTCTTCCACCCGGCCAATTTCCTGTGAAATTTCTCCAAGATAGGGTTCCAAATAGAAGGGGACTTATGGGAAGCCCCTAACGGCATACTGAGATAAGTCATAGGCAAAGACCCAATCCGACAGCCTAGAATCTCTGCCAAGGCATGAATATTATCAACCTCCCCTATAGGAACCAACTCGGTCTTCAAGACATTAACCTTCAAACCTGTCACAGCCTGAAAACAAAGGAGAAGCATCCGCACATGAAGGATCTACTCTACATCCGCATCACAAAAAAGAATAGTATCGTCCGCAAACAGAAGATGCGAGACACATTCTCCAACACCCCGGCTACCAACAACTTGGAAACCCCTGATCAAGCCAGCACCTTCTACTCTTTTCAACATTCTACTTAAAACCTCCATCATGACCAAAAACAGCATTGGAGATAGCGGGTCCCCTTGTCTTAGACCCCTCGAACTCCCAAAGAAATCAGCTGGCGTCCCATTAATCAAAATAGAAAACTGGACAGTAGAGATACAAGTGCGAATCCATCTACACCATTTCTCCCCAAAGCCCATTCTCTTCAAAAGATCTAGAAGAACCTCCCAATTTACATGATCGTAAGCTTTCTCAATGTCAAGCTTACAGATGACCCCCGGAATCTTGCTCTTCACACGACTATCAACACACTCATTAGCAATAAAAACTGAGTCAAGAATCTGTCTACCACCCACAAAACTATTCTGAGACTCAGAAATCAGTTGGTCTAAAACCTGCTTCAACCTATTTGCCAAAACCTTCGACAAAATCTTGTACAAGCTCCCCACCAAGCTGATAGACCTAAAATCTCGAATATTGGAAGCATCATTTTTCTTGGGAATAAGAGCTATAAAGGTAGCATTCAGAGATTTCTCAAACTTACTATGACGATAGAACTCCTCAAAAACTGCTAGAACATCCCTTTCCACCACTCTCCAGCAATGGTGGAAAAAAGCCATAGAGAAGCCATCAGGACCTGGAGCTTTATCTCCTGCCAACTCATTAAGAGCTAAAAGAATCTCCTCCTTCTCGAACCTCCTTTCAAGCCAACCCCTCTCCGACCCATCTATCTAATCAAACTCCAGACTTTCCACAAAGGGTCTCCACTCTTCTGACTCCTTGTACAAATTTTTATAAAAATTTACAACCTGAGCAGCCATCTCAGATTCCTCCTCATAGATCACCCCATCCACCTCCAAAAAGCTCAGGTGGTTAAACCTTCTCCGGGAGTTAGCCATCTTATGGAAGAATTTAGTGTTGTTATCTCCTTCCTTAATCCATAACATCCTGGACTTCTGTCTCCAAGAGATTTCTTCCAAAGAGAGAAGATTCTCAACTTCAGATCTCGCCACCGCTCTCTCACAAGACTCTGCATCAGAGAGACCAATCTCCCCTTCCTTGGCATCTAAAGAATTCAAAGTCTCTAATAATTGAGACTTTTTGCGACCAACATGACCAAACTCCAACCGATTCCACTGAACAATGTCCTCTTTCAAGGCCTTCAACTTCTTGGCAAACACAAAACTAGGAGTGCCAGAGAAGGAATGACGATTCCACCAAGACTGAACTCTATCAATAAAGTCATCCGTCTTAAGCCACATATTCTCAAACCTAAACGGACTTTTCCCCCTCGCCATTCCCCCCACCTCCACTAGAATAGGGAAATGATCTGAAACAGGGCGAGGTAAAATCCGTTGGGTCACATTCGGATAATGCTCCTCCCATTCCTGAGACACCAAAACTCTGTCTATCCTAGACATCGAAGGCCGAACTGACCCTCTAGACCAAGTATAGCTCCCTCCCTCCAAAGGCAGATCCGACAAATTAAGGTCCTCAATGAACTCCAAAAAAAGTTTCATAGCTGGAGTGAGACGGGAATTACCCAATCACTCGCTAGGGAAGCGGACAATATTGAAATCTCCAATACAACACCAAGGGACATTCCAGTATTGCTGAACACCAACCAACTCATCCCACATTAACCCCCTCGCATTGTTATCAATAGGACCATAAACCCCGGAACAAGCCCAACTGAACCCATCTCCCACCCCTTGCCACCGGACAGACACAGAGAAGGAACCCACCAAAACTTCCGTCCTCTCTAGAACCCTCCTATCCCACATCAGCAGAATCCCACCGGCTGTCTGGACGGCGTCCACCCAATCCACAAAGGGGCAGCTCCACACATTCCCCACCATCTGTCTGTCCATGCCAGTAAGTTTAGTTTCTTGAAGGCAAATTACATCACACTTCCATCCACGCAATAAATTTTTAACTATTGAACGTTTCCGACGGTCATTCAGACCCCTAACATTCCAAGAAAGAATTTTTAAATTCATAAAAACAAGAATATCCCAACTGAATATAAGCTCAACAGCCAACACATTACCGACTGTCATAATTAATCGAAGATTGCAGGTTCCTCAGCTCTCTCTTCCCTTTGTCCTTATAACTAACAGCTTTTCTAGAGAGAGTAACTTTCCTGTTCATCGCTTTAGCTGCCTCTGTCTCCTTCTCAATCTTTTGTAACAAAGCGATGCATAACCTCTCATGACGGTTCAAAGGCAGCCCCACCAATTTACTGAAACCAGGGAGTTTATTCTGCACCTATCTTGAAGTATCCAAAGTATTTTCGCACCCCACTGCCTCATTACCACCATTCAGCTCAGCTGACAGTTGTAACCCAGAGGGAGTAATGGCCATCAAAGGGACAGGTAAGCTATCCTCTCCACCCAAACCCTTATCTGAAACAGACCATTCTTCCTCCCCTAAGACACTTGCCCCAGAGACAGCACACACAGCCTTCGTAGGTGACTCCGCTAGTCTGGATTGCTCAGAATCAAGGGCCGTGAGACTGATCAAATCACCATTATCCCCTTCTTGATCTCCCAGAACCACAGGCCCAGCCTTCAAAAAACTCAGTAACAAAGTAGATAGAAAGTACTCCACCAACGGCCTCAAAAACACCAAATCTGCCTTACCCGGAACCACCATGAGCTCGCCGGAGCTAGTACCGGCGGAGGAGGGGTCACCGGACTTTCCCAGAGAGAACGGCGACTCGACCGAGCTTATTCCGGCGGCAGAGGGGTCGCTGGCCTTACCCAGAGAAGTCGCGAGCTCAACTAAGCAGGTGCCGGCGTTGCAAGGGCCGTCGGCCTTGCCCAGGTGCGACAGTAGCTCGTCGGAGCTACCAACGAGAGAGGGACCATCGGCCTCACCCGACGGCGCCGATAGCTCACCAGAGCTACTACCAGCGACGAAAGTATCGTCGGCCTCTTCCGAGAACCCTGTGCTCAGGCCGTGTCTCCAGACCCAGGACCAGCCATCATCGAGGCCTGGGCTGAACCTCCTACTCCAGCCAAAGATCCTTCGCCCACTTCAAAAGTGCTTGGGCCGAAGAAAACAGGTTTAAGGAGACCCACACTTGGGTCAGTCGAATCTGGGCTTGTTCCAAGGCCCACAAATGGCTTAACAGCCCGTTTGAAGCCCTTAGGAACCCATATAAGAGATTTAGGGAGTTCAGTGGCTCTCTCCCTACCAGCTGCCCGAGGAACATCACCGAGCCACGTACCATCCCTTCTCTTTCTCTCCCAGGAAACCCGCCTCCTACCTGTCACATCCATTTCCATGACAAGACTTCTCCCTGACCAGCCAGAGCTCCCAACGTCACTCTTCTTCCTCTTATCATGAACTTTTGAATTCAAACTAATGCTAGGGACTCTGATCCTAGGGTCTGCCAAAATTTGCTCACAACCCTCTGCCACCTCATGTCTACAGCTCTCCCTCCCAGCCCCTCCCATCCCCTCCATTTTTTCAGATATCCTCACCGGAAGAACCCCTATTTTTGTACCTGTGATTCTCAACTTCTCCCCCCTTTTCTCCTCTCCTTTATGTGTTACCTTCCCCTTGACTGAGATTCCTAGGTGCTTAGGCTTCTTTTTATCCTCTGTTCTTCCATGAAAGCCTTGAACAACTTCAGCAAAGGTTCTAGAATGATGAGCCTCCAGGTTGAACCTCCTCACCTGAGGAATGAATTTGGGACCATTTTCTCCCACTGCATATTGAGAAGGATTCAACACTTTTCTAAGTTCAAGGCCAAAAGCCCTCCAACCGTATCTCTCCTTACCTTCCGGTATAATAATCGACCTCCTAGACCCACCTGTTTTGAGCTCAGTCAACAACAAGAACTGGCCAGAGGAGTTGGAACTCCATTGGAGAGTAAAAGCTGTGTCTCCTTCTCTAAAAGTAAAAAACCGTTTGGGGCTCACCCCAACAACAATGTGTTCTATGTTAGACATCAACCAATGTGTTGCATTCTTGCCCAAAAAACCTGATCTCATACAGAATTTGCCCCTCTCAAAAATCTGTAACATGAAGTGACGACCCCCTTCCTCTAAAACTAACTGAAAATGTTTGGATTCTAGGAAGAAACTACGGACCCCCCCCATGGAGGTGCTTAATTACTTCAAAGGACAAGAAAAACCAACTCAGGGAGAGAGAGAGAGAGAGAGAATCACCACCATTCAGTGGAAATTGTGAGTTTATAACATAAGGATATAAGAGTAAATTTAGACAAACCTCATTTTCTATACTCCCATTTTTCTTCTCGGATAAATGAGTTTTCCATCTGATGCATGAGGCAATGGGAAGACAGATTTATTATATTTTATTTGATTTTATGTATCAATGGCATTTTTGTAATTTCATAATATTCTGGAATGGGCTATGCTAACAGTACATTAGATCTTCTTTTGGGCTTTATTTTAAGTTTAGTTATTTAGTTGGGCTTAGTAGTAAAAGCCTAAGTCCAAATCCAAGTCCAAGTCTTATTAGGGTTTTAAGAAATCCTAGTTCAACTAGGATTAGGTATTAGTTTTCTATTTAAAGAGTTGTAGTACTTTCTATTGAGTTGATTATTAATGAATGTTTTGAGAATTTAAGAGCTATGAAGCTCTCTTTATGGTTTGTGTGATGCAACCTTCTCCGAGGTGTGATGCCAAGGAACCCTAGGTGTGATGCTTAGGAAGTCTAGGTGTGATTCCTAGAATTTATCTATTTTCTTTAATTTTACCATTCACGGTTACTATTCATATCACTGTTCACAGCAACCCAAATCTTGATTTTCACCTTTGTTTTCATTCCCAAACCCTATTAATCCTTGTCCCCTTTGAAAACCCTATAATCCTTATTATTTTCTAGCCTATTCCCCACCAAAACCTAACACTAATTCTTCAAAACCCAAGCTATACTAGATCTGCCCCTGGTGTTCTAAATTAGATTTTGTTGTTTCCCCTTGTCCTACGTCACCATCCCTCCACTTTTCCACCCCCAACCAAACACAAATGAGAGAAACTAAAATTTCTTCTATCCTCCCACTTTTTCATCCCCCAACCAAATGGACCCTAAGAGTTAGTAGACGTGGGTGAGGCAAAATCATTAAAGATGAAAGCAAACGAATATTATAAGACATCACATATCAAAGTCAAGAAAGTGGTCGAGTAGCAAAAAGGTAGAAGACGAAAATTCTATGTTTTCTATACATATGACAATACCACCACCAACAGAAAAGCCTTGTCCCAAAACCACGGGGTCATCTATGGATCTGAACAAGTTAATTAGAAGCGTTCACTTGTATTCTTCTCTACCATTCTAACCTATCCATCACCCCCTTAATTAACATTTCTTTTCTACTACTTTTTCTAGTATTGTTTTAGGTCTTCTCTACCTCTTCCTGTTCCCTCAACTTGAACAAAATCAATCTTCCCACTAGTGCATTAACCACTCTCCTTTGCACATGACCAAACCATTTCAAATGACTCTCCTTCATCAATGCAGCCATGGAAGATTAATTTGCTATCGCTTTGCAAATTGACCTATTCAAGAATCATATTATTTTATGGGGTCCATGTGAAATTCAATCGAAGTAAAATTTGTATGGTTTTAAAGGCCTAGGTATGAGTCTTTTAGGGTTAAACAACTTTTTATTTGGGTTTTTATTTTATTAGTTATGGTCAATTTTGTAGTTAGAGACAAATTTGTAATTAACCATTCCTACAAATTATATGTATTTTGGTAGTTTAATTGAGTCCAGAATTTTCTAGGAGATCACAACTTGGAGTTTGTTTTCTTCGAGTTCAAGTTAGCTTTTTGTTATATTTTTAGTTTACTAGTCAAACCAAGAGTAAAAATACCACTAATACAAGAGTCATTATATATGCATTTTTTTTTTTTATAGGTAACATATTTGTGCTTAACTTATTAAAAAAGAAATGCAGTTGATTAATAAATTAATGAGTGTTTTGAGCATTGAGGCATGTTGGACTTTGTGTGTTCTTTTCTCCCTTTCTCTTCTCTGTTTTCTTCTACTCTTTCTTGTGATACTGTTCACACTTCACAGATACTGTTCATACAGCCCCTGAACACTATAAAAACATCTTTCCTTCTTGCTTACAACCTCAAATCAAGCCTTTCTTTTACCTGTCAAAACTTTAAAACCCCACTTACTTTCTTCTACCAAATAGCCATCAAATAACTTATCAAGTTACCTGTTAATTCCTAACACAACCCCATAATCCTTTCTTCAACAATTCTAAACCCTAGATCCACAAATTCTTCTAACTCTACACCCACACGTAAACAAATTCACTAACTATTCCTAAGTCGATATCCTGTCTTTCCTTGGATTTCCACTAATCATTTTAACAATATCATTTCAGATCCACTCACTTTATGAACATGTTTCTTAATAAACTAGCATCCAGTGCCTAACATGGCTAGTCTTATAACATTCTTGCAAAACTTTCTATTTGACTTAAGAAATATCCAGTACCAAAAACACCCCTGATCTTCTAATTTGAAATCAGAAACCCTTGAACTTTGAGAAATGCCCAAATTGATCCTTTTTGACTAACTTGCCAACAGTTATTATTCTCTGTGACCATCAAGCCACAGTTACAGAGATGTTTCATCTTTGTGAGCTCTTTAGATTCTACAGCATTCCTCCATGTTTCCAACTTGTGTTGACTCCACATCTAGTTTCATCCACTAAACTATATTGTCTGCTACAGACAACAGCAACTTAAAAATGGCTGGATATTGGCTTTAAGCAGTACTGTCTAGAATTCTGTGTTTCTTACTTCATGGAAGCTCTGTTCAAGTGTTAAGTCTCTTAAGAATTGCTTTGTTGAATAAGGAGATAACATGCTTAGGGCCTAAGGCAATTGGGTTGCCAAGGTTGTTGAGGTTGATGTGGCGTTTTTCCCCCTCATGCTTCCACTTGTATCTATGAGGTATTCAAAGAGTTCTTCTAGGTGTTTGTAACTAGTGTTGGTTTTCAAAAAAATTTAATTTACCTACACATACACAAAAAGGAGAAAGGGAAAGGGGGGGGGGGGGGGGGGGGTGGGGAATTTAACCTGTAGATATCTCTTCTAAAAGCTTTTCTCTGACTTGTAAGGAAGGTGAAGTAGACAGCGCTGCAGTCAAGCAACTAACAGCAGCAGCCTGTTAAAGGAGGTAGAAATATGATGAGAGGTCATTAAAACAGGGAAGTGAGAGTTACAAATATTTCAATATAACACATGAGGAAACTAACCAGAAGGCCACTCTGATCACTTTTGAAAGAAAACCCTTCATTGATCTTAGTCTGAAGAGATGTAATAACTGTTGGCAACAACTCTCCAGGCATTCTTGAATATCTAAAGAATTATCATGAATACAAAAAACAATATTGTAAGTAGGCACATTTTCTCACAACGATGAAAAAATTCAAAGTATGCTCATCCACCATTCGAAAAAGACCCATGACATCATATGTTTAGTTCGTTATTAGGCTCATTTATCATATAATTAATCAACTAGGTCTAGGTAGAAAATCCTAATCCTTTGCTAAAAACAAAACTACATTATTAATGGTTCAGAATCTTCAGATTCATTACCAACTGCCATAGATCAGAAGTTTGGCATTGCGTTAAGTTGAGAAAACTTTTTGCAGGTTAATATCCATTTAACCATCATATCAGAAAGCAAGCTTTACTATATCATAACATCATATATTCTATCAGTGTATAAGATAGTTAAATACTATAGGTGTGTATACAGACATATGGATAATTTAAGGCCAGAGTAGATGAATCTGACTTATAGACATAAACCCATGATCAACGAGGCTATCCAAGTCTGACAAGAAGGTGACAATTTGAACCACATATGGCATGTTTTGGAACTGAATTCTGATAGGTACAAGTGACATATGTTTTGCGCGTATGAGGTTTTGCAAATTAGTTTAGCACAATAGGGACAACATGAAAAGCAGTAACAAATAGTACAGCATTATGAGATCACTAAGAAGAAGATTCATACGGTGTGGATGATACTAAGAGCATGAGAATCTTGAATAAGGATGCCAGCAATCTACTATGAGTTTCACGCTGGATTAAGTACAGAATCCCTACACAAAATGGATTTGTAAAAAATGTAAAATACAAGCATGTACATGCATTGAAAAAAAGCACCAAAATGAAGTCACAATTTGCACCAGCCTAAATGAGGAGCGCAACAATGTATTTAAATACCTGCATGTAGTTGCATTAGTATCTGTCCGAGGGAACTTGAAAGTGCCATAAAAGATCCATATTTGGAAGATTCTTTGTATTCTGCTACCTGCAGAAAAATAGTAGAAGGCCCATCCAACATGACTGCCAGAGCTGAGGCAGAAGCAATCCGAGCCTAGGCAGCACAGAACAGCTCAATGTGTTAGCCAGGGAAACCAATAAGGAAATTTTTTTTTTTTGATAAGTAAGAAGAAGAATATTATTAATAAGGGAAAAGCATGAAAATACAAAGGGTTCACGGTAGTGAACAAAGAGACACAAGCAGCCGCTAAGAAAAACTAATAGACAAAAGGAATTCCATAAGGGTAAAACAATCTAAAAAACCCCAACACCGAGACCAATCAAAGACGGTCCATTGGCACAAATCTAATAATTGAACCACAGTTTTCCCCTTATCCTCAAAAGAACGTCGATTCCATTCAATCCAAATAGTCCACATTAAACAGCCTGGAACCAAATTCCAAATATCAGAGCTATGCTTCCCAAGCCAATAGTACCAACAAAATAATAAGTCCGCTACTGAACCTGGCATGACCCAAATGAACCCAAACAACCAAAGCGTATAGGTCCACAAAGAATGAGCTATCGAACAAAAAAGTAACAGGTGATCCATAGATTCCTCATTACAACAGCACATACAACAACGATTCGCAAAAAGGCGACCACGAAGCATAAGGTTATCCAAGGTTAGAATCTGACCATGAGCTACTGTCCACATAAAAAAAGTCACCCTTTTAGGGACCTTGACTTTCCAAATGCCCTTTCAAGGGAAAGTGGAAGGAGCTGCATTTCGAATCTTATAATAAAAAGACCGAATATCAAACTTTCCACTTCCATTAAGACCCCAACGAAGCCTGTCAACCCCATCACCCCTAGGAATCCGGGTTTGGATGAAATGAAGTAGGGAATAAGAAGCCGCTAACTCCCAATCATTGAAAGCCCTAAAAAAGCTTAAACTCCACACTCTGTCGTTATCACCCACTGAAGGGCATAACACTTCAAAAACATAAGCTTCTTTATTAGCAGAACACAAAAATAACTGGGGATAAAGAATTTTAAGAGGGACATCCCCAGTCCATTTGTCATGCCAAAAAAGAATACAAGAACCATCCCCCACTACAAAAGACAAATGCTTAGCAAAACTTTCCCACCCTTCACTAATACTCCGCCATAAACCACAACCATGAGCCCTTCTGCAAACTCTAGAGCACCAACCCCCTTTCCCCTCCCCATATTTCATGGCTATGACCCTCCGCCATAGATGAGTGATTTCATGGCCATACCTCCAAAGCCATTTCCCTAATAAGGCCTGATTAAAAAACGCCAAATTTCGAATTCTCAAACCACCCAACTCATGCGGTAAACAAACCTTTTCCCAAGAAGGAAAATCATTATAAGATAGATAAAAGATGTATGAAAACTGCAACAAACAAGAAAGAGGAAATATATGCATCATATCTCACAGATTACAAATAAACTTATTTAATAATGGACGCTTAGATTTTAATTAAATAACCAAAAAAACAGAAGTGATTACATATAAACAAAAGAACCAATACCTTTAAATAAGGATCATATAGCAAACATGTCATTAAAGTTGCTTCAAACTTCCTGTAAATAAGCAAGTCACAATGAAGTGGAAGGTTAACAAATTTGGGGACGGGACAATTGAAATAATTTAACAAGAAAGGCACAAAGAACAATGAAAGTTTCACCTAAGTTGCAGTACATCACTGGTCGGCAAAAGCAGAGTCCATTGAGTTGTAAATGATTTGGAATCAGCTTGACAGAGATCCTTCCCGCCAACAGTAAAAGTTGTCATTGTCAATAATAGCCAAAATGGTTTTCACCAGAGGTAGCGATAAAGAATCTACAGAGAGGGCTAAGCTAACATGCACAGCATAACTCTCTTTTGTGATAGGTAGTAATTAACTAAAGTACCAAAGGCAACAAATATGGGACATCTCAAAATCAAGCATCATATACAAATAAACCGAAAAGTGCTAAACTGATAAAGAGAACTGAACATGCTGTTTACAATCAGGGGTCTTAGGAAGGTTGACCTGAATAGGTCCTCATTTTAGGCATTATCTCAAAAAGACTATATATTTATAGCAAAATCTAGCATCTGAGAAAATAACCCTCATGTGCCACCCCAAGTGCAATGATCACCTAAGTGACCTATTAACACGTGTGATCCAAGTACAATCCCTTGCTCCCTCCAAGAGGGGGGAGGTTTGCAGGTGGGTTCAACCAGAAGAATAAGGGGAGGATTCCATTGGTTTTTGTAGGCTACTATTGCCATTTGATTTAATGACAGAAAAAAAAAAAGGACACCTTGAATGACTCAAGCATCATGAGGAGAATTGAGAATTTGTGAACTGACCTGAATACAAACGATGGCAGCTACTCTAACCTTAGAGTGCCAAACAGTCTCACTTTCTTTAACTGATCCATCACTGTCACTGTAATCTGAATCTGATGATGTGAAATCAACTGTAGAAGATTCGTGATCTGAAGAACTTTGAGAATTTTGAGATTTCTTCTGCCTCGTATATGAAGTGTCCTTTTTGCGCAAGTGTGGAGGCCGATATGGACTATGCTCTACTTTTTTAGGTTCATCAAAGCTTGACTTACTCATTATACGGAGCTCCTTCTCCTGGTTAGCAGGAGCTGGATATGTAATTTGTGTTCTACTTTCAAGGCCATAAGTAAAGAACATTCGTAGTGCCGCTACAAAACCTGTCACCTGGAAAATATATCACAAAGGAAGAGATTGTAAAAACAACAACTGCAGGAACAAATTCATCACATGATCTAAAGTCCCAAAACACAGATGTTTCTTACATGGTCAGAAAGGGAACCTTTAGGATCCTTGAGTACCAAATGCAGACAATGCAAGAGAGATGCATAAAACCTGCAGGGCAGAAGTACCACCCATCCATGAGGACGATAAGAACTTTAAAAAAAAATGCATAGATTAGAGCAATTAACATTAGGGAGCTTTTTTTGTTAGTCTTTCTTGGGAGTTATGAAGAGGAGGTATACCTGGACATAACATTATCTCCCACGAGCACGCTCTTAGATGCCAGGAAATCCATCACTTTCCTAAAAACCTATTCAAAATGAACAACCTTTAGCATCTAAAAGCGTAGATATCACCAAAGAAAGAAAAAGCTAATATGATCACTGCCCACCTCAATAATCAATTTCCAAATATCAACTGGAATGGATGGTCCATCGCTTGAGACAGTATCACCAAGCATAGTGAAAGCAAGAGTCTGGACTTCCCACAAACTGCTGTATCTGGGCATTTTCTTTCCTGTGTCAGCAGCACGACTTTGGTTTTTGATAGAATTAGACGAGCAAAGTAATTCCGTATGAGAGCGTGAAATGACACTGAGTAGGAATTTCACCAGCTGGGTATCTTCAGATGGTGAACATTTTCTATGATATAGACTAGCAAGACGTCTGAGGCACGAAAAGTTGAAGTTAGAACATAATTGTTAGAAGTTGGAATACATATTCTCTGGAGTATGGACTGGTATGAAGTATGAACAGCAAAAAACAATGAACAGAAGTCATAAATTGATAATGAGGCGATGCCAAACTTGAAAGACAGTACAGGGCATTGTATAATGCAAATGCATAAAAAAGGAATTTGGGGGAAAAAAAAGGAGAGTAAACAAACTTAATGGTGTGAAGGCATTCCATGACGGAAGCAACTGAAGCAGCATTAGTGTGAATGAGATATTGGAGCATCTTTGTAAAGGAGTCAAGGATGAGAGTCCAAGAAGATGGATTAAGGTCAAAGGAAACACGAAGACAGACATCATGAATCTGTGAAAAAAATATATATATAATATATTCAGTAAAAGAAGAACGAGGAACAGAGAATGAGAATTAAATAATAATAAAAAGAAGACAAGAAAATCATAGGTACGTACCAAGTGCGAAGTAAGAGTAAAGGTATCAGTGATATCATCGGGTGGGGCGTGAGCATTCACCAATTCCAGCAGAAACAAGAGGTCGGAGGTAACCTAATCAAATCATCATTATATTCAAATTCATAGATGTGATTTTTGAGCAAATTTAGAAAACAATAACAGAGAGAGAGAGAGAGAGAGAGAGAGAGAGAGAACCTCGTGAGGAGGAAGTTGGGGAGCGGCGGAGATGAAAGATTGAGAATGAGAGAAGATGAGATGATGAATGAGTTGGTGAATGGAGGAGGAGGATGAGGAGGCGCCTCCTCTGGCGTGAGGACTATGACTTGTTAGGGTTTCGTCTCTGAGCGTCAGAAACGCCGTCCTCCATGACCTAACTGCCGTTGTTGATGAAGAAGATGCCATCCGTTACCAGATCGATCAAACGATCCCTCTATCAACCTCTACAACAACAACAACAAATCCATGGTTTTGGTGGTGACCATGCGTTGTTGTATCTCTAATCTATTTACTGCCATGTGGATATGGTGCGCCCATGCGAGACACTCACATGTTCTGTTGCAAACCCAAATCACCACTTGTCACTCCACTATCTATTAACTCCTCCAAAACTTCCAACATTCCTCTTTCTGTCTCGTATTCAAATTCAAATCAATAAAAGCATTCATTCACAATTTCAAATTCACATCAACATCACAGTAGAGAAGTGGGCTATATACATGACGCTCAGGCAGTAAGTTGTTTTTAATTTGAATCCACAGTCCCTCAAAGTCCATATCACCTTCTCACTTCGTATTTACCGTAAAAATGTTATGAAAATATTTTAGATGTAATACTTTTCTATTTTATGTCATATCAAGTTGTATGGTTTTTACTATTTGGAATCTCATAATAATGCATTTGCATAAAAAGGATCTCATAATTCATATCAATATCACAGTAGAGAAATGTACTATATACATCATGCTTAGGTAGCAAGTTATTACGGTTTTCTTATCCAACAAAAAAAAATTATTACAGTTTTTAAATTTGAATCTAGCGTCAGTCAAAGTCCGTAACAATTTCTCACTTAAAATTTATTATGAAAGTATTGTAAAAATATTATGAATGTAACATTTCTTTAAATCATGTCATATCAAATTTAATCATATACTTAATCGTATCATTTCATCTATTTTAGTCATTCGGTGCACTTTAACCTTTTTTTTTAATAGTTATAGTATGTTGTTAATCATGTAGTTCTGAAGATTTTCTCTTATAGAACCTCAAGTACTTGATTTTCAACCAAAATATATATATATATATATATATATATATACACTTTATGTATAGAAAGGTATCAATTAAGCTATAAGACATTAAGACACGATCCACTTAAGAATAATATAAAAAAAATTGGATTGAGAGCATCTATTCTAAATCCAAATATATATCTAAAACTCGTACTAAAAGTTGAGCCTAAAAATAGTGGTTGCACCAAGTTTTTTTTCTTTTCTTTTTTTAGAAGCAAAAAGCTATAATATTATTAAACAAGGGAGTTCTAAAGATTTTCTCTTATAGAACCCCAAGTACTTGATTCTCAACAAAAAAAAAAAAAAAAAGTACTTTATGCATAGAGAGATGTCAATTAAGCTATAAAACTCGATCCACTTAAGAATAATATATATATATATATATATATATATATATATAAAAATATAAAAAGGGATTGAGAGCATCTATTCTAAATCTGAATATATATCTAAAACTCATACTAAAAGTTGAGCTTAAAAATGGTAGTTGCACCAAGTAAGTTTGTTTGTTTGTTTTTTTTTTTTTTTTTTTTTTTTTTTTTTTTTGAGAGGCAGAAAGCTGTAATATTATTAAACAAGGGATGCCAAGTCAGCAACAATTACAGCATTAAGATGTAAAGGAACACCCTCCATCCACACCTTTAGATCACTAACATGTCTAGCATGTCTAGTAAGATTGTGAGCAACAGAATTTCCTTGTCTCTTAACATGAGAAACAATAAAACAAACAAAGGATTATGCTATAACCTTTGCATCCTCAATCAAATGACCAAAAGAAGCAAAAAAAGACTCTTCACTCCTTAAAGACTTTATAACTCTCTTGGAGTCACCCTTAAGGATAACAGAAGAAAAACCTACTTCTTGAGCAAAACATAAGGCTCTTACAATAGCCAAAGCTTCAACTTTATCAACTTAGGAAGGCAAATGAATATTTTCAGACATGGAAGCCATAACTTGTCTAAGATCATCTCGGATTACAACCCCTATCCCAGCTGAATTACTCTCCTATATCAGATTGTCCACACTATAACAGCAAAAATCTCTAGATTCTTCCCTCTATCAATGATAAATTTGACCAAGTCCCCAAATCCGTTAAAAACTAAATTTCGTCGAAAATTCCACATTGAATCAAAATCCCAAACAGGAGAAAGACAAGGACAATTCCAAAGAGCATGCATTGTATCTTCACAGGAAAGATCATGACAATGATCATAAATATCTTCACTGAGTACCTTCCTTCTCACCAAATTTGTCTTGATAGGGATAGAATTTTTACAAGCTCTACAAACAAAATTACACACCTTATTTGGAATTGACAAGCACCAAATTTTCTTCCATTCAGCTTGACCGAGAGGGAAACACATCTGCCTGGCTGAATTGCAGACCATCAGCATTAGAATTCTTATGCTCTTCCATTAAGAATTGGTAACCATATTTAACAATGTACAATCCCGATTGATTTAAAGGCTAGAAAATTTTGTCAACAACTCGATTCTTACACGAAGGAATAGACATGATGGAACTTACCTCATGGGGAAGAAACAGATTATTAAGGATTGAAAGATCCCATTGTTTGGTCATAGGATTAATAAGATCAGCAACATGAGCTCCAATAAAAGATTCTGGCAAAGGAGATTGAAGCCTTGTATTTTCAAAGGATGGCATCCACGGATCTGCCCACAAATTAATACTTTCCCCTGTTCCAATCCTCCAACGAACACCTTTTTTGAGCACATATCTACCTTTTAGAATACTCCTCCAAGCATATGAACCCCCAAAATTTTCTTTATCATCCAAAATTGAACAATGAGGAAAAAACTTAGACTTAAACACCCTGTAAAATAGTGAATCTTTATTGTGAAGAAGTCGCCAAGCCTATTTAGCAAGAAGGGCATCATTAAACAAAGTCAGATCTTTAAAGCCCATACCAAAATTTTCTAATCAAACTCTCAAGATCATTACATAAACCAAGCGGCAATTTGAAACAATTCATTGAGTAAGTAGGGATAGCTTGTAACACTGCTTTAATCAAAACTTCCCTCCCAGCTTATGACAAAAGTTTTTCCTCCCACCCTTGTAATTTCTTCCAAACCTTTTCTTTAATGAAATCAAAGCACTGCTTCTTTTTCCTTCCCACAAAAGATGGCAAACCCAAATATTTTTCATACTGCTTTATTTCCACAATCTTTAATTTGATTCATGCTAGCTTCTGAAGTTGATTTACTAAAAAAGATAGTCGTCTTGTTCTTGTTTATTTGTTGACCCGAACACCTCTCATATACTCCTAGGATGTCCATAATTTTCTGACATTCCTCAAAAGTAGGTCTACAAAACAAAAGACTATCGTTTGCAAATGAAAGATGCGTCAATTTTGGGATGCACTTACTCAAAGGAAAACCATGAATATCACCCTGATAAGTTGCTTGAGAAATAAGTCCATTAAGTCCTTCAGTGCACAAGAGAAAAAGAAAAGGTGAAAGAGGATCACCCTGATGAATACCCCTTGTAGGATGAATAACTCATTTAGGTTCACCATTAACAATGATGGAATATGAGACTGATTTAACACAGAGCATCAACAAAGAAATCCATTGATCATTGAACCCCATCTTCCTCATTACAACCTCCAAAAAGGATCATTCTACTTTGTCATATGTTTTGCTCATATCAAGTCTGAGAACCACAAATCCTTCTTTAACTGATTTGTGATTCTACATACTATGAAGAGTTTCAAAAGCTACCAAAATATTGTTAGATATGTTCCGATTCTTAGTAAAGGCACTCTGATGTTCTGTGATAATCTGAGGCATAATTTTTTTGAGTCTATTCACCAAAACCTTAGAAAAGATTTTGTACAAAACATTGAATAGGTAATAGGTCTAAAATCATAAACTAATTCCAAATTATTAACCTTTGGAACAAGAGTAATGAAAGTGTGATTGAGGTGTTGGGGAAGAGAAGTAGAATTAAGAAAAGACAAAACAGATTGTGAAACATCTGTACCTACAAGATTCCAATAATTCTGATAAAAGAGTGGAAGCATATCATCAAGATTAGGGGCTTTGAGAGGAGCCATTTGTTTTAAAAAAGCTTGGACTTCCCACAATATGAAATCTACAGAAAGTTTTGCATTCATCTCTGGGTTAATTAAACTTAGAATTGTAATGATGGCTTCTTCGGGTTGACAAATACCAGAAGTTGTAAATAAGTACTTGTAATAGCTTACAAGGCAGTCAGCAACTTCAATAGGATTTGTAACCCATAGTCCAGTAGAATTTTTAATACCCCCAATTTTATTTCTTCTAAGCCTCTGAGTAGCTTTACTGTGAAAATATTTTGAATTTCTATCTCTATGAACAGCCTATAAAGATCTTGATCTTTGAAACCACATTATATTCTCTTTATCAAGCAAATCATTAACTTTACTCCTTAATTCCAAAACTCGAAAATTAACCCCTGAAGTCATAGCATCCTTTTCGGCCTGCACTAATTTTTTCCTTGCTTGTTCCAAGTCCTTCCTCACACTACAAAAACAATTTCGGCTCCATGAAGTAAGAGCTTTTCCACACTTATTAATCTTGTTGACAACTCGAATTCTAGAATCCACATGAATGTTAGTCCAAACAGCTTCAATAGTTTCATCACAACCTCTATCTGATAGCCACATCTCTTCCAAACAAAAAGGTTTAAATGGTCTAGTAGTTTCTATACCATCAAGGACAATCCACAATGGATTATGATCTGAAGTACTACGATGCAAGTGATGCACTTTAGAACCAACAAACTTAATCAAAATGCCGATTCAGCAAACAAAGTAAATCCCAAGACTCCTTCCTGTTATGTGTATCTGGTTTCCCATAAAATCCTGTAAATCTCCAAGCTTCACTCGAACCCTTCTCAATAATTGAGTCAATATGATTCTTTAGAGAAAGATTCAACTAACAAATTGATAGAATTCTTCCATAATATAGCTAAACCTCCTCCTCTATTCACTTTTGGAACAAAAAACAAACAATCAAATTGAATATCCTTTTTAATTTGTTTTAGCATTGTTTCATCTGCCCATATTTCAGCTATAAACATAACAGAGGAATCTTTAACCCGTACTAATTCATTAAGCTCCTTTCCTGTACATAAGTTCCCAAGCCCACGACAGTTCCAAACTAAGAGACTTATTGTTCTTGGCGGGGTTGCATAATAGCCTCCGCCAATTTCTAAGGTACTGCTTCATCATCTTTCAAAACCTGCAAGCATTTGCTAGGTAATTCCAGTTGATTTTCTTCACTATTAGACATTGCTTTCTTCCCATAAGACTTATCATGCACGGATACAATCTTTGACTTTTTCTTTCTGACTAATCGTTTCCAGGACCTTGAATTAAGAGGCATATCATCTTCATTGGATTGATTAGTCACGGGAATAGAAGTTGGAATAGATACAATACTTACATTAGACTCTTTAGCCATCCCCACAACATTGATATCTAATAAATCATTATCTAGCTTATCAGATAAAGTCTTTGAAGATGATGGAAGTCTAGAGTTTGGATAAGCCTAAGCCACACATTTTTTAAGAGAATCCACCCTATCAAACTTCTTCAATTTAGCATCTATCTGTAGAATTTTAGCTTCTAAAGAATTTGGGATTGAAAGTGAAGTGTCCAGAGAGGAAATTTGACAATTCGAAGGAATATTCTTACTGAGTTTTAGGGAGTGATTAATCCCCACCAAATCAGGTTTTTTTTTAGTAGAAAGTGGAGTAGCAATTTGAGAGATAGTTGTTGTACCCTCAATTGAAAATTTTGAATTTCCTTTTTTGGTGGAATAATGGTTCCTTGTTCTATATCCATCGAATTGACAGTAACTACCTTGGCCACCAATGACCGTGAAGAAACACCATGAACCTCTTCCCAGAATCTTCAACAATAACCACACTCTTCTTACCAAAATTGAAAATCGGGGCTCGAAGCCAAGTTCCAAATTCCTGCAATTCAATAACCAAAGTTCCTTTGCTAGATAACCAATGTTCACAGTCCTTATCATCATGACTTACAAGCCCACACCAATAACAAAAATTGGGAAGCTTCTCATGCTTAAACGCCACCCATCCTTCCTTACCATCTTCGAAAACAACTTTACGGCCTCGACAAAGTGGTTTTGAAACATCAACTTGGACTCTAATACGCATAAAGTCACCCCCATCATATCATTCTTAAATTAAGTCGAAACTACTGTGTCCACAGTCTTTCCAACCTCCTCTGCAATATCAATATTCAATTTATTCACTGGCAAGCCATCTAGTTGAATCTAGAACAGAGTATGACAGAAATTAATCTTTTGTGTAGATGAATTATTTTCTAGACGTTTGAATAAAACCAAGTGTTTATCAAAACTCCAAGGTTCATTCATCAACACTCGATCAACATCAATGTCAGTTTGGAAAACAAAAGGTACAACATGGTTACCAACATCCCGAATCTTGAATTCCTTCCGAGATTTCCAGAATGACTTAAAAGTCCGACCAATAGCCTCAACATTCAAAGCATGTTTAGTTAAAAACTTTGTTGCCAAAACAAACTTAGGATTATCACCACATCCTGTGAGATGGACATGAGAAGTTTCTTTGTTTGATAGAGTGAAACAGTTCCATTAAGAGAGAATAGAATCCATTACATTGACAAATAAAAACTGTTTCCCCAACCCCAAAGAAAAAACCCAACAAATCCTACCAGTAACAATGTTAAAGGAGGGAAAGAAATATCACTCTAAAGAAGATAAAATATTCTACTGAGTAAGTTCCAAGGCAGAGCGCCAGAGAGTCTTACATATAGAGAAAGGGGGGTATTTGTTATCTAATATAAATAAACATAACAAATTAAAATTTTAAATAAACAACTTTTTAAAAGCTCATCTTAATGGGTACCTTTAGAACAATTGTTAATAAACTATTTTAGCAAAGTTTTGACATCATTTTTATAAGAAATATAAAAACCTTTCAAAACATTAATTGTTTTTTTTTTTTCTCCATAAAAACTTTTCTTAAAGCATATGCTAACATTTCCATTTTTAAATAAAAATAACAATTTAATTGTTCTTATAAGTTATCATGACCTTATCAATTCTTTGGATAAACATAAAAGTTTAATATCTTTTTATCTTTTTTTATATAAAAAAAAAAATTCTTTCTTAATATACATACATTTATAGATATTTACATTGAACAAATATTTTCTAATGCACAGTTTTTTTTTTTTTTTTTTAATTTTAAACAATTTTTTCCCTAAAGCACAATATATATATAAATATATATATATATATATATAGCTCATGTTTAAACGTAAGAAAATCCCAAACCACTCCAAATCAACCTAAAAAACAACAACCATAGTTAAGGGTGTTTGCCATGTGGTTCGGTGTGGTTTTGGGCCACTTTAAACACCACACTTTGTAGTGCAGTTTGGCCTAAACCAAAACTGCACTGCACCTCAATTTTGCAGTCACATGTGCGGTGCGGTGTACAAGATGCAATTTGGTCAGTTTTGAGATGGTATATTTTTTAAGATGTCATGGTCAACTTCTAATTTACTATTAATAATCATGACAATATGATAGTACACTTTAAAAAAAAAATTTAACCTATATGTAACTAAAAATGTAACATAAATATATACAAAACAAAAACAAATTCATGACAAATTTACAGTAAACTAAAAGTATCGCAAATATATAGTATATACAAAACAAAAAAATAATATTAAACTTTTGAATTTTTGATTTTGTGAAAGAAAGAGTGTGAGATGGAGAAGTGAATGACGTATTGAATTTTTGATTTTGTATTTAAGCAAAACAAACTCGTTTTTAACATGAAACTAGAATGTACTAACACTAGGCTAGACACTTACTTCATATAATATTAAATTATTAATATGTATATATCAAAAAACCACACCCCACACCACACAATGCGGTGCAATGCGTTTCATTACCACTTGTGGTGTGGTTACTTCATTTTGCGGGCGGTTTAGGTGCAGTTGTGCGGTTTGAGTGGTTTGGTGAACACCCCTAACCATAGTTGTCAGCACGTAAATCGTAATGTGAATCAATTTTTTATTTTTAGGTATCATATTGTGTCATATGTCGTAAGATACACAGATAATTAATAAAATTTAGAATAAAAAAAAGGTATATATATATGTGGGGGAGTAAAACCTGGGCCCATGAGGTGGGCTCAGGTACAACTTTTCATCAACAATACGTCCGAGGAGAAGAAATTATAGGGAACCCTTGTAACTAACAGTAGAACGCGTAAGTGTCCAGGGAGATTGATCCGAGAGGGATACCCTCCTCGGGTCTGGCATATGTCGGTGAGAGGGGCCTCGGCTTCCCCTTAGTCCACCTTCCAGGAAATTCCAGAGGTGAAGATAGATTACCAATGCACATGGAAGGGATAAGGATGCAGAAATATCTTGAGAAAAAGCTGCTGCCACCGCATTAAATGCATTACAGCAGCTTTCCTGGCCGCATTTATGTGGAGAAGACCCCTGAACAGTGTTCTAAATCATCTTTACCCCCAGGAAATCAAAAAGCTGTGGGAGAGGAAGTGGGAAACTCAAGTACCAGGCTAGATGGCAGACAAGTGGACGATAGGATCGAACAATGAAGGACTATATAATGGAGTAAGACCTCCAGAAGAAGGGATCACGAGAAAAATAGAAGAAATCTCAAGAAATAACTACTGTAGCATCTGGAAAAATACAACCCAAAGAAAAGCATTTTATCTAAGAGCATACCCCTCGGACCTAACTCGAATCCATTAATTAGTCCAAAACTTACTCCTCGGACATGAGATCTTAACTTGTTTATGTGTTTTAGTCTCCTCGACCAAGTACCTAATCTTCAGTAACTGTTGTAAGGATCGCTATTAGCCCAATTCTTTGACCCACTCTCTTACAAATTTATTGTATTGGGCTTATTGGGCCCATCTCCTGTTTCCATCTAGGTGTGGGCTACAATTTGTGACCCTACAATTGGCGCTGTCTGTGGGAAGAATTAGCGCTAGTAGAAATTTACGGCAGTTATGGCATGTTCAGGACCGCAACAGGCCAGTCCGCCCCATGCAGAGTCAGTAAACGTCAGTCAACAAGATGAACTCCATAATCTTGAACGGGAAAACCATATAGATAACCAACGTGAGGGTAGTTCGCGAACGATCCATGCTGGGAAAAACGACTATCGACGAAAGAGCCATCTGGTGCAAAGGCACGCTGATGAAAAGGACTTGCAGCGTGAAATAGAAGGTTTGAAAAAGAAGCTTCGTCGAGCACAACGAAATCACACCCCTTCAAGTTCTGATGTCTCCTCCAACGGTGAAGGGGAGGACAGTTACAGGGATTCTTCAGAAACTCCCCCCAGTGAATCCTATTCCTATGAAGAGGAACATTCTCACAAGAGAAGGAGAAAAAGTTCGTCTAGAAGGGGAGTGGGAACCAAAGACATGAAGAAGGTTCTGACCCAAATTTCTAAGTCTCCCTTTACTAGGGGAATAGAAAAGGCAAAGCTTCCCAGACGTTTTCATCAGCCTACGTTCTCTATGTACAACGGACGTACCAATCCTGTAGAACACGTGAGCCAATTCAGACAAAAGATGGCGGTTTACTCTCAAGACGAGGCTTTATTGTGTAGAGTATTTCCCTCTAGCCTAGGACCGATGCCGATGAGATGGTTTGATGGGTTGAAAACTGACTCCATCGGTTCCTTTAAGAAACTCACTCAATCATTCTGCTCCCGGTTTATCACATGCAGCAGAGTTCCTCAACCCCTTGATTCTCTGCTGTCAATGACAATGAGGGAAGGGGAGTCTGTGAGGTCATATGCCGAGAGGTATTGGGAGATGTTTAACGAGATTGACGGAGATTTTGATGAGGTTGCTGTCAGAACCTTCAAGGTCGGTCTTCCCTTCGAACATGGTCTGAGGAAGTCCCTGACAGGGAAACCGGTCACCAGCTTGCAACAATTAATGGATAGAGTGGATAAATATAAAAGGATAGAAGATGATCAACAACAGCAGCAACAAGGAAAAGGGAAAGCTAAGCTTGTCCCTCAAGAAAGGAGAGAGTTTAGGCCGGACAGGTACAATAATAACCGGCCGAAAAGGGATTATGCCGAGCAGCAGATATCCAGTAACAGCCAAATAGTCGGAGCTGTATTCCAAGAGCCTGTGCACCAAGTCCTAGAAAAGATAAAAAACGAGCCCTTCTTCAAGTGGCCCAATAAGATGATGGGAAACCCTGAAAAGAGAAACCGAAACCTCTATTGTCAATATCATAGAGACCACGGTCATACCACCGAGGACTGTAGAAGCTTATGGGATCACCTGGACCAGTTTGTCCAAGAGGGCAGATTGAAACAGCTGTTGCATCATTCCAATAATCTGGGTAGCCATGCGGATACTCGATCAGAAAGGGAGAATCCTCCAAGACCTCCTATTGGAACTATTAATGTCATCTTTGCGGCACCTGGCAGAACAGGGTCATGCCCCTCCAGAGTAATGTCGGTGGCTCGTCTGTACCCTGAGGATGACTCTCACGAGTCGAAGAGAGCTAAATCGAGCCGGTCCCTGGTCATGGGATTCTCGGACGAAGACAAGATTGGAACTGTTCAACCTCATGACGATGCTCTAGTAATTACCCTCCGAATTGGAGGCTACGATGTAAAGAGAGTAATGGTGGATCAAGGCAGTGCAGCCGAGATCATGTACCCTGACCTTTTCAAGGGGCTGAACCTAAGGGCTGAAGACCTGACGCCTTATAACTCCCCTTTAGTAAGCTTTGAAGGGAAGATTATTATCCCGAAAGGGCAGGTCAGACTGCCAGTACAAGCCGGAACGGAGATAGTGGAGGTCGATTTTATAGTGGTGGATGCCTACTCCCCTTATACAGCAATTGTTGCTAGGCCTTGGCTTCATACTTTGGGAGCAGTCTCTTCCACCCTGCATCAGAAGATTAAATACCCCTCTGGAGGCAAGATAGAAGAGATACTGGGTGATCAAACCATGGCGAGGCAATGCATGATAGCAGCTATCCGACATAAGCCTGAAGCAGAATCTGATGCTCAAAAAGAAGAGTTATAGCAATCAAAACCCTCAATGCTGTCCCAAGATGGGTTATCCGAGGAAGCGAAATGTGAAGATCTTGTAAAAGTCACAATAGGAGATGACCCTGAGAAATTCTTTCAAGTCGGATCTCAACTACCCCAGTTGGAAAAGAAGGAATTGGTGGAGTTCCTCAAACGGAACATAGACGTCTTTGCATGGAGTGCTTATGAGGCTCCGGGGGTAGACCCAGACTTCATTTGTCACCATTTGAATGTTAATCCAGCAATGACCCCCAAGAAGCAGCTCCCTCGTCGGCCATCTAAAGAGCATGCAGAAGCAGTCCGTCAGGAAGTGACGAAGTTAAAGAAGGTAGGGGCTATCAAAGAGATCTTCTACCCTGAGTGGTTGGCGAACACAGTGGTGGTCAAGAAAAAGACTGGGAAGTGGCGAGTATGTGTTGATTTCACAAATCTAAATAAAGCATGCCCTAAAGATCCATTCCCCATGCCCAAAATTGATCAGCTGGTAGACGCCACAGTCGGCCATCCTCGGATGAGTTTCTTGGACGCTTTCCAGGGTTATCATCAGATACTTTTAGCATTGGACGATCAAGAAAAAACTGCTTTTGTCACGCCAGTAGGGAACTACCACTACAAGGTGATGCCTTTTGGTTTGAAGAACGCGGGCTCCACTTATCAGAGGATGATGACGAGGATGTTTGAATCATTATTGGGGACAAATATGGAGATTTATATAGATGACATGGTGGTGAAAAGCAAAAGAGCATCTGAACACCTAGAGGATCTTCGAGTTGTCTTCGAAATTATCAGAAGCCATAAACTACGCTTGAATGCCTCAAAATGTTCGTTTGGTGTTGGCTCAGGCAAATTCTTGGATTATATGGTTACTCATAGGGGAATTGAAGTCAATCCTGACCAAATTAAGGCCATCACCAGTATGCGAACTCCTCGGAACCCAAAAGAAATGCAAAAACTAACCGGAATGACCGCTGCTCTGAATAGATTCATATCTCGATCAGCGGACAGGTGCCGACCCTTTTTCCTGTTGATCAATAAATGGAAAAGCTTTGAATGGTCGACGGAATGTGACGCAGCCTTTCAACAACTTAAAGACTATCTTGCTCGGCCGCCGGTCATGTCAAGTCCCGAGCCGGATGAGGTTCTTTTTGCTTACATTGCAGTGGTCTCCTATGCAATAAGTTTAGTGTTGATAAGGGTTGATAACGGCGTACAACGGCCAGTGTACTACGTGAGTAAATCACTGCATGAGGCAGAGGTGCGATACCTTCCACTGGAAAAGGCTATCTTGGCGGTGGTGCTTGGCATACGCAAGCTGCCTCACTATTTCCAAGCGCACACGGTGATTGTTCTTACGCAACTCCCATTAAAGGCCGTCCTTAAAAGTGCAGATTACACGGGAAGGATAGCCAAGTGGGGCACAATTCTGGGAGCTTTCGACATCAAGTACATGCCTCGCACCTCAGTGAAGGGCCAGGTGCTGGCCGACCTGGTGGCAAAGTTCACCGAACCAGAAGCGGATAGTCTATTAGCATCAGAAGAAGGGGATGTAAAACTAGCCTGTAGTATCTCCAGGCGTCTCCCTCCGACGTGGGAAGTACATGTAGACGGAGCATCAAACTAAAAAGGAGCGGGAGTTGGGTTAGTGTTGACATCTTCAGAAATGATCACCATTGAAAAGTCACTGAGGTTAAGCTTTCCTGCCACGAATAACGAAGCAGAGTACGAAGCAGAGTACGAAGCACTACTAGAAGGTATGGCTATGGTCCTAAGGATGGGAGGAAAGTCCATTGAACTCTTCTCGGATTCAAGGCTAGTTGTTGGTCAGGTCAAAGGTGAATTTGAAGCCAAAGACGAGAGAATGCGAGGTTATCTTAGCCGAGTGAAAATCATGCAGATGGAGTTCGAATCCTTTAGCTTGCTACATGTCCCAAGAAGTGGCAACACGCATGCGGACTCTTTGGCCACCCTCGCAACTTCCTCGGCGCAAAACTTGCCTCGCATAATCCTCGTTGAGGACCTGCATCGACCCTCGACAATAGCAAACGTAGTTCAGATCAATCAAGTCAGAATGGGGCCAAGCTGGATGGATCCTGTCATGCAATTCTTAAAGGACGATATTCTACCCGAGGAGAAAGTTGAAGCCGACAAAATAAGAAAGAAGGCTCCTAGCTATTGGCTGTCGCAGGATGACAAGCTATATAGGCGTTCCTTCTCTGGGCCTTATCTGCTATGTGTTCATCCCGATCAAACGGAATTGCTCTTGGAGGAGATGCATGAGGGAATCTGTGGAAGCCATACTGGAGGCAGGTCCTTAGCGCATAGGGCCATTACTCAGGGTTATTGGTGGCCGAATATGCAGAGAGAAGTTTTGGAATATGTCAAAAAGTGTGATCAATGCCAACGGTATTCACCGAGTATACACCAGCCGGGAGGAGTCCTCAATCCAATATCTAGCCCATGGCCATTCGCTCAATGGGGCTTGGACATCGTCAGACCATTTCCTAAGGCTGTAGGAAACAAGAAATATCTCATAGTCGGCATAGACTATTTTACAAAGTGGGTTGAAGCAGAGCCTCTAGCCAATATCCGAGATGTGGATGCGAAAAGATTCGTTTGGAAAAACATTGTTACTCGATTCGGTGTCCCTCATGTACTCATTACAGATAATGGACTCCAGTTTGACAGTAAGATGTTCAGAAATTACTGTGGAGAGTTGGGGATCACTAACAGATATTCTACTCCGGCATACCCTCAAGGGAATGGACAAGCTGAAGCTGTGAATAAAGTCATATTAAGCGGATTGAAGAAAAGACTAGATGATGCGAAAGGCAGATGGGTGGAGGAACCCCCACATGTACTCTGGACGTACAGGACCACACCTCGTAGGTCCACTGGAGAGACCCCTTTTTCAATGACTTATGGAGCTGAAGCAGTCATACCTTTGGAATCCGGGTTCCCAACGACGAGAACAAGCTCATTCAATCCAAAAGACAACGATGAAAACTTGGCAAGAGGTCTGGACTTGATTGATGAAAAAAGGGAAAACGCAATGGTTCAATTGGCTCATTACCAACAAAAGCTGAAGCGAGGTTATGATGCCCATGCAAAGACAAGACCTTTGGTCCCAGGTGACCTGGTGCTGCGCAAAGTCGTGGGCTCGGCAAAGAACTCTGCATGGGGAAAACTAGGGCCAAATTGGGAAGGACCATATCGCATCACCTCCAACGCTGGCATTGGAGCATATTTCTTGGAAGACTTGGACGGACTTGTAGTACCCCGCCCTTGGAACGTCAATAATTTGAAAAGGTATTATTATTAATAAATCTGTGTTTAATCAATATTCGTTCTTTATGTTAAATATGTATGCCTCTTTTCGTATCTCTCGATGTTCTATGAAGTGTTTAAACTTAAATCCAGTCATGCATGAGTCCTCGGACCAGATGATCTGGGTTAGTTAACACCCTCACCGTTCTATGAAGTGTTTAAACTTAAATCCAGTCATGCATGAGTCCTCGGACCAGATGATCTGGGTTAGTTAACACCCTCACCGTTCTATGAAGTGTTTAAACTTAAATCCAGTCATGCATGAGTCCTCGGACCAGATGATCTGGGTTAGTTAACACCCTCACCGTTCTATGAAGTGTTTAAACTTAAATCCAGTCATGCATGAGTCCTCGAACCAGATGATCTGGGTTAGTTAACACCCTCACCGTTCTATGAAGTGTTTAAACTTAAATACAGTCATGCATGAGTCCTCGGACCAGATGACTATGAAGTGTTTGAACTTAAATCCAGTTATGCATGAGTCCTCGGACCAGATGATCTGGGTTAGTTAACACTTGTTCTATTTCCCTTTTAAGCATTCAAATATAGATATAAATGCATGACTCAAATTTCTTGTTAAGTTTAGTTATATTTATTTAGCTAGTATGATAACCCAACTTCCAAAACTTCTTAATCAAATTGGTCATCCACACAACGCAAAAAAAAAAAAAAATGAAATGAAATGAAATGACAGCAGAAGGATTTACTATTACTTGTCATAATACGTAAAACAAAGGGAATATATTTTCATTAATGATTAAAACGCAGTACAAATCTTTAAAATAATAAGCATAGAAAACAAAAAGAAAACAACACTAAGACAAACAGCCTAAGTCTTCGTCTTGGGGTCTTGGTGCTCAGCTACTTGTTCAGACTGCGAAGGGGCAGCATCTGGAGCATTACCCTAGGAGGGCTCAACTCTTTCCCCTTGACCAGCGTCTTGATGGGAGGCTGTTGAGACTTCCACAGGAGCTGGAAGAGCTTGGTTTGTCGCAGGAGCTTCGGATACTGGGGCTGGCTGCTCTGAAGGAGGAGGATCAAAATCTGGGAGCGGTTGAATATCAGGTTCATAGTACACGCTCTTAGGCCTCCTGAGGCTGGAGTCAGCAGGGACCCCAGCGGCGTCAAGGGCTTTTTCCCAAGTGACGTCGCAGTAGTCCCTGGCGACAGAAGCAAACTCTTCAGTCAACCTGCTCTGAGTCTTTTCCACCCCCAGAGCATAAGAAGCTTGCTTTTCGGCCTTGGCTGCCTCCTTCTGTAGCTGTGCAGCTTCCTTAGCCTTATGAAGCTCTTCGCGCAGATTTTTCACCATCTGCCTCTCCGTTTCTAAGTTGATTTTGCAGAGGTGTAGTTCGCTGCGAAGAGTCTCAGCCTGCTTCTCAGTCGTTTTTAGTCCAGCCTCAGCGCTGGCCTTCTCCTGATTAGCCTTCTTCACCTGCTTGGCCATCTGCTTTTGTTGAGTTCTCAGCACACTCAGATGGTCCTCCACAGTCTCTCGGGCCTCATGGGCAGATTTTGTCTCATCACGAAAGCGCTTCGCCCATTCCTCAGCCACGTACACTTGTTGCGTGACCTATTATGGAAAGTTAAAAAGTGGCTTAGATTTAAGAAATAATAGGCAAATAAAAAGAAACCAAATTGTACTTACCATAGCCAAGTCCCTTTTCATGGAAAGGAGTAAGTCAGGATAATCGAAACTCCTGTAAGCCGCCAAGTCCGTAGGTAGGAGGAGGGGCTGCAGCAAAGCATCAGCCAGTCGGCCTGCATGACCACCGCGGAAGTGCCTAAGTGAGGCATCCACCGAGATGGGGCCACCATCAACCTCCAGCACTGGCGACCAAGTCCGTGGTGACTGACGAACCTGGGCTGGTGGTTGCTCCTCTCGGCTCTCCACAGAGTGGGCCCTCCTACTCCGACGTTCTTGAGTAGGTCTGGCCTGCTTATTGCCCCTTGACGGGCCTAGCTCCCCCTCCTCGGTGGGCTCCACTGGCCTCTTCCTCCTCAGATCTGGGTTTGGTTTGAGCCCGAGGTTGGCAGGCACCTGGGGCGGAGGAGGGGGAGGGTGTGCAGTTTGTTTAGATTTACCCTTATCTTGAGAAGATGGCCCTTTGTTCCTGCCCTTCATCAACTTTTTCAAAGAAGGGCCAGTCCGGGGAGCCATGTCTTCCTCCTCGTCGGTTGTATCGGCAATGTATGTTACCGCTTGAGCTGGAGTTTGCACGCACGACTGCTCGTCCACTCCTTCCTCGGCCTCTGATATGAAGACTGTTTCTTCTTCAAACTTGAACTTGTCAATCTCTAGTTCAAGGGAGGAAGAAGAAGCTGTGCCTTCTCGGAGAATAGCCTCCCCAAGTGGTACTTCGCGCAGCGGTTCGGCGGCAAGGGGAATCCCCTGTGGAATGGGATGGTCAACTGGAGGAAGATCGTAGTTGGCGAGGAAGTTTGGCCGAGACACGTCTATACGCGCCAAACGATGGTCTCCTGCTCGGATGGAGTTGCCGACGTCTAAATACGACCTCGAAATGGGCTCGAAATCCAAAATGAGGTGAACCGCTCGTAGTTGCCCGTCGTCGTTCACAAAAATCTCTGATCTCAGCAGGTAATTCAGTGCTGGAACGTTGATCAGGCTGAGCTTTGGATTGGTAAAAAATTTATCTGTCAAGCAAGTAAATTACATTGTTAAGCCTCGGCTACAAAAAATATAATAATAGTAACACTAACATAAAACAACTAAGCAAATAAGCGTAAAGGCATCAGAATACTCCTCAATGCTGAAGTTAGAAATCCTAAGTCTAGGTTGCTCCACCTGGTGTCCCGGCCTTGGTTGGGCAGGCTAAGCCGTCGCTCCAAGGCCCCGACAGGATTAAGTAGTCGTCTTTCATCCCCTTATTAGACTTGGGGAGGCAGGATATCAGTTTGACCACATTGTTACGAGACTTAAGATAAAAGCCTGTCCGAGTCTCTATATGGCCTTCATATAGGTGGGCGACGTCGTGCCACGTCAATCCTAGCCCCAGATGCCGGTCCAAAGCGTCGATTGACCCTAGGACTCTAAAGAAGTTGGGGGCATACTGATGGGGGCAGAGCCTATGGGCGCGAAGATAGTCCCGTGTAATCCTACCCATGGGGATGGTCATCCCCCCTTCTATGAAGGCAATCATAGGGATGACCACCTCTCCTACTTTCCGGTCAAACTCCACTCCCTCTGTGGTGCAATGACGTACCACTACCTCCGGGGGAATGTGGTACTTTTCTTTGAACAACTCTATCATGGCCGGAGTGTTTACTAAGCGCTCGAATCTACCCATTGTTAGTCTCTATAAGGTGGAGTGGTTAGCCGAGGAGGTTAGCCGAGGATACAACGGAAGTCGGAGTGCGAAACTTACGTGAGAATGAACACGGTTTGTTCCTCTGGTCGCTGGAAGATTGTCAAGCTCTCTTTCTTGTGAAAAATGATGGATGCCTGGATATGAACACTGAAGTTGCAAGTTCTGATAAGAAACAAAAAGTAATGCCAGGAGGTTTTTATAGTGGGGATGGAAAAAGGAAAAACCACAATCCCGCCCAAATATTGAAGTTGAGATCTGGACCGTTGGATTCGTATTTCACCGTAGGATGCCTGGGTTGAAACGCAATTCTAAGCGTTTAGTGATGATTGTGCGAGTTCCCAAGCGTCAGGAGCCCTCGCGAAATGGCAGAAATGACCTTTACACGCGCCTAAATTTAAATACTGTTAAGGACTACGTCGTAATTACTTATGTACATCAAAATCCTAACTTTCCTTCTCGGATTAGAAAGAAAAATTAGAATTTTTAGGGGCTATTGTGGGGGAGTAAAACCTGGGCCCATGAGGTGGGCTCAAGTACAACTTTTCATCAACAATACGTCCGAGGAGAAGAAATTATAGGGAACCCTTGTAACTAACAGTAGAACGCGTAAGTGTCCAGAGAGATTGATCCGAGAGGGATACCCTCCTCGGGTCTGGCATATGTCGGTGAGAGGGGCCTCGGCTTCCCCTTAGTCCACCTTCCAGGAAATTCCAGAGGTGAAGATAGATTACCAATGCACATGGAAGGGATAAGGATGCAGAAATATCTTGAGAAAAAGCTGCTGCCACCGCATTAAATGCATTACAGCAGCTTTCCTGGCCGCATTTATGTGGAGAAGACCCCTGAACAGTGTTCTAAATCATCTTTACCCCCAGGAAATCAAAAAGCTGTGGGAGAGGAAGTGGGAAACTCAAGTACCAGGCTAGATGGCAGACAAGTGGACGATAGGATCGAACAATGAAGGACTATATAATGGAGTAAGACCTCCAGAAGAAGGGATCACGAGAAAAATAGAAGAAACCTCAAGAAATAACTACTGTAGCATCTGGAAAAATACAACCCAAAGAAAAGCATTTTATCTAAGAGCATACCCCTCGGACCTAACTCGAATCCATTAATTAGTCCAAAACTTACTCCTCGGACATGAGATCTTAACTTGTTTATGTGTTTTAGTCTCCTCGGCCAAGTACCTAATCTTCAGTAACTGTTGTAAGGATCGCTATTAGCCCAATTCTTTGACCCACTCTCTTACAAATTTATTGTATTGGGCTTATTGGGCCCATCTCCTGTTTCCATTTAGGTGTGGGCTACAATTTGTGACCCTACAATATACATATATAAATGGTATATTCATTATAAATTTTGAATATATTTAACTAATAGTCATTATTCATAAATTATGTAATAATATTTAACAAGCTAACTAAATAAATCAAACTAGCATTTGTTTATAATATACACATTCAAAATTGATTAAACTCAAAAGTGATAATACATTACAAATGACCCAAAATAATAATTTATTTTTCATCATATTACCCAATCAATTTCATCTAAGTTAATGTTATCATCATATTCATCATTTTGCAAACTTATTTCTTCTTGAAATTTTCTTCTTCAACATCAACATTTATTATCTTTTATTGTTCTTTTATTTTAATAAATTTTTTAAAAAAATATTTCTTCTTGGCATTCTAGTTTCTTAAACTTCTAAAAATAATGAAAAAAATAATTATATTGTTAGTCAATACCTTATTCACAATATAGAAAAGAAATTTGTAAATATAAAAGTGAAGTGTAAGTGTGTAGTCCAAATTTCGTAGAATAAAGAATAAAAAAAAAAAAAAAACTTATGAACCTATTATATTATTAGGCTAAATTAAGTAATCTACTACTTTTATGTTAAAGACAAGTCTAACAACTTGTTAGATTCAAATAAAATATAACTTTTAAAGCATATGTTTATGTATTGTACGATATGTATGATTTTATGATACAATTCGATTCACTTCATATGATACACATTTTGTGTCACACGATTTATGAGCACTTACGATACTCTCTTACAATAAGAAACTTTTTACACACGATACATATTGCATATCATACGATACTGATAATTATGACAACATCTATTCCATTGTCCATACAATGTACGAACTATCTCTATATTTACGTTGAACGAATTTTTTTCCTAATAAACAACTCTTTTTTTGTTAGTATTTTTTTGTTGATGTTTACGATAAAGTGTCACAAGTGTTACAAATTTTTCCCAAAATACAACAATTTTAGAGTATTTCCATCGTGCAAAATCTTCTGTACATTTTAACATAATGATCTACTTTTTCTATTTTACACTCTTTTTTTTTTTTCAAAACATCATACATTAGATTATCTATTTTATATTACATTTCATTAAATTATCAAATTTTTTTGATTTTTAAAAAATTGTTTATCTTTCATTATATACAATAACTACCATTCACTCTCTTCCTTTATCGTTGAAATACGTAAAAAATATAATAAAAAACTAAATGCAAAATAAATAATATTAGTATAGACCTACACATTTACGGTAATAAACTCGTAAATTTATACAATTATATACTGATTGATGTTGGTCATTTCTAAGCAAAACTATGTAAATTATATATATATATATATATATTTTTTTTTTTTTCTATTATACATCCATTGATGTGAGTACTCTTATAATCAATAATTCTCTAGCTCTTATAATTTCAAACACGTGGGGATACAGACACATGTCCAGTACAACTAATGCACTACAATGCTCTTCCTTATAATTCCTTAGTTGATCAGAAGTCAAGCTTCCTTACAAATTGAAATATTAGTGGATTGTAATCTACTAAGATATTTATTTAGTGATACTTATTGGATAGATGTGCATTTGTTGTTGAGAATAGATAAACTAGCATAATCCATTTGAATCTCCTGCGGTTAACGGAAGTAAAAAAATTGGCCAATTAACGGAAGTAAAAAAATCGGCCAAATTGAGATTTCAAGTAACATCCTAGAAGTACTGCAACTATTTTTTATATTTATTCTTATATCATTAATGTTCTTTTTATATTGAAATGGAAGTGGTGTACTTTGATACTTAATTTGGGATAGAATACTTGATGCACTTATCAATGACTTTGTTCAAAAGGTATGGATACTCTTTCTTAGTTTATATATATTTTACATTTTCCTCAAATTCTCAATGCTTCTTCTTTATGAGGCACCTCTTTCTCACCATCAGATTCTTCGTCCTTTTCTGCATAGAGGAAGCCAAACCAAACCAAACCAAACCAAACCAAAGGCTTGTTCATAGTCACCCGAAATAGTTCTAACCAACTTTTCCTTATAGCTTCCTATTAATGTGTAATAGGTTGTAGGCTTTAGGCCCACCTTATTTACTTGTATAGCATACATACTTGTACTACACATTATGCCTCCTATATAAAGAGACTCATGTATATTTTATTACTTGAGAAATACAATACATTCATTCAATATTTCTAACATGATATCAGAGCCACTGCTCTAACTTTAATTTATTGTGTTTTGCAGTCTTGTCTTTGTCGGTATTTTCCACTGCCTTAACTTTTCCGATCAGTAAGCCTTTTCAGTGCCATCTCTAGACTGCTTCGTCGCCATCAGAGGTCCTCAGGGTTGAATCTCCGCTGCCAGAAGGTCATTCTCCGCTGCCAAGACCACTACCTTCGTCGGATTTGTCACTTTTGACCTCCGATTAAGACATGAGACTTATCATCGTGTAGACCGTTAACCAATCTACTCAACACCACCGGAAACGTCAACATCGGAGTTGCCACGTGCCCCCACGCGCTACCCAAAGGTTCGGTGAGTTGCCTCCACACGCCTTACGCACTGTTGGGTTTCATGCTAACGTCATCATTGATGTCATCACTGCCATGTCAACATCCATATAAGCCCTAGTTAACGTCATCCTCCGTAGCATCACCACGTCAGCAACCAGTTAGCTCCTTATGCCAGCATCAGTCAACTGCTTACATCATCTTGCTAATGTCATCATAGTTGACTTCGTTGGCCGAGTCGTTGACCGTTGACTTTGATTGTTGACTTTTTTGTAGTTTAGGTGCTCCTAACCCAGTTTTTCACGTAGATTCCATTTTTGTAGTCCATTTTTGCATATTTTACTTCTAAATGAAGAATGAGGACATGTCTTTTTCTTATTACAACAATCCAATAAATACTTTTGCAATTTTTACAAACGTCTTAGCCATAATATTGAGACTTGCTATCATCGCAATAAATTAATTGCTTCCATTTCTGCTGCTACTGTTGCAAACATTAAGAGTATCCAACCAATTGCTCCCATCTCCGTACAGTCCAAGTCTTCTAGATCCACTATCACCATTTCCACAGTCGACCTTCAAAACATCATCGCTAATATCATTCCTATGGTTGGTAATGCATCTTATTCCTCTTCTCTCTCAGTTCAATCTAGTATGTCTCCTTCCTCTTGGCTTATGGATTCTGCTTGTTGCAATCACATGACACCTCACTCGTCCTTATTTTCTTAACTTAAACCTACACCACACCCTCTTAATATTCACATAGAAAATGGTTCCATAGTGTTTGGTCATAATGTAGGTTCTATTTCGACCTCCAATCTCTCGGTTCCTAGGGTTTTTAATGGTCTTAATCTTTTTTACAATTCATTTTCTATGAGACAATTAGCTGAGTAAGATTATCGCATTATCTGTGATTATTCTAGGTGTATTGTGTAGGATTCGAGGACAGGACAAGAGTTTGGGATCAGTCCTAGAGTTGGACATATGTTTCCCGTGGACAATCTTCGTCTTCCACCAGTTGTTCCTGTTTCTGTTGCTATTGCAACTACTGCAATTTTTTCTATTCCTTCCCTTACAATTTGGCATGCTCAACTTAGTCACACATCTTCCTCTCGGGTACAACACTTGGCTTTTAGAGGTTTGTTAGGTTCAGTGTCCAACGAAAATTTTGATTATGTTTCATGTCAATTAAGAAAACAACCAGCTTTGCCTTTCAATACTAGTGAATCAATGTCTATTGATGTCTTTGACCTAATTCATTCTGACGTCTGAGGGCCTTCCTCTGTCTCTAGTATTGGTGGATCTCGATATTTTGTTGTCTTTGTTGATGATTATTCTTGCTATAGTTGGATTTTTTATATGAAACATCATTCTGAGTTATTGCAAGTATATTGTAATTTTGCAAAAATGGTTAAAACTCAATTTTCCAAACACATCAAAATTTTTCAATTTGATAATGATATTGAATAAACTCAATATGATTTCCAAGTTATTTTGCATTCCTATGACACTATTCATCAACTAATTTGTCCAAGTACCTCTCAGCAAAATGGTAGAGCCGAACGAAAATTTCGTCATATCTTTGACAGCATTCGTGCTCTCCTTCTTTCTGCCAAAGTTCCTGCTCCTTTTTGGGGTGAAACTGTTTTATATGCTATTAATCACATCCCAGTCCTGTCATCCACTGTCATCCAAAATCAAACTCCATATGAGTGCCTTCTTGGGTCACCTCCAGACTATCATCACCTTCTCTCCCTCAGTTCTGCCTGTTTCGTTCTTCTTCAGTCGCATGAGTATAACAAACTTGAGTCTCGATCTAGGCTTTGTTATTTTATTGGCTATGGCAAAACTCAAAAGGGGCATCGGTGTCATGATTTTGTCTCTCATCATCTCCGTATCTCATGCAATGTTGTCCTTTGGGAACATTGCTCCTTTGTTGAGCTCTCTCACTTTCGTGCCTCCCTATCTATCTCCTTTGTCCTAGATCTTTTTCCAGATGAGTCGCATATTCCTTCTATAGCTGCTCCTAATCCTCCTATAGACTTCTTTGTCCAACCATCAGATATTTTTTATGCCTTTCTTGGATCACCTTTTAATGAACATGTTGAAGATGAACATGTTGAAGACGAGCTACCTAACCTTAAGCTTGGGTCCCTTGCTCCTACTCCACTTGAAAATCTTGCACAAGACATTCCACCTCGTCACTTAACTCTAGTAAGATCCATTCTTGCATATTTACTTGACTATCATTGTTACACTGCCCTTACTATACTACACGAGCCCTACACTTATTGTGAGGCCTCCACTGACCTTTTATGGTAGATTGCAATGAAAAAGAAACTTGATACATTATCTAAAAACCATACTTGGGATTTGGTGACTCTTCCCTCTGGGAAATCTGTGGTTGGTTGTATGTGGATCTACAAGATCAAGACTCGCTTTCATGGGTCCATTAAGCGCTATAAAGCTCATCTTGTTGCAAAAGATTTTACACAGGAGTATGAGATTTATTATGAAGAGACATTTACTCCGGTTGCTCGAATCTCATATGTTCGTGCCTTTTTAGCTATTACTACTGCTAGTAAATGGGGCCTTTTTGAGATGGATGTCAAAAATGTCTTCCTTAATTAGAATTTAAGTGAAGAAGTTTATATGCAACCTCCTTTTGGTCTTTCTATTGATCCAAACAAGGTTTGTCACCTTCGATGTGCTCTTTATGGTCTTAAACAAACTCCACGAACTTGGTTTGCCAAGTTTAGCTTTACCATCTCTCGCTTAAGTTACATTACCAGTTATTATGATTTTGCCTTATTTCTTCATTGCACCGACAAAAGCATTATTTTGCTTCTTCTATATATAAATGATATGATCATAACTGGTGATGACCTTAATGACATTCAAGAACTCAAGGACTTTCTTAGTCTATAGTTTGAGATGAAAGATTTTGGACATCTCAATTACTTCTTGGGTCATGGAATCACTCATTCTATATATGGACTTTATTTTACTCAAGCCAAGTATGCTTTTGAACTTTTGTCTCGAGTTAGACTCACTGATAGCAAGACTGCTGACACTTTAGTTGAACTTAATGTGCATCTGATTCCCTCATGGGGGAAACCATTGTCTAATCTCTCTCTTTAGAGACGCTTGCTTGGCAGCCTAGTTTATCTCACTGTCACTTGTCCAAACATTTCCTACATTGTTTACCAAGTGATCTGTTTGCTCCACGATCGACTCACTATGCTGTTGTTCTGCGCATTCTTTGATACCTAAAGGGCACTCTCTTCTATGACATTTTCTACTATGCTCAATCTCCTCTTGTTCTTTGTGCATTCTTTGATGCTGATTGGGTAAGAGATCCCACTGATCGCAGGTCCATCACTGGTTATTGCTTTCTTCTTAGTTCTTCTTTGATTTCTTAGCTAAGCAAGAAACAAACCCTTGTGGCCGGCTCCAGTACTAAAACAGAATATCATGCCCTTGCTGATACCATATCTGAGTTCCTTTGGTTACGATGGCTTCTTAAGGATTTAGGTGTGCCCACATTCTCTGCTACTCCTCTTTATTGTAACAACCAAAGTGCCATTCATATTGCTCATAATGATGTCTTCCATGAACGGATTAAATACATCAAGATCGATTGTCATTTTATCTGTTATCATATTATCCATGGTGCTCTCAAGCTGTTCTCAGTCTCCTCTAAAGATCAACTCGCAGATATCTTCACCAAGTCACATCCTAAGGGACACCTTCATGCTTTGGTTGACAACCTCAAATTGGTCTCACACCCACCTTGAGTTTGAGGGGGGGGGGGTGATTAATGTGTAATAGGTTATGGGCTTTAAAGCCTTAGGCTCACTTTGGTTGCTTGTATAGCATACATACTTGTACTATACAGTTTGCCTCCTATATAAAGATACTCATGTATATTTTATTACTTAAGAAATATTATACATTCATTCAGTATTTTTAATACCAAAAGTATTACCAACTACCTTGGTTATCCGATTCCAACTTCGGGTGCTTTGCGTAGCTTCCTCCTCAAAAACTCCGCTCCTATTCTGTTTCATCGTTCCTTGGCTTTGTTATTTCATCCGGTTGGTCTAGTTTCATGAGCTGCAGGTTTTCTATCACCCTATTGAAAAAAAAAATTTTGTTGAAGTCATTGGACTCAAAATTGACCTGACTGTTCTGGGCCATTTGGTTTTCTTGGGCCCACGGAAATGGTGGCCTTTTAATTTTGTTATTTCATGCCACAAAAGAAAACGAAACAGAAGAAAAAAAGAAGATAGAAAATTAGAAAAAGGGACCTCTTACCAAACATATTAATTAAAGGCATGGGGAATGGTGACAAGGACGCTACTCGCAAAGTAGATATGACATTAGTAGCAGAAGATGCTCCAATTTGCTACTATGGTAAGTTGCCTCTCTGACAGGCAATTTCATTTTCAATCTATTTAATAATAATGTATTGTTTTTTTTCTTGTTGAGAATGTTAAATAATGATGGTTCTAGTACAAGTAGTGGGGGCAGTCGTGATACATGCGGCATGTGGAATGTATTTGCTGAGTCAACTCGGTGGTTCCAAAATGGCCAGCCTTCTGGCATGCCCACGTTCACGTTCGTTTACTGATATGGGCCTCTTTTATTCACCACAAAATTTATAACTCGTCCAATTCTCTGAGCAATTCTGAGTAGCAGATAAAGATGGAGACAAGTGTCTACGTCTAACGCCTTTCTGAAACCTTTGAGACATATCTGTTATCTTTTCTATTTTTTTTTTTTTTCCCGATAATCAAATTTTAAAGGCTGAGAAGGACGTAACTGATATCTCCTCACCCCCTTTCCCCTAATACGAACAAACTAGAAATGATTGTCAGCATTTCTGTTTGTTGACAGGCTCTAATGGTTTCGGAGCCCATTCGTTCATCTGTCCTTTTTGTTTTTTGTTTTCTACCCACTTTTGAGATAGAATAGCCCAAAGATCAATTCTCCATTAATGGGGTCTACAGCAACAAGGTGGTTATCTTCTTTGGGTTGTGTTACGGTGCCCGTTAACAACATATCTCTTGGGAACTTTTCAGATATTTGGGTAGTTTTTAACGGTTTTTGACAAATTTTTTTTTATTACTTTCGGTAATTTTTTTAATAATTTTTTTTGCTTTTTTTTTTTTAAGTTAGATCCAAAAAAAAAATGATAACGAGTACCTTCTTTTATCCTTTTTTCAATGGTCACATGGTATTATGATCATATGATGTATTGATGCATTTAATTATGTATTCTATCTAGCAATGGTCACATTATTATGATTGTCACATTTCAATCTCTTGTTTTTCTTGGGGTTTATATCCGTTATCAATCAGCACCATTAAGACTAACCATAAAAAGTTTACATCAAGTCCCATAAACGACACTTATTAATATCATCACAAACTCTGTATCCGTTTGGATACACGTTTCTGCATCACGTTTGCGCATTTTACTCTTTTTTTTTTTTTTTTGGCACACGTTTCAGAAGCAAATAACACTGTTACGGCTACTGTTCATGAACAGTAGCCGCAATATTTGACTTTTCAGCACATCAGTGGGTCTCGTGTATTATTCACGAAACTCACAAATCTCACTTTTCAACAACTTTTTTATTAAAAATCGATCTCACGGTATTATTCACACATTTAAAAATTATTTTACTACAATGTTTTAGTTTTCAATTTTCAGTTTCAGTAAAATAAATTCTATCCAAATGGACCCTCTATATTCATATAAATTTTGAAGTCATGGATGTAGAACACGTGTTCTCAAAGATATGGAAAAAAAAAAAAAAAAAAAAAAGGTTAAACAGAGACAGGGATGAATAATTGTATAATATGAAGAAAAACCAAGTGGAAAGTGATACCAAAGTGAAAATAATGAAGGAAAAATAAGGATCCTAAAGAAAGACTCTTTTTGAAGAAGTAATATTCATATTCTAAAAGAAAGTAGCGTTTGAAAATGTTAAGATTCTTGTCTCCCAAAATATGTTGAAACATCGAAAAGGGTTTTTTTTAGTGCGGTTAGGAAATCTGTAAAGCCAAAGGTAGAAGGAAGAGAAAGGAACTTCAGGCCCCACATAAGAAAAGTTTATAGTAATTACCACTAATTAATACACTAACAATGAAAAATTACACGTCCTGGAAAGATCCACGTGTTTTTGGAAATTCAAAAGATTAACCCGAGGCGTACGTATTCATTTCTTGATGCCTGGTGCGCATATCAATAATACCAATCTGGACTCCTACGCAATCTCTCTCTCTCTCTCCAAAGCATAACTGAGTGCCTGTGCCTCACCTCAAAGAGTGAAGACAACAAAAGCAAAACCATAGGCCAGAAAATCCGGAAAGTTTCAGTGAGCCTTAGAACTGAAAAGAGAGAAACAAATGCGACCACTACCACCACAACCAGCTGCAGCAGCAACAGTAGTAGCGGCAGTAGCAGCTGAATCTGCCATAATACACCTCTCCCCACCACTCTCTCCGTCGACCCCAACAAAAACAAGATGTGAGCCACAAGATGATGGCTGCAACAGGTGGCAGCCGTACTCTAATTCTCGGGATTTCGAAGCAAACGCGGCCACAGTCCTCATCATCCTCCTCTGCGCACTCATATGTGCTTTGGTTCTCAACACCGCCATTCGCTGCTTCCTACGTCGTGGTGGTGGTGGTGGCAATAATCCCCAACAATCACTACCCCAAAACCAACAAGAAGTACAACATGATGAGCGAAAGAGCACGCTGGAGAAAGAGGCAGCTGATACGTTAATTGCAGGTCCGAGCCTGGTGTTTTCGACAGGAATGAAGCTGGCTGGAACGGAAGCAGAGTGTGCGATTTGCTTGTCGGAGTTCGTGGAGGGAGAGGGGATTCGTGTGTTGGGAAGGTGTAACCATGGCTTCCACGTGAACTGCATTCAACAGTGGTTATCTTCCCACGCCTCTTGTCCCACTTGCCGCCGCAGCTGTCTCCCTCCATCTCCTATTCCTACACAACCCTGCAGCCAAACCAATACTGGAGAAGGACCAATTCTCTCTCTCTCATGATTACCCTTCAAAGTTCAAGGCTAGTTCAGACAAATCAGATCAGAGTATTTCCATTTGTTTTATGCAATGAAGCTGGCTAATTAACTATATATACATACATATAGCAAGTAACTAGCTAGGATTGTGTGTGTTTCAAATTCAGGTTTTAATTTCAATTTCTCTCTTGAATCATGATTACTTCATATATGCATGACTTTACCTGTTTACCGACCATATAAACAGATTACTCATTAGCTAACCCGACCTCTCTCTCGGGGAATTAGAGAATAATCATCACAAGGCCAATATGTATGGAGCCTCTGCTGGTGGTCTAACCGATCTCTAGTGTAAACTTCATAGCATCAATTCTCTGCAGAATAACCAAAACAAACATATGACTGTTTTTCGTAACAAATTCCATCTCTGTTGAGATGTCAAATTGTTGTTTTTAGTTCTCATAAGGCTCATCACTACACAACTTTATTGTCTAACGTTTACAAATTACAACTCAAGAACATTTGTGAAAATTTGTGAAAAAGAGTTCTTATTGGGTCATTATTCAGCCGTCATTTCATAAGTAAAGCATAAAAAAATTATATTAATTGTGAATCTAAATGAAAACCAATTGACTACATCAATATTTTGTAAAAATATTGTAAAATAGAATACAATCGTTTTTTTTTTTTTTTTTTTCATTTTCTCACTGCTGTTGCAATTTTGGGTTTACAATATAAAAGTAAAAGTTTTGTTTGACTAAATTAGATAAGAAAAAGTGAAAGACAAGCTTGAAACTTCCGTAAGGCCCTCACCTATGTAAAGTATTCATGTGCTACTTTACTTTTCATTTGCTTTCTTTTTTATTTTCTTTATAATATATTATTTGTTATTATAATAATTAATATATTATATACCGTATGGAATATAATTTATTAATGTACTTGATTAGTTTGATTAAAATATACTGTATACAATACTATATTTATATGCATTTAACACTTCAAAAAAAAATTAACTTGTATTTAGTTGTTGTTTATAACACATATTAAGTTATGAAGTATTATACATCACTATTTTAGATTTCATACCTACATAGAAATTTTTATAAATGGCCTCCCAAAGTACTTCCCCTTTCCCCGAATAATCGCAATCTATTTTTCTTGTTGGTTATATGGATCAAATGAAGTTCATTTAGTAAAATGCTTCGGCAATTGACCCATTTTACTGTTTACGAAGTGCAAGTGTAACTGTTTGCTTTAAATTGTGACACACATAGAGCTAGAGATCCATGCCACATGTGCATAGGGTGGCTCTAGCCACTAAGGGTCCGTTTGGTTGGAGGAGTGGAAAAGTGGGAGGATGGAAAATATTTAGTTTTCCCTCGTGTGTGTTTGGTTGGAGGGATGGAAAAGTGGGACCGTGAAAAACTCTTTTGTTTGGTTGAAAAGAAAAGTGGGAGGATAGAAAATGTAGTTTATATAAATTGACTATTATACCATTGTCACATAATAGGTAAGAAATAAATTTATTTGTACTCATTAAATAATATAAAATTTACCAACAATTATATTTTTCAATGAGAAGTGTTACGTCTACAATATTTTTTGCAATACTTTTACAAAAAAATTTATGTAGAAAGTTGTTATTAATTTTAATTTGAACCCACCATTGAAATTATTTTTTTACTCCCCAATATTAACTAATAATAACCTATTACTTAAAATTTATTGTGAAAATATCGTTGTAACATTTCTCAATTAAGCTTTTATATTATTTCTCCTTTCTTTCATTTCATTTCATCCATAAGTTTTTTTTTTTTTTTTTTCTCCATACACGTTTGTCCTTTTCATCCATACGTTTTTTTTTTCCTCCATACATGTTTGTCCTTATCTCTTTATCTCCCCCATCTTTTCTTTCTTTTTCTCCCTCATTCAAGAAGTGCTCTCATTCTTTTTCTTTTTTTTTTCTCCAGCTCTCGGTCTCTGTTTGTTTGTTTGTTTTTTTTTTCTTCCTCCATACACGTTTGTCCTTCTTTTCTTTCTTTTTCTCCCTCATTCAAGGAGTGCTCTCATTCTCTTTTTTTTTTCTCTAGCTCTCGCTCTCTGTTTTTTTTTTACTTGATTCCAAAACAGCCGTTGTGTTTGTGAAGAGGGTAAGTGGGGGAGAGGGCATTATGGTAAAAGTGCTCTGAGAGAATTTTCTCTCCAGGCTTTTCCTCCCGATTTGGGAGGAAGAAATTTGTGGGCTCGAGAGAGAAAATAATCTCCCGGGTTTTCCTTCCTTCCTATTTTCTTCAGTTTGTCAAAAAGTGGAAAACACTGTTTTCCTTTTCATTTTCCTCCCTATCTTTTCCATCCTCCCTAAATTTACCCCAACCAAACACAGTGTAAAGTCTTATTATGCGCGGATTGATTTCATTTTTAACGAACATATTTTATCATTTCTGTTCCATTCATAATTTTAATAGGTGGAAGTGGCAACAAATGTTGATGAGAAACAAAGATTGTCACTTTGATACTATTTTAAAATAAAAAAAAGAAAAAAAATTATGTAGAGACAGCGGAAATAAGAGAATTAATTTATGTTACAATAAATCCAATATTGGAAATATATAGAAATATATTAGGCTTATATGGTAAAAAGTATGATAACCCTAAACTACGGTAACCCCTAGTCTTACAAAACCATGATACTTCATAATATTCTACAAAACCTTGGTCTAGTGGTGGGTGTTGGATTTTTCCTTGGCAGGATTGAACTATAGTATTAAGAGCATGACTTAGGTACAGTACTTAGGTGCTGTTCGTTAGGTACCCTTTTTAAGATTCTGCCATGTGGATTTTTCCTCATGGGATGAAAGTGTATTTTTTAATTAAGTAGCCACATGGCTAAATCTTAAAAGGGGTACCTAAGGAACAGCACCTAAGGTATTGTACATAAATTTTGTCCTAGTATTAATATAGGATCTGTTTGGGAATAACTTATTTAGCTAAAACTGAAAACTTTTTGCTGAAATTATAGTAGATAAAGTAAAGCTAGCTAAAATAGTACAATGAGATCCATAAATAGTACCAAAAAGTGCGATGAAATCCATATATAGTAGCAAAAATTAGCTAAATAATAGAAAAAATAAACTAAATAGTAAAAAAGATGTATTTTCAGCCAATACCAAGTGCAATCATAAAAGATAAACTCAAAAAATATGCATACATCATAAACACACACATGTATGAAAGAAAAAATTTTTTTTTTTCTAATAATATAGTAAGTTATAAACCATAATATATTGTTTATAAAATTATCAAACCTCTTATTTGAATGAGAATTAGTGTTTAAAGTATTATTCAAAGTGTTCAAAAATCAAGTAAGCTTTTAAGTTTTCAAAATAGATTATATTCTCAATTTTCTTTTGTACAGTTATTTTTTCCTTGCACATATATCTTTCACAATATTCATCCATATTTCTCTCTTCATCCACTTATTGTATTTTTCCTTGAGTCTTTATATGATATCAGATAATTGGAGGATTACTTATGATTGTCCATTATCTTACATGTGTGTGTATACACATATAAAGATGATTTATTTTCTTTAGAACAAAAGGATCATTAAGGCCTAAGCCAACATGCCTCCAAAAAGGTCCCTAGACTAGCACCCATCCCAAAAATGTTCAATCTAAAACCACACCTATGTTATAAGGGAAAATTATTGTATAGTCCGGGACTATACTCCCTGCCTCTCACAAAGGGGTGAGCCCCATGATAGGTGGGACCCACGCCTATATGAGAGAGAGGAAGCATAGTCCCAGACTATGCAATAACAACCTTGTTATAAGTTGTAACTGCACCTCATTTTGTCAAATAACAAAATTTAAATGTCAATCATATATCAAATAAAAAGATTCAAATAGAGGGACCGACCAAAGACACTGAGGGAACAATCCCAACCTTTGCCTAATTACTCTTGGAGCTCAATAGATGGGCTCCCTTAATCTTAATTAATTAAGCCTTTCCCCCTAGTAACATAAGGGGATGACATGTTGTCAGGTTCCCTTCACTTATCGAGAACTAATCATCATCCCAGAAATGTTCAATATAAAACCACACCTATGTTGTAGCTGCACCTCATCTTGTCAAATAACATACTTCAATGTCAATCACACATCAAATATGCACCTTATCTAGCAAATAACATACTTTAAAGGAAAAAATTTTGCTACAAAATTAATTGTAGCCTAAGGCTACAATTTTACTCAATATCTTTTTATTGGAGGTGAATTTTGATAATTCCACCATCGGATTACATCTTCTTCTTATATCTTCCATGCTTGCAAAATTTCTAGAAAATTAAAGATAATAACTAAGCCATCAATAAATTGTTTGAATTGCTAGTCTTTGTAGTTTAAAATAATGCATAAAATATAAGTTTATAGATTATATAGTATATAATATCCAATTGACATAAAATTTGACATGTGTATTAACAGTGTAAAGAATATGCAATTCAACAGTTAGATTTTCAAAATATGTAGTAATATTTATTTTATTGAGGGATAGTGAGGGAACAATCCCAACCTTTGGCTAACATAGCACCTAATCTCAATTCATGAGGAGATGACATATTGTTAGGATCCCCTCACTTATCGGGAACTAATCATCGTCCCAAAAATGTTTAGACTAAAACCACACCTATGTTGTAACTGCACCTCATCTTATCAAATGACATACTTTAAATGTCAATCATACATTGAATAAAAAGAATCAAATAGAGGAACATTAAGGGAACAATCCCAGCCTTTGGCTAGTAGTGCCTGATCTCAATTAGTAACATGAACTAATCATCAACCACACTCAAGAAAAACCTATTGTTGGGGAGAGAAATATATTGGGAAGACTCCTTAAGTAGTTAATATAATATATACAGACACCATTTAACTCAAAAGGTTTAAGCCCAATGGGTGTGAGTTTAAATTTGTTATATTAACCACTCACTCTTCTCATTAGTATCTAATATGAGACTTTATTACTTAACCAACCACACTACTCACATGTAAACACTCCAACACCTATATAGTTCTAGACAATTGATCTCTAAAGTTTTCTTTTCTATTGAATTAATGTTAGACCGCGTCTAAATAAACTATTCGGTCAATTTGAAATCTAGAAAGTAGGCTATTCAATTCTTGTAGTTAGGTTTGAATTCGGTTAATTTCATCCTATCCACTACTTTGCTCAATCGGAATTCTTGGTGTGGCTCCTCTATAAAAAATAAAAAAAAGACTAAAGTACACGTTTGACCTTTAAAGTTTGAGATTGTTTTTATTTTGGCCTTTATGTTAATTTCACTTTCATATTGGTCATGTTGTCCTATTCTATGGGTAATCGGACCATTAAGTGTCCTTCTTGTGTAATTATTTCGTAAAATACTATCTTTAAAATGTTGTAGGATGCAAACATTTCATTGTTCTAGGCAAAAAAAATATTATGGATGGTTATAAGAATGACATAGTAATATGAAATCAAAATAAAAAGCAGGACAAAAATAAAAATTTTAAAATAAAAATGATTTAAATGAAAATAATCTCAAATTTTAAAGATCAAAAGTGCTTCTAACCTTTATATTAAACAAAAAAAATTAAAATTATATTTTAGTAAAAATAAAATAAAATATTCGACACATTGTGCTATTGGATTATTATTATTTATTTTTTGGGTTAGGGAGCAAATTTTAACCCAATAACCCATTGCAATATGCTTATACTAACCCAACTTAGTTCATCATATATTGATTTGTGGGATTTGTTTCTAAAAAAATATAAAAATTTTAGCTTTAAACATGTTTGAACCTATGTGTTTAAACATATTACGTGCAAAATTAATAAGTCACATTACCCATTAAAAAGTCATATAACTAAAAAGACAAAATTTGGCAACAAACTTGGTTGTACGTAGTATAAGGTTACAACTCCACTTAGTATCTTTTTTATTTAATATGAATTTTAACAAATTCACTATTAGATTACATTTCTTTAGTTTCTCAAAAAAAAAAAAAAAAGATTACATTTCTTTCTTATATCCTCTATGTTTACAAAATTTCTAGAAGATTAAAGATCAATAACTATATCATCAATCAAATGTTTAAATTTCAAATTTTTGTAATATAAAATTGTGCATAAAAATTAAGTTTATAGATCGAATAGCAAATAATACTAATTTGCACAAAATTTGATATATGTGTAAAGAATGTAAAGATCATGTAATTTAAATGTTAAATTTTCAAATATGTAGTTGTGTGGGCCAATCTTGCCCTGTGGTCAAACTGTGTGTGAGGAAGCCAGGCCCAATATTATCCCCATTCATACAAATGGAGCAAGGAAGGGCCCGACCCAATACCCCGTGTGAGGGCAAACGAATATTCGAGGACATCCAGCCGAGGAATGGACAAAATTACCATCCGAGGAGAGATGGAGCATGCTTGTCAGGAGTTGGACCGTGTCCGAGGACGATGGTCACCTCGGTACTTTTGTCCGAGGTATCCAGTGAACTCGTTAATCACTCAGAACAACGCCTGAGACAAATCTTATAACAGAACAAAGGGGGAAATATCAAACAAAAAGTAATGGTAGGAAATGACAAATATCTAAAGGTGCTGTCACCTCCGCATTAAATGTCTCCCAGCTAACCTTCTGGCCGCATTAATGTGGAAGTGATACCTGAACAGTGAAGGAACAGCTTTCCAGCTAAGAATGGAAGATTCAAGAGAGGGCAAGGGGGATGACGAAAAAGGACGTTGGATGCCAGGTCCACACGTGGATGATAAAAAAAGCAAAAAAGCCATGGTATATAAGGCGCCAAAGAAAAAGGAGATGGGGGATCGGAACAGGGGGAGAGAAAAAGAAAAATCAGAACTCTAGGGCATGTCCGAAGAGACCTATTACTACATTCCTTGCTCGTATCTTTAATCTTTTTACACTAAAATCCAATATCTTGGCCCAAGATCAGACTAGTTTCCTTTCCTGCACTCTATAAATTCATTGTTTGGACTACGTGGGCCTGGATCTATTTCCGTTTCGGATTCGAGTCAAATCTGGTCCCTACAGTAGTCATATTGACTAAAACACCATCAATCCTAGATTTCTTATTCAATTTCAACTATTAAAGATTTTACCCATTGAATTAATTAGAACTCAAAAAATTTATCCTAACTAAAATTACATTAGAATGCTGTCTTTATTTTTTTTAATAACAGCGTTTTTTTATTTTTTTAACATCAACAATAACGGTGTTTGGACTTTGGACCCAAATTTTGTCCAAATTAAAAAAGTGCTCCGTTCTATCATTTATCTTCTAAAAAAAGTGCTCCGTTATAGTGTGTGACCCGCCAAGGTCATACGAACGCTCTGACGAGAGAGAGAGAGAGATGGCGTCTTGGTTTTTGGATTTGTAGAAATATGAAGGAATTGGGGACATATGCTCCCTACTCCCTACCTACAATTCTGGAGAATGGCGGTACTCTCTCTCTCTCCTTGTCTCTTATTATTGCCACTTCTTGTTTGCATTATCACAATTCTTATTATTTTCTCAACAAATTAGTTTCGATCCTTAATTTCCCAATCACCCTACTAAACTACGACTAGTATGGTTTGGTTTGGTTTGGCTACATCTGGGTTGGGTGTGTCTCTGCTCACAAAAACAGTGTATAAAATCACATGACATGTTCATTCACATGGAATAGACACACAATTCTTCTCTTCTGTCCTAGTTTTAATTACGGACTTGTTCAAAGAACATACATTATTTTAATTTAAAACTATGTCAATTTGCTTTCTTATCTCAGTCATCCTTTTATGTGCAATCTGGCCTATCAAATTGTTTTTTAACCTTTTCTATGCTATAATACGAAACATTTAAATTTCCTCATATTTTAACCATTCAAGCGTGCTTTGTCTTTGACTTGCACCCAAACTTTTTTATAGAGCTTGCTTAATGATTTAGTGCTGATTCTTTTCTGAAACACCAAGTGTAGTAAAAAATAAATAAACTAAAACTTGTTGTCAGGCATGATTTCTTCTAGTTTTAATAGCTTGACACCATATAGGGATATCCAAATAATTTTTACGTTTTTTCTTAAATTTTCTGTGACTGACTGACTGTGAGAGAGAAAAAAAGTTGGAATAAGGATGCCCATCTCAAAGCTTTTCAGGTTGACATATCATCCTTCCAGTTGATATTCAACTTTAAGAGCTTTCTGCAGCAGTGGCTTTTGTATTCAAATTTGCATACTTCGGTCCAATTCTATGATCAAACATGCAGACGGCATGACAACAATTTGGATGAGCTTCAGCTTTCTTTTGATTTGTATAATTTGATCTAACTAGCATAAGTTGCTAGTGACCTCTGCACTTTTAATACCAATATTACCATGCTCAATTAGATTTGACCCTCATGGAATTGAGACCTACAAGATTGTGTAGAAGTCGTTTTTGTCCTTTGTTTTATGTGTTTAATCTTCCATTTCATATCTTTCTTTAGTATGCAAAAATTGTGTTTAATCTTCCATTTCATATCTTTCTTTGTTTCATGTTTTTTTATTGCATCTTTGCAAAATACATTTTGATGTCATCACAAATAATTGTCAGTAAATATCTTATTCATTTTAGTGCCTGTGATACGTCCCTGTTTCCTACCCACATGAAGTTCAATCATGGGTTGTTTGATGATAAGTTTACATGTGTTTTTCAGGATGATGGCTACAAATTACATTGGGGCATTCTGTTTGACCAGTCTTTTACTACCACTTCTTAAAAATAGTCCTGTGCCTTCCCAGATCGTGAATGTTACATTTTTTTACTCATCCAAATGGTAAAATTGGTTTGTAGTTATGTATGTGAACATGTTTCTATGAACAATTAGTGGTTCATTAGGGAAAAACTTGTACACTTCTAATTACTGCCTGTGTACTACTTGCTCATCCTTGATTCTATGCCAATGCCATTACTTTGGCATTGTCTCTGATATTGCTGTCCATTTCTGATACATTCAATCTGCCGATATGATGACATTAGTTGGAAAAAAAGTGAAAAGAGAAAAGCAAAGAAAAGAGAAGTTAAAGAAGGAGACTTGTAAAAGAATGTTAGTGCTGGAAATTTTGTTTGACAGGCATATTGATGTGTCAAAGAGGTCAGCAGGCTTCAGTTGTAATGTTTCATTAATATGGTAAATGAATGAATGTGCTAACTTACTAACATCTGACTGTTGCCTTAACTGAAAATGGCAAAAGAAAAGTGCATGCTGATTGATCCCTCAGGATAAGATATGCTATGATGGCTTTCCATTGAGCCAAAAAGATAAGATATGCTGTAATGAGAGTTCTTGCAATATCACCTTTTCCACATGGTGCTTGATGGTTTGTTAAATTTCTTTATAAGCAGGAATTTATAGTTAGAAGAGTTGAAACCCATAATTGCATTGGCTAACAGATTATTTAACACAAAATTCATGACTTCCTTTTTCTTCAGTTTTTAATTTGCAGTTTGACTAGGAAACTGTTTCGGGGAAGTGCTTCTCAAGAACAAAACCATATCCATGTGCTCGTATTTATGAGAATTCTAAATGTAAGATATAAATGCCCCACCAGATATATCAGACTACCTTTTATTTGAAACCTTACAAGTAGCACCCCATTTTTTGCCGTAGTATGCCTAGTGCTGTTTTCTTATGAGCTTCACTGACAACTTTGCTTGATGGAAAAGTATCATCAGGTCACTGTCATGTATTGAGCTTTTTTTTTCTTCTTCTTATGGTTTTTCATTTCTTTTTGGGCCTTGTTGTATCTTTGAACATATAATTATCACTAAACTTGCTTGAGTGCAATTTTTTGAATACATATTTATCATTTTCTGAGTTTTGTGCATTAAAAACTAGGATTGTATCCCTACATTTTCCCTTTTTTAACTCTTTGTACTCTAGATTTCTTGTCTTCCATTCTTGTACCATGTACAACATTTTTGCTTTTTAAGCATATTTGAGAATTTTTAGGTCTAACTAAATGCTGTCATCCATTATACTTTTTCAAGATGTTCTTATGCACAATAATTTCCACCTCATTTTTGTTTCTGTTTTTGTTTGATTTGAAGTGCTCTGGATCCCGGAGTAGTGGAAACCAGTATTATGTGAGAGGTTCCCTCATGCCTTTCTTGTGTAGCATTTACAGTCTTGAAGCTTTCTGGCCTTTTGCAATCACCTAAAAAAGGGAAAAGCTCTGTTCTTGATGCAGCCCTTGCGCAACCAGTGAGTTTACTCCTAATAATTTGTATTATAATTCTCAAACCGAAGTTGTTATGCAGGCACACCTTTTTTCATCATATATATATATATATATCTTAATCAAAGCTATTATGCCTACAATTTCATGTGTCAGTCCAACTCCAGTAGTTATATCAGCAATTTGATTGTACTGAGGCAATTGACAGAATTGTGGCATGCTAGAGTGTATTGTCTAACGCAACTAGTTCTAATCTTGTACCTTGATATACATCGATAATTTCTGGAATATCTTAGATGCTCCTCCTATTTAGTAATATTAAGCAACTTATGCTGTGATAAAGCAGGACACCTTTTTTCTTCTTTATGAACGTTGTTGAGGTAATTTTTTCTTGAGACTCTTGAAATGCACCCATGTATTGTTTAGTGTGGGGTGGTAGTAGAACATCAATTTCTTGTGATGAGTTTTTGATTGTGTTCTATGGACAGATTGGATGGTAACTGGTAAGTGCCTCTTGTGTCTTTGGCGCTTCAAAGTTGAATTGGTTAATGCTCTTTTCTGGACATGCCTTGGTTTAATAGGTGGGACACTCCAAGGCATCAAATATTTAGTGTTGACCGTTACTTAATACTGATGTCACATGGATTATATAACGGATATATTTTTCTGCTGATGAAAATTAGTGCCTGCAAATGGTCCAGTTTTGTCTATTGCTGTTTGTGTCAAAATCTATAAGTTTGGCCTATGACAGGCTGTTCAAACCCACATATTATAGTGTTGAAGATTTCAATTACCCTGTGTGTTTTCTCGAGTTAGTTTAGTTGGTGGGTAGAAAGCTTTTGATGGAGTGCTAACATTGCTAACCTCTTGTTGTGGTTGATAACTTTTTTGATCTGGGTATGATTCTTCTTGCATGTGTGTTAGAAACATTTAGCTGAATTATTATTGAATTAGATTTTGGTATAGTTTTATTGACTTTATGGAGGAAATCTTGGAATCCATGTCAATGTGTTGGTTACTGAGATAATTAGTTTGTGTTTATTTCAGGATATATCTGGAGTATACCTTTTCAGTGGAAAGGGTAGAACCATTAACTCTACTGCACTTTTGCACAACAGCAAACTTGCACATGAACCTTGGACCACTTCATGCAATCTGTTTATGTAGTCATAGCTTGCTGTTAAGGTTAAGGAAATTTCCACGTGAATATTTGATTGTAATAGGGAGGGAATGTCTTCATCAACGAAAAGCAAAGAGAAATAGCATGGATTTGAAATGGTGGCAGTTGCACGGAGTGTGGTTGATGGCCTGTTCACTTCTCAGTTTGTCAGTCCTTTTGCATCATGGATGTTGTGATAGATGCAGTCTTGCAGTTGCAGAGCTGTAATTGGAACTTGTTTATGTTATTTCTTTGCGAAAGCCTCGAGAGCTTTTCAGATATCATGGTTCTTTAAAAGTAAGATCAGAAAAGAAATGGTGGAACACAGCAACAGAAGCCAAATGGAGACATCGTTGTTCGTGTTGTTTGTGGGAAATAGTGGAGACATAAGTGGAACTTGTTTAAGTTTTGTGGGCTGACTATATAAAATGTTAACAACGCGTTTACATAAATGTTAATTGTTTTGTTTCAAGACATATATGAGAAGAAGAGGAAAGCCTCAAAATGACTGTTGCTGTAGCAATATATATATGTAGAAGATGCCATATCTTATGTGAATGAATGCATATGGATTGTAGTCTAAATAGAAAGGAGGAGGGAAAAAGAGGTAGGGGGAATGTTTGGTTTTAAGTATGGCAAATGTTAACGAGTACTATGCGGTGCTTGTTAATGTTGCACTAATTTGGGTCTTATTTGATAAAAAAATTGAACAAAAAGGAAGAAAAAATGGACATAGAACTGACCCTACAACTTATTTAAATATTTTTTTTCTCTTTTATAAAGCTGATCCCACAATCTAAAAGCTGCAAAAATATGACATAAAACTGCAATAAAGCTTAAAAAAAGAGTACAAAGGGTTGCAATGAACGGACACCTTATGGTGCCTATTAACACAACCCTTTTTCTGACACCTCACCTAGGGGTTGGGGCTAGGGGTAGAAGTTGAACTAATTGATGCTTCGGAACAGAGTCTAATGATATTTGTAAAAGTGTTTGTTTTTAGTATAGTCTAGTGTATTTCAAAAATTGAGGGATAACAATGAAATCATCTAAATATTATTATGAGTAATTCATAATAATAATAATAATAATAATAATAATAATAAAGAAATTAGAAAAGGTTCCTCTTTATCTCATGTTAAGTTTGGGAGGGAATGAAAGCTCAACTCATTTTCATTATATTTTAAAAACATGTTGCTCTAAACAGAAGAAGGATGCTGTTGGAGGAGGGTAAGCAAAAGTAAAATCCACGTGAGGACACGTGCTCATTATGAAGGGTTTCTACTTTCTACTTTCTTTCTTTCTAGTTAGTCGATTTTATAAACCCAAAACACTCCCTATTTAAAATCCTAAAATATATTGAGTCTAGCAGCTCTGAGTCTCAGGTGAGGACTCCCAGAGTCTAGAGTGGAGAAGTAGAAAGAAGCGGTGGCGGAGTGGAGTAGAGATGTGGTTCGTCGGCGGACTGTTTAGCAGGAGTAGGACTGCTACTAGTAGTGGTAGTGGTAGCATGATGAATATGATGAGTAATAGTCTGGTGAGGCATTTCTCTCGAAAAAGGGGGGAGAATCTTCGGAAGATAAATCCGAAGGTGGCGCCACAGGAGGCATCTAACATAGCTCAAGACCTCTACCGTCTCATCAATCAACGCGGCCCTCTCACCATCTCTAATGCTTGGATTCAAGCCCAGGTCCTTCCTTTTTCCTCTTTTCCCTTTTTATTTTTTTTCATTGTCATAATTGATAATACATCTCCTATTTCTATTTGAATCAAACACCTATTACAATATTATATGAACTAACTCCACACTCTTACATTACCATCTGTAACTATGACAACATGATTTTTTATATATATATATATATTTTTTAATAATAATGAAAAAATTTATTCTTGTAGTTGTAGGTATGCTTGAATTAAATACATTGTTTTTGTTATATTTTTATTTGTTATGGTATAATTGAAGATATTGTGTCTCAAATGCGGGTAATTTCTAATTGGAAATGCCACTAGAAAATGAAACCTCACCAACCTGTATAGCCATAGATGCATATTCACATCTTGTACCCTGCTCCTTCCTCTCACAAGGGATAAGAAGCTTGCATTGTTTCATTTGAGCTACAGCCTACAGCTCATTCCCCTCTATTATGCTGCACAACATTATATCAAATGAATCTATTGTTTAACAGGTTTTAATTACTAAATATTGTATATATTTTTTCTCTTACTCGAATTACTTCATTTTCATTTCTGTTCATTTACTGCTTCACAAAGTTCTAAGACCTTTGTGCTTGTGGACGTGAAAATAGAACCCAAACGTATACCAACATGTTCATGTCTTAACTGACGTATCTAATATCTAGCAGAATATTTACAACATTAACTTTTTTTTGATAAGTAGAATATTTATAGCTACTATGAATTTTGTTTTGAATGTATAAATTATTTTTTGCATATTAATCATAAGAGTGCGTGTGTATAAAATAAGTCAAGAGCCTTGTCTCAATTGGCACCTCTTGATGTTTCCAATGGAGACGTTTAGGGTTCAAATCCCCCCACCCTCAATTATCGAATTATCAGGGGAAAAAAAAAAAAAAAAACCCTGATCATGAGTAGAATAAATGTATCAATAATTCAAAATAGACTTGTAGATATAGAGATTTCTCAATTGCAGAATACTGATTAGAACTTTGATTCACAAACATCATGAGTAAAACTTTGTACCTCTACCAAAATCCATCCTCACTCTTTGTCACCTGTGTTATAGTTGAGATGTTCCTAGTCAAGTTAATTACATAGACTAACTTTTCATTTGTTTACAATAAAAAGAATGAAACAAAATCTATCAATTTTGTGTTTGAAAAGGTTTTATAATTAGACAAAATGCACTAGAACCATATAAATTTTGTTGTCTCTGTTGTTTTGAGGTTCAAGAACTAAGCACGGTTAAATAGAAATATCTATTTTTCATTATTGTTTCTTCTTTGTTCTTGTGTTTCCCGTTGTATACAGCCCATGTACTTTGGGGCACTCTTCTCTGATTTTTACTGAAAAAGAAAAGGCTAAAATGCAAAACTTACCCTTTAAGTTTCACCATTTTTCATTTCAGTCCTATAAGTTTGAGTTTTATAATTTTAGTCCTCTAAGTTTCATTTTTTTCTAATTAAGTCTTCTGTTAATTTGCTGTTAATTTTTGCCGTTAACTTACCATGTTATTCAAGATCCAACCCAATTAAGTCCTTCGTCTTCATCTATGTTATTCAAGATTCTTATCTGACCCATGACAGCCCTCATATTCTTGACTGTTTTTGCTACATTTCCAGACCCAGATAAATCCCCTTGAATCCTTATCATAGCTGCTCCTTCTCTTACTCTGCTCAATGCTTCTCCATGGTTTTCACACCCACAAACAAATGGGCAACAAAAGTTGTGCTTGTTAATGAAATTGTTCTCATCTGCAAGAGCAATAGCTTCGCTGTCGTCGATGTAATCGATCCCAATAGCTTCAAGTATCTGGGCCTCGACGAAATGGCCTCGACGAGCACTGACCATTATGGGGATCAAAACGATGCGCTTGATTTCCTTGATGAGAGATGGGTCTGGCGTGCAAGAAATGCCTCGTTGAGATGGGTCCGACACAATGAGACAACATGCACCAGCTTGTTCGGCAATCTCTGCTTGTTCGGCGTTTGTGACTTTGACAATGGCTCCGCTGCGTAGCATTTGGGTTAGCCCAGCCTTGAGGGAAAATGGGTTTGTCTTGGCGTCTGTGATGGCGATGCTATTGTAGACCGTGACGGCACCGTCTTCAGCCATTGCACCAGGTGTTTGTGAAATTGCCTGAACCAAAAAATGATAAGAAAAGAAAAGGAAATGAGAAACAAGGAATGGTTGGCTTTTGGTAACAGGAAAAAAAAAAAAAAAAACTAAGGTCTAAAACGACGCCGTTTTGGTAAGTTAATGGCAGAAATTAACAGCAGGTTAACGGAGGATTTAATTGGGAAAGAATGAAACTTAGAGAGCTGAAATGACAAAATCCTAGGACTGAAATGAAAAATTGTAAAACTTAGAGGGTTAGTTTTGCATTTTGGCCAAAAAAAAAGAAAAGTCATTTCCACTATCTCAGGCAAACCATTATGAAGCTACTTAAATCACACGCTTGTTCATGAAACATTTAAACATATTTAAGCTATGATTTTAACTCTTAAAGAGTGGTTTGAAGTTGGTTTCATTATTAAACAAGTTTTTTTTTTCTTTTTTTTCTTCTTTTCGAAGCTGCGTTTGTTCATGATTCTTGGTTTATATTAGCCCTAACTTATTCTTTAACTCCTAAACTTCACTTGTTTCAATTCTTTTTCCATTTGACACTTCTCCAATATTTGTCTAACATCAGTATCTATATGGATGGTGTAACACTTTATAAATCTTGTGTTACCATCAAGATTGACCTTTTCTTCCTTGTATAGTACTGCTGATTAGACTCATTCTTTACTTGTTACATATAATGCCAAAGACAAAATATGGCTTTATGACTAGCTCTTTCACTAAAATTCAAGTTATTTAAAAGGATTTTTGTAACCTATTTTGATGGTTATGACACACTAAAATTTGTATAATCTAAATATGGTTTATGTTTGTCTATGAATCAATTGAGGATCCATAGCCAATCCCAAAGCCTTTTTGTTGTTGTTGTTCTTGTTGTTGTAATTGTAGTTAACTTTCTAATGTTATTCTTTTGCAATTTACGTGCCTATGGATGTATGGACACTCATTTGAATTAATTGACACTGCACATGTCCTTCGTTTACTGAGCCTGGGATGAGATTTTTTTTTACTGTACTATGCCATGGAATAATTATGTTGCTACTAACTTGCTAACTTTGGATTGTGCACAGGGCACCTGAGGATATATTGATCATCTGTGGTACATCATAATATGTTATTGAAATATGAGTCACAGATAGAGGATAATCATATGTTCTTGAAATGAGTCACTTATATGTTCTTTTAAAAAAATGTATATGGGAAATTATATCTGCTTGTGTAAGCTTTATGTTTTTGATTAGGTTTGATTTTTCATTACAGGAATCTGGTATTAGTGGATTGAACAGCAAGACACACTTGAAGCTAATGCTCAAATGGATGAGGGGGAGGAAGATGCTGAAGCTGTTCTGCAACCAAATTGGTTCCAACAAGAAATTTCTGCTATGTACTTTGCCAGAAGACCCTCAAATTGCACAATTTATTAAAAACTCAGAACTGAAATCGCAGACTGAGAAGCCTTCCATAAAGAGGAAGAGAAAGCAAAAGAAATAAAATGTATGTATCCAGACCTACCCCTTTCATCCGGAGTTGGTATAATACGTGGTGACATGAGTGCTTCCTTCGGTTGATGTCTTGAACATGTTTTTTGTATCAAGATTGCTGTCTAAAGCTGTTTTGCTAATTCGTTAGGCTTTTGTATGCTGCCCAATTTGCTTCTTTCCCATTTTCTATGTAGTTGGATCCAATATGGATTGTTCAGATACAAACAATTGATTTTCATGTTTTGGTGGGATTGGGAACAGAGAAATTTGGTCATTGAGAAATTTGGTTCAAGCCTAAACTTGGGCTTGGGTTTGATTCATTTGCTAAATAAATTTATATAAACAAGCTTTTTCTTGAACCAGCTATTTATAAATAACTCGGTTTAACTTCCACTCTAAAATATTCTCCTAATGAATAGGAGATTGTGGTTTTTGCTTCCCTAATTAAATTCAACTATGTGATTGTATTTTGGTCAATACACTATAAAATAAAATATGTTATCTTCTTGCAAATTAACTTCAATTATATGACTCATAAGTCAATATAGCCACTAATTTGAGAATCTAAGGTACATATCTAAGGATATGTACGTTAAGTTTGTGTCTGCAATAGAAGTTATTAACCTCATGCTGTTGAGGTCGTTTTGCTCAATAATGCGGGTTGGCAAATTATTTGCCAAATAGAATTGTTTCAAACTTATATGGAAAAATAACCTCTCTTTTTTTAACTCAAAGTTTCATGCCACATCTGCTGGTGTGGTTGTGGTTTATGTAATGTTTGTAAAAATAATGTTCATCTGGATCTTGACTCTTTATGAGGCGAGATGCATGTAAATAGATTTAGTTCCTCTCCCATTTCCAAAATTTCTCTCTCTCTCTGTTAGCCACTAAAATTGCCACCTAGAGCCACTATTTCATGCTTTGAAGGTACATCTCAAAGTCTAGCTCATATCCACGTCTCTCATTCTTTGCTTTTGTAACTAATGCCTTAGATTTTAAATGATAAAAAACACTATTCGAAGTGTTGGTTTTGATAATGTAAACCCATTGATTATATATATAAATTGATGGAAATGTAAAAGGAGGTTTTTAAGGTATGGGTTAGCATTTGAGATAGGTTTTATTGATTGTATGTTTACAGTTTATGAGACCTGAAGATTGGAATCAACCATCTTGAAGAGGCGAGTTTCATTTATGCCAATTTTGCTTCTTTCAGAAATGAGTTTAAACAAAAGACGCTTTACGTCAAAGACTTAAGTATTGAGGCAATTAGAGAATTCATAATGGCACTACTGCCCTGGAACCAAGTGTCGAATATCATTTCACCTCTTGAAGAGTTGAGATCATAGTTTCAAGTGGGTCTTACCTCTTTAAGAAGAAAAATTTATGTAAATCAATTATTTTAAAAAAGTTGTGATGTGAATCATTTTTCTTTAAAGAGTGTCATTTCACTGATAGTTATACCAATAAATGTATCTTGAAACTTACTTCTTAAAGAGTTGAGATTCAAGGAAAGAGTCAAATTTCAAAAAGAGATTATTTTCTAATATATAAATTTAATATAATCTTATTTGGCAAAATAGTTCGAAATCATTATTATTGAGCAAAATCGTCGAGTTATTGAAGAGAAGCTATAGCTGTATGTAGAGAAACCAATGTTTTGGCCCGCCTTGACTCATTTGAATTCTGTAATAGGAATAGTCCCATAGCTCCACCATTCCAACTCAAAGGAGGTCACTGCCTACGTAGTAACGTCGCTAGTCAATCTAAATAATTTGATCGCTTTTCATCATGATTCTTGAATAAATAATTTCATTCATATTAAAAATATAAAAAATAAATAAATATTCAAGGTCCAGGAGGTCACTGCATACGTAACGATAAAGTCACTAGTGAAATTTAGAAATTTGTGGCTGCCTGACAGGGGAGATGAGATGACCATGGTCAATAGCACTCAAAATGAAATAAATCATTTCATCTTTTTTGGTCTGATTAGATAATTCTTTGATATTAAAAGCCTCTTGAGTTTTCATTTTGGTGTAGACAAAATTTTACTAAATGAGCTATCTATAAACAGTGGAGTGAGGAGGAGAGGTTGTTTTCATCCTCGTACTATCTCTATCTATCATTCTTATTCTCTGTCCCTCTCCATACATCTATATACTTCCTTCATCAATCTTGGTAAGCCAACACAGTCTCATCTTTGCTACTTAAAAGTAGCCGTTATCTAAACTCTATAATTCTATTTTCTAAAACGACCAATAATTTTCATAGCTGGTTTTGAATTCGATTACCTTTTTAATCATAGATATACACTAGTTCTTGAACTCAATACTTTACCATTTAACTTTTTTTTTTTTTAAGGTAGAGGAGGTGCTATATATATATATATATATATATAAGCTAGAGTTTGTCAGCTGATTTATTTTTATTTGAAGCAACATAAGGTGCATATTAGCATATATATATAACCTTGATGGATTTCTTTCAGTCCCCCAATTATATTTTCCTTTAAGGAAACTGATGCTTTATGGTAAAGCAGTCCAAAACAATGAGCTCCTTGACTGCAAATGAAGATTGCCTTGGATGGGCGGCAAGAGATGCATCTGGCGTTTTATCACCTTACAACTTCAGCCGCAGGTGTGTTTATTTATTCTTCTTTGAAGAAAAAGCTTGCATGTTTATTCATCATTCATTAATGGCACATTTGGTTGTCCATGAGTTTGAACACCGCCATTCATAACTTATTTTGACATACAAATCCATCATCTTGAATGGGACCGTCAAAAACATCGAAGCCATCACTACAAGGGATGGGATAAAGCATTTCTACTTTCATTAAACTTTTTATGATGGTTGTGATTCTTGAATTGCCCATTGAAAATGTTGGATTTGTTTCCCGAAAAAATATAGAAATATTAGTGGCCAATCTGTTTTAGCTCAAATTGCAACTCCTCCCATTGTTAGCATAACATGGAGGAATGAGGTCGCCCATTCAAGACTTATCAGGTGCATGTGTAAGTTAAGTATAGGCGTCAAATGTCATAGAGTAACCAGTTCTTGATTTGTCTATGCATTAGTAGCAAAATTTTACACCTACCTTCTTCGGCCTTTTCTTAAATGGCCAATGTGTGTCGTCCTTTTTTAAGAAAATGTTTGTTTAAGCATGCCTTGCTTGCTTTTGTTTTGCTTAAACTCCTAACTATGTTGTTTAGCCTTTTTTTTTTTTTTTTTTTTGAGTAAACAGTAATACTTATTACAACATATAAGAAAATAGTAATACTAGTATTTTAAACCAGGTTATAATTATGTTGTTTAGCCTGTTAGTAGTCATATAATGTCCTATGAAGCCAAGATTAACGGTCAAGTTCACTTTTTTATACAAATAATTCAGTATAACATGTCATGCTGATACAATTGTATATGATAGATTATAAATGGGTACCTGACGTGATGAATACCTTCTTGAAGTACAAGTATATAATAAACAAAAGAAAAGAAAAGAAAAATTATATTTGCTTGAAAGATGGATAGCCTTCTCTTTATACATTATGTTATTTGTTGATGTGTTTTTATTCTCTTTGATGTTCATAAAGGTAATGATTTACTTAAGTGAATGACAAAATGTAAGCAATTTGCTTTAGTTATGAAATATTAAAATTTTTATAGAGAAGTGAATCCATGTGTTAATTTTTCATATCATTAATTAGTTGACAATAATGATCTTATACCTGAGTTCCCATATGATTTTGAGATCTACAATTAAAAAATAATTGAAATTTGCTTCATGAATTGTGTTTTTCTTGGTTATATGATTTTTTTAATATTATATTCTGATTAAGAATTAACTTGGGAAATTTTATATATACAGGGCTGTTCGGAGTGATGATGTTTCAATAAAAATTACGCACTGTGGAGTTTGTTATGGTGATGTAGTTTGGACTAGGAATAAACATGGGGATTCAATGTATCCTGTAGTGCCTGGGTAAGTGGACGAACTTATGCTATGAGTAGTCTTAAATATCCTTGACCTTTACTTATATTTAAAAATAAATAAAAGTCTTAGATATATTCCTTGAACTGATATATTTGTAATTGTACACCAGACATGAAATTGCAGGAATTGTGAAAGAGGTTGGTTCTAATGTTCATCACTTCAAAGTTGGTGACCATGTTGGAGTGGGAACCTATGTCAACTCATGCAGAGATTGTGAGTATTGTAATGATGGACTAGAAGTTCATTGCGTAAAAGAATTAGTTTACACCTTTAATCGCGTGGATGTGGATGGTACTGTTACTAAAGGAGGATATTCCAGTTACATTGTTGTCCATGAAAGGTAAGTTTTCTTTTATGCTACTACATACTCTTCCTTTAGTTTCCTTTACATACAAAATTCAAAGTTATGGAATGGGACCAATCCCTCCCTTGTTGAAATTAATTGTTTCTGCAGAATGTATGAAGCTATCGCTCACATTCGCATAGTATTTACATCTAGGGCTCTTAAACTGATGCACTTGCAAAACAAGAAGTCTAAGTTCATACTACTTGGATTATGTGCCAATTCATTTGATCATTTGTTTTGTGGAGGTGTTAAATGGAGGTTACTTTTAAAAAACCAAAAAAGGAAAAAATTAATTACATGGAAGTTGTAGATTTTAGTGTCCAGGTAAGGCTTCCCGGGGGCCAGGGGGCCTGTTTTTGGCAGTTTTGCCAGTGACTAAACAACATACAATATTCTTGTACATAGTTTTTATTTTTTTGTTTACTTGGTATCAAAGCCTTTGATAAAGGAAATCAAGAATGGAAGATCGACATCAGTATATAAATCTTACTGATGGAGCCTGCATCTATACGTTGCATGCTATTGGGAAAAGGACACAATTATGATTTCTTATTAAGGTTCCAGAGTAGTCAACAGCAACCATAGTTTCATGTCACAACTTAGAGCGTTTAGATTTGGTAACTTATTCTGATAATTGACCTACTGAATTTATGCTTAAGGGAATTTAGCTGTTTTAAACACAGATTAAGCATATCAGTTTTGGTCATGAATATACAGGTACTGCTTCAGGATACCTGACAACTATCCATTGGCTTCAGCAGCTCCTTTGCTATGTGCTGGGATTACTGTATATGCTCCTATGGTGCGCCACAAGATGAACCAACCTGGTAAATCTCTAGGAGTGATTGGGCTTGGAGGTCTTGGTCACATGGCAGTGAAGTTTGGGAAGGCTTTTGGGTTGAATGTAACAATTTTCAGCACTAGCTTATCCAAGAAACAGGAAGCCCTGACCTTGCTTGGTGCAGACAGATTTGTAGTCTCGGCTGATCAAGAGCAGATAGAGGTAAATTTATATAATAAAACTTCTTAAAAAGAATTTGTTTCCCTGTTCACATAAGCACTATTGAAATCAATAACCTATCTTCAGGTTCTGTTAGATTGATGGTTATCTGGTTTTTGCAGGCCCTGGCTAAGTCATTTGACTTCATAATTGATACAGCATCTGGTGTTCACTCACTTGATCCATACATTTCGCTGTTGAAAACTGCTGGTGTTCTAGTCCTAGTAGGTTTCCCAAGTGAAACCAAATTCAGTCCTGCAATCCTTAATTTAGGTACTATGACAATTTTAGATTTGAAGAGTTTCATGAACTCTTTTAGTTAGACAATGTTACCTTTCCAGGTTTTGAACACAACAATTTTAATGAACTGCATGCATTGACCTTTTTGCAGGTATGAAAACCATTTCTGGTAGTGTAGTAGGTGGTACAAAGGTGACCCAAGAAATGATAGACTTCTGTGCAGCTCACAAAATTTACCCAAACATAGAAGTAATTCCAATTCAGTATGCAAATGAAGCTCTTGAGAGGCTAATAAAGAAAGATGTGAAGTACCGGTTTGTGATTGACATTGAGAACTCCCTAAAATGAAACTGCTAGAGAAACAAGGAATTCTTCTTCCCAATATGTATGTTCATATGGATCAAATATTGATACCCGTAAAGCGTACTGTGATTGGCAAGTCTTCCTTGTTGGATGGTGGGCATTTACTTCCATCAAAAAGCACCTGGGGTTGATCTTCTACATCCTGCAAGTGTCTAAATAGCCTGAAATTACTGAAGGGTTGTTGAGTAGTGTTGTGACAAATGGTTTAATAAAAATGATGAGTATAGAATTTTAAATTACAATCCTTTCATATTTTTATCCTGTAGTCAACCTTAGCCATTAGTATTTAATTTACTTGGACGAGGGAACGGTATGAGTTGTACTTTTTTTTATTTATAGTTTCTTAATGAAATTCCCTTACATTAAGGTCCATTTTCATTTTGTGGAATCATGACTTTCAAAGAATGAGAAGCTTTGGCTAAAAAGATCACTGGTTGCTTCATAAAAACAGTAAAAAGCCTTTAATAAAACAGGTGGTTACTTTCTATGGTGAGATCCGTGCAATCATGATTAGCTCGAATTACCTAATTTTATAAAAAAAGAAAAAAAAAAAAAAAGTATTGCATCTGTATAGACCAGTCACCCATGACCCAAGCTTCTAAATTTGCATACTGTTCATACTCCATGATCGGAAAAATTCATGAAATTTGAGAAATTCTCCTACCCGTCAAAGAGCTAAGTAAAAGCATTGCCCTGCGCATGGTTCTAACTGCCGGGCGAAACATGTGACTTTCTGACCTCGTCTCACCATTGATCTATAAAAATATTTTATAGATCGGAAGGTTTACCTTACGTGACGGGTTCTGTGGCATCATGCAAAGTCCGCTCGCTGTTCCCAGTACATGAAGTATGACATAGATTCATATCCCACCTAGCCCTTTGTTTTACACTTTTACTGGATGCCTAAATTGGCTGCCAGAAATCTCTCCCTCTCCTTTGATGGGGTTAGAAGGTATTCGCCTCTTGGTCCAGTGATAGACAAATATTATCAATATGTTTGAATTTTCACTAATGGTCCGTTTGGATTGAGGGAGAGGGAGGGGGAGTAGAGTAGAGTAGAGTAGAGTAGATTTAACACAAAATTAGCTTATTTTTAGTCAACTCTACTCTACTCCCTTCCACTCTCCCTCCTTCCCCCCTCCATCCAAACAGGCCATAAATCATTTGCAATTTATCTTGCTTCATAAGGATATATGTACTACTTGAAATTGAAACAAATCCTTTGCTTCATATCAATATATACAAGATAAAATCTATTTTCTTTAGTTTGGTAGAGCTGCTTAACTACTATGAGAAAATCCCTGGGCGTTTCTAAGTTAAAAGTCGTCTAAAAATGCATAAGCTACTTCTCAAAATTGGCAAAAAGATGAAAGCACCTTTGCTTAGCTGGGAAACTATTATTTACTTCAAAGTAATTTAATATTTACATCTTACAGATGACAGGTGAATGGCATCCCACAAAAGATAGTGGTTCACAAATGCTGGGAGCTGAACATTAAGTACAAAGATAATCCAGTTACTATCCACCTGCTGCTGCCTCAAAATGTCTGCACAAAAGTTTGCTTCCTGATATACTTATCATACTTCGAAAGGCCAGGATCTATTGAGCAAGCTCCTGCAATCGGACAAAGGCACAGGCAATTAGTAGTCAAATAATGAAAGCCTAGAAAGAAGTCCCCATTAGGATATTACTGTAGCTGTGTTCCCATGGAAAGAGTAGGCCTTAGGCCATAGCAGGCTGCCCAAAGTTTGGTTGCCAAGCTGGTGGCATGTCCTTAGTTTCCTAACATCAAGATCATCTTTTTCTTTTCACTTTCTCCTTAAGTTGTAATTAATAGAGGATTAATTAATTGTTTTTACTATTTTTTGTGCACTATGAATATCATCTCATGCTATCAGCTTGATCATAATTTTGGTTAGTCCACATGTTTTTGGACTTACTAATTACAACTTCTATGGTCATTCATCTTCAATCTACAGTCAACCTTGGCAATTTCCTCCATCCAAAATGCTAGTTACAGGAAGTTTTATTCATGGGTTATGTTTGCTCCTATGCCCTAGAAACAAATTTATCCTGCCTTGCTTTTCTTTCTTCCTCTCATAAAAAGTAAAACCTTCATTGACAAGCAAAAAACAGTAGTGAATCCATTTGATATATATACATGTTTCATCATTTAAGAGGTCTTCCTGGTATATTATACACACGTATAGTTAGACTTGACTAGGAGAAAGACCCTGCTGTCACCCCTTTCACTAGCTGATTGACAAAAAACACAAAATGTTGTAACCATTTGTTCCATTCCTTTCACAACCCAACAAAAAGCATGACCAGAATTTGTTACATCAGGTCAAGTACAATATGATTTCCTTAAAATATATATCCACACCACAAGAAGAGTTGACATTATAGTTATATTAGTGGTCAAATAAGAAAAGACAGCATAGTACGTTATATGTTAGTCATACATTAAGGCTAACAGAAGGTCCTGAGAACTTATCCAACAAACTAAAAAGCAGCTTTTGGTTCTTTTTACCTTTGGGTTGCTGTCAATTTGATCCCTCAAGAATGAAAAGTTGCAATTTAAACCTCCAATAGAATTGTTGTCAACGTAAACCTTCTGTTAAAATCTGTATTACTTCCAGTCACTGTCATTTTATTTTATTTTTGATAGGTAAGAAAAAAATTTCTTCAAAAAAGGACTTCTTTATGCAAAAAACATAAAGCAGCCACAAATTACAAAAAAGAAACAGAAACTAATACACGAAAGAAACGACTCTACAAACAACAGGAGAGATTCACTAGGTGTGCATTTGGCATTGGCTTAAAAAGCCAACCTTTTTTACTATTCAGATTATTTTTGCTACTATTCATGGGTCTCATTGCACTTTTTGATACAATTTATGGGTTCTATTATACTATTTCAGCTATCTTTTAGGTTTATTTACAGTATTTTCAGCTAAAAGTTTTCAGTTTCAACTAAATAAGCTGTTCCCAAACAGACACTGGATGTGAGTCACCAAACCCCAATCAAACAAGGTGCCAACAAAGGACGCAAGCAGCTGATTGCCTGAACTCTCCACATCCTCAAAAGTACAACTGTTGCGCTCCCTCCAAGTACGCTACATCAAACACATTAGAATCAAATTCCAAATGTTGGATGAGGGTTTCCCCAACCCAATTCTTCCATCCAAAAAGAAGATCAATCACCTTTCTAGTGAAAACCCAAGACTTCCCAAAGGCTCTAAGGACAAAACACCACAACTGATAGGCCTTCTTGCAATGAATCAATAAATGGTCCACAGTCTCTCCACTATACCTACACATACAACACCAATCTACAATAGGGAAACTGAAACCTCTCCTCCTCAAATTATCACCAGTGATAGTGAGTATCCTGCCCCAAGTTTATTCAGTTGCTGTCATTTTAACCACTCAAGCAAGAAAAATTGCAATTTAAATCTCCAATAGAATCATTGTCAATGTAAACCCTCTATTAAAATCTGTTAGTACTTAGTAGAGTGCCAATAAATTTTCTAAACTAAGTTGTTTTTGGCAGAACAAATTAAAAAAAATGTCGTTTTGCTACATTTAACAGCTTACAGTTGATGAATCTTGATTAAAGGATCACATTGACAAAAATCCTAAAGTTGAAGGTTTTAATTGCAACTTCCGAAAATTGAGGGACCAAAACAACAACCACCTAAAATTTAGAGGAACCAAAAGGTATTTTAGTCTAATTATTACTCATTAAAAGCATCCAACCTCGAGCCTTGTATAACTTATGTCCTTTCATAAAGTCATACACCAATATACTTCTTTTTATATGCAAAGAGTCTTGAACCCACAACCTCATCCTCCACCTTTTTTGACAAGAGGAAGAGATACCATTTAAGCTGGAACTCATTAACATCATAAACCAATAAACAAAAACGAATCTTGACTCTAATTTTCTTTTCTTTTTTTAATTACTAAATCTTGACTCTAATCTTCATCCACAACATTGGTTATATCTTCAATGTTTTGCCATATGTTGGATGTGATCTTAAGAGACAAGAACACTAACCAACTCCAACTCCAGAAGAATGTTTTACATCAAATCACCACTCTAAGCCCCCTATGAACTTTGTCATTCTAGATTTATTAGCATACGAGATGCAACTTTTGACAACATTTTAATTATGACTCCACTACTAAGGTTGCTTAAAAAATTTAGGAGTAAGTTACACAAACATAACACATATCTTAAATGGAACATGAGCTACAATCTTCCACCCTTTAGATCCACCCGTTCCAAAGCAGGTTTCAAAAAATAAAATATAATGATCAACTAAACTGTGAAATAATAAAATTACCTTTGTCATCTGATGTACTAAGCAATTCAGTCAATCTTCTCTTAATTGTCTAAGGCTCTTTGGCCAACATCGTCCTCCATTTATCCTTGAGATCTTCTGGATTTCGACTCTTATGAAATATATGACGACCAAGTTCCAAAATTTTCCTCCAGGGGACATTTTTTTTGACTGAAGCTGAAAAATGATGCACACCTTCCTGCAACATAAGAGTGCTTGATCGAGTCAGATGTCAATATGCCAGACATTTAATATCTCTCTCTCTCTCTCTTTTGAAAGACAGCTTCTAATCTCAGAATTCCAATTGTGCTCTCTCTCATTTTTCTTTTCACAGATCCTTGACTAAAGAAAAAAAAAAGTTATACATGTTCTTATTTTAAGCCATCGTTTTCTTGTGCATACCATTGTCATACTTGTCTTGTGCCCCCTAGAGTGTCTAATGTACTTACTTATTTACCACCCAAAAACCGCCACTTTCTGCAATATACTGGAAGAAATATATACACCCACAAATGGAAAAAGTTTAGTGTACTGCTTAGCTCTTTCAAATTACATATTTAAAAAAATAATAATAAAAAATCTGTGATGAAAAAATTGGAATCAAACAGCAAAGATCATGGAAGTGGAACTTGGATACTATGGCAAAGAAGATAAAGAAATCCAGCATTATTAGGTTGTCATATCAATCTTTATTTAAGTTTAGATCTCTTAGTGAATATCAAATATATTAACACTCTGCATGTATCCGGGCCTCCGGCCACACTATATCCATGAAAATTAATCTGTTCATATTTCCAAACAAGTGTTGCGATACCAAAATGAATTTATTAGAATGGATTCTTGATGTTTTCTATTATTGGGGAAGAAAACAGGGAAAATATACATAATAATCGAGCATAGCTCTAGACAAGCAGGAGCACTGTGTCCAAAAACATGTACCTTTAACATATTTTCCTCTTCAGCTGTCCAAAGTAATCTCTTTCGCTTTGCAGTAGGAAAAGGCATTGTTGTGCTGCATGTAGAAAAGCAAATTAACTAACCAAAAATAGTTGGCACACACCAAACACTATAAATAATATTCACTCCAAATTTCCACACTCTCCAGATGAAACCTTATTTAGAAAAAGGAAAACCTTATATGACATGAATAACTCACAATTGCTTAGTTGACACTTGAGGTTGTCTTGTCTTTTTGGAGGCAGCATGTTTCTTATTCTTGGAGGTGACCTTTTTCTCTGTGGTGCTATTTTCCTGAGAGGATAATTTCCTTGGTGAATCATCATTCTGCAGGAAAGCCTTCTTTTGGGCTCTTTGTTTGATTCGGCATGCTCGTGCTGCAAGTATCTCCATATCTGAATCCGTAGTTCCAGAGGTAAAATCGGCATTTGAAGTATGCTTTGGTGATTTTGGCTGCATTTGTTCTTCATCCTTGCTTCTGCTTTTATTTTCCTCAGATACCTTTAAACCGTCCTTTGATCCTCCTTTTGATCTATCAAGTGCACCATCTGCATTCATCTCTACTTGTATGCTTTCTTCATCTTCTGCAAATTTAGATTGATGTGCTTCAGAAATGTTTTCCTCATGTATCTTTAAACCGTCCTTTGATCCTCCTTTTGATGCATCAAGTGCACCATCTGCATTCATCTCTACTTGTATGCTTTCTTCATCTTCTGCAAATTTAGACTGATGTGCTTCAGAAATGTTTTCCTCATGTATCTTTAAACCGTCCTTTGATCCTCCTTTTGATGCATCAAGTGCACCATCTGCATTCATCTCTACTTGTATGTTTTCTACATCTTCTGCAAATTTAGACTGATGTGCTTCAGAAATATTTTCCTCATGTATCTTTAGACCACCTTGTGATCCTTTTGATGCATCAAGTGCACCATCTTCAGTCATTTGTTCATCTGTATTACGCTGATCCTGACGCCTCTTTTCTTCCCCATCTTTCTGCTTTAGCCCATCCCCACCAACGGCATTTGTACCCAAAAATTTCAATAAATCCTCCTTTGCCAATTCAGCCTTTTTCCTCAGTTGTTGTTTCTGTACCAACGCTCGTTTGTGCAAACAATACGGGCAGTAGAATTGTTCTAAGTCGTCATCAGATATAAGTTCCTGTCTCACGCACTTCTTGTGGAGAGCAATTGGGCAGCCAGATTCAGTACAAACAGAGACATGTCCACCTTGATTGCATATTATACAAGTCTGTTTGAAGCAATCAATCTCCATACCATCATCTTGAGTAGAAATCTCATGAGAGGTAGAGCAATGGACTCTTGTTTTGGAAGCAAGAGTGTGGTCAACCAAATCAGAAGCTACATCATTGTGTAGCTGAGCATTGGGCATTTCTCCACAGATGATATCTTCGTCCGGTGTGAACTGAAGATAAATTCTCACGCATTAAGCAAGAACAGGAACAGGTAATTCTTAAATTCCCAAAATAAACTAGTGAGGCTTTGCATAATGCATGCCTACATAATTATACCGCAGATTAAATAAATAAATAAAATAAAAATAAAATGAGTTCAAAATAAACACAAATAGATATGAAATTGAAAACCTAACGAACAAAATAAAAAGAGTATAGATTGTAAAACTGCAATGTTAAACAAATATAGAAGAAGAGAACAAAAATATGAATGAAAAAACAAACCTGATTGTGTTTGTGATTGAAGAGCATAGGAAGTGAAGTAGTAGTGGTAGTGATAGAAGGAGAAGAAGAAGTGGAACGACTGAGTTTGGGCCTACCCCCGCGCCCACTCTTGCTTCTCATTCTCTCTCCGATTCCGATCACAACAACACTTCTTTTCCCTTTCGCTCCTCCGTTCTTCCCATTTCACAGGTGTTGAAACAGGCCAAACTGTATTCATTTCTTTGTAATGTCCGTTGCTCTGCCCTCCTGGCCCAACCAAATAGGCCCACCACAGGTGCTATGGGAGGTTTTTTTTTTTTTAAATGAAACATTTGTATTATTATTATTATTTTTTCATTGTTGATAATTAGATGACAGGACATAGGACATGGAGATTTAAATCTTGGATGTTGGAAGTCAAACTATGAAATGAGAATTACAATTATTCTCTCCAAATTACATGGAAGAGTTCATTTGGTTAAATTATGAGCAACAAAATTAGCCACCCTAAAAAATATAACTAACAATTACTAGAAAGAATTCAAAATCAACTTATACTCTATTTGTTTCGATGTAAATATTTTCCCATTTTTCACATCTTTATTTGCTTGTAAAATATAATTCCGTTGATTGAAAATTTGTATTTAAAAATATATATATATAAAACAAGTGTAAAACATTTTACAAAAATCTTATTCTCAACCCTTTCTCTTCCTCTCTTACACTCACCCAAGTTAGTCCAAAGAGAGCACCCACAAGTGACAGCACCACCCATGTTTGACTCCATTCATCATTGGCAACAAGTCTAGCAAACTCCGTGATAGGACGATTTCAGATCTTAGCATGTTTTGATGTTAGAGACGTTGTCACAAGAGGCCTAAGTGAGCCATTGTCACCACTACTTCGTTGGTCATCATCACTACCAATGCCTTTGAGTCCTCCCTTCTCTGATTTGGTTCTCTCTCTCTCTCTCCCTCTCTCTCATTGGATCTACCATGGCTTCACCTCTCACAACCACGTTGGTCCTCACTACACCTCTCACATATCTAGTTCTTTGTCACATCCTCCCTACACAAATCTAGTCCTCCTTACATTCAAGTCCTTCTAACGCACATATATGGTCCTCCATCACCGGTGGTTTTGGTTTAAGAGAGAGAATTTTTCATTTTGTGTAAATGGATCAGTTGGATTGTGACTAAAAGTGGATGATAGTGGGTTTGTGAATGAATTTTTTTGGTTGTTCATCGAATCATCATGGTGGATAGGTTGTGAGATGGATTTTTTCTTTTATTTTACATTGAACCAAACATTTAAAAATATTTTTCAAAAAATTTTCAGAAACACCCTAAACATTGTAAAAACAAACATTTTTCAACGAAACAAACAAAATATAAATGTTATATATGTTAGAGCATTCCCATTAAAAGTACCAAACCTGTAATTTTTAACACCTATTTAGCTGTTTATGCGGTTAGAGGATAAACACAAAAAATATTATTTAAATAAAAGAAAAGAGAAACTTTAGTGGTAAAAAGAAAGAATTAATTCCCATATAAAAAAAAAAGAATTAATTTTTATTTATTTAAATGACAGATTATTTGATAATGAGTAAGTGGGGATAGGATAATTGGCATCAGGGATAAGCTCAGTCAGGTAGCCCACTAGTGTGACACTGTCAGAGCTAGAGGAGCTCTCTTTTCTTTTGCTAAAACAGGACAGCATTGTTTTGTTAATTGTTAATATATTATGAGTGTGTAGTACAAGCCACGATTCCCTCACCTCTCCTCTCTCGGATCTCTTTCTCTTCACTCTTCTACATCTCAATTGCGGACTTCAAACTTCAAAACCCAACTAATAATCTCCAAACCCTAACCTTCCTCATTTCCATTTCTGCTCGGTGAGTTTCCTTTTTCTTCTTCTGTTACTTATAAATCTTAGTGATATGAGTTATGATTTTGTATCTCATTGCATATTCAATTTAGCTTCCCTCCTCGCCTTTTTCTATTAGGCTTTACTTGCTGTGTGGACCCTAAACTTCTCACTGCTGCGATACCTTCTTCTTCTTCAGAGTTCAGACTTCAAAGTTCAGACTGACAGCTCCTCTGGTACTATTACTAACTATGAACTTTCTTCTTTATAATAATATACTCTAAATATGCTGCTGTTATTCACTATCTCTTTCATCTTCCATGTTTAACTTTAAATTTATTTATACACACTATAGTTTACATTTTTTGTTGTTGTTGTTGGATGGAATTACTAAACATGTATATGCTTGAAATTAGCATGCTCTGTTATGTTTTTTTTTTTTAATTTTAGTCTTTGGTTCTTTTTCTTGGTGTAATATTTCTCTGACCCATTAATTCTTTTGCTTGCTGTATTGTTGCTCTTCTCCATCAAATGTTTTTTGTTTTAATCAACTTTCAATTCCTTCTCTACTGTATACATTTTTTTTTTTTTTTGCTTTTGATGAAAGGATCTGTAAGGTTTCAGGTCCCTTGGCGTATTGGTATATTTTTCTTTTCTAACAAACATATGCTTGGCATGGTAATGCTTGGTGTACTAGTTTGGTTATTGACATAATTGTTGAAAACGGCCTGCAAGTTTTAGATTGTAATTAATCAAGTGGCTCGACATTTAATTTTGATATGAATTCTCAGCTTGATCAACCAATCCAATTTTCCAAGTTCATACAATCCATAACTTTCATTATTCATGTACTATGATTACTTCACATCGTAGCTGGTAAGCATCAAGGAATACCCAAAATTTCTATTTTAAAATCAGGTCACTTCTTTTTCTCTTTTTTTTTGCTAAATAAATTCTGAAACTTCACATGTTCCTCATAGTCTTTTGGTATGATTAGGTTGCCTTATTTGATCGGAAAAACATCAATAAGCAAACTGTTACAAATGTCCATGTCCTTTCATATCTGTTAATATCCCAACTGTGTGACAAGGTTTATATCATGCGCTTATGATATATGGGAGATTTTGAGTCCTTTGAGTTTGTGATCCCCTGTCATTTATTTAATTTTATCAGAGATTCTAACCCATTGTTGGAATACAAGAAATAATCTAGAACCTTAGAAACATCATTGAATGCTGAAATTGTAATTTTTATGATTAAAATGACGTTATATTCTGATAAATTTTTATGCCTTATATTGTAGAGGCATGGAAGAAGAAAAAACAATTGGTTCTTCACGTGTGGAGTTGAATGAAAATAATATTGAGAATGCAACAGAAGAAACAAGAAATGTAAAAGACAAAATAGAGGATCCTAAGGTGGGAATGATGTTTAACTCCATTGATGATATAATGAAATATTACACAAGATATGGAAAGGAAAAAGGCTTTGCGGTGGCTAAAAGAAGCTCTAAAAAGGGGGATGATGGAGAGGTAAGGTATGTGACTATTGCTTGTAATCGTGCTGGAAAGCCAAGGAATAGATCTAGCAACCCACTCAAATTGCAATCAGAATCAAAAACGGATTGCAAAGCACAGCTTAGGGCCGTTCTATGCCCAGATGGAAAGTGGATATTGAATGCCATGGTACTTGACCATAACCATGGATTGAGTCCAAGCAGAACTCGATATTACAAATGCAACAGGCTACTAGAACCACATGCAAAAAAGAGGTTTGCATCGAATGATAAAGCTGATATAAGAATGAAGAAGAATTTGAAATCATTTGTGGTTGAGGCAGGGGGGCATGAGAATTTGTCATTTATAGAAAAGGATTGCAGAAATAAACTCAGCTGTTTACACCTCGGGGAAGGAGATGTTGCTGCAATGCAAGATTTCTTTTTGAAAATGCAAGTTGATAATTCTGACTTCTTTTACACAATGGATTTTAATGAAAATGGCCGATTAAGGAATGTATTTTGGGCAGATGCAAGGAGTAGAGCAACATTCAAAGAGTTTGGTGATGTAGTCATGTTTGACACAACATACTTGGTTAACAAATATAACATTCCATTTGCTCATTTCATTGGGGCGAACCATCATGGGCAATCTACATTGCTAGGATGTGGATTGATCTCAAATGAAGACACAGAGACATTTACATGGTTATTTCAAACTTGGCTTAAATGCATGTTTGGATGCCCGCCTTGTGCAATAGTTACAGATCATGACAAAGCCATGAAAAAAGCGATAGAAATTGTTTTCCCTAAAGCACGACACAGATGGTGTTTATCGCATATCATGGAAAAGCTGTCTAAAAAATTGAGAGGGTACAAAGAATATGAATCAATCAAAATTTGTATGCAAAATGCTGTGTATGATTCCTTAACAAAAGAAGAGTTTGAAGAAAGTTGGGGGAAGTTTGTTGAAAAATATAAACTTGAAAGTAATGAATGGTTACTTGGGTTGTATGATGAGCGTCATCGTTGGGCGCCTGCATTTGTGAAAGATATGTTTTGGGCAGGAATGTCAACTACAAAGCAGGGTGAAAGCATGCATGCATTCTTTGATGGGTATATCGATTTGAAGACTACTTTGAAACAGTTTTTAGACCAGTATGAGCCTGCTATAGCTAAAAAAGTGGTAAACGAAAATAATGAAGATTTCAATTCTTTTAACTTGTGCATCCCATGTATCACTCATTATGAAATGGAGAAGCAATTTCAAAGTGCTTACACAATTGCAAAATTTAAAGAATTCCAACAAGAGTTAATTGGGAACATTTGTTGTAATTTGTTTTCATGCAAGAAAGGTACCGTCTTTTCAAAATATGAACTACATGAAGATGTATCACTTGGAGAAAGTCATCGACCTGCGATTTTTAGTGTTTATGTTAACGAGGATACCAATGAAGTTAACTGTAACTGCCGGTTGTTTGAGTTTAGGGGGATATTATGCAGACATCAAATTATGGTGTTCATTCATAGGGAGGTTTATCAAATACCAGACATGTACATCTTAAAAAGATGGAGTAAAACTGTCATAAGGAGCCACAATAAAGTTCGGATAAGTTATGACAACTGGTTTGTGAAGCCTGAAGCACAGCGCTATGATAAAATGTGCAAAGCCTTTTATGAGGTTGCCAACTTAGCAGCAGATTCGGAAGATAGGTGTGATAAGGTGATGGCACATATTCAGGAATTAAAAAGGGAGTTTGAAAATGAGGAAGGTGTTTGTGGAAGAAATAAGCCTATTTAACGGTTTAGCCTCATTTGGAGATGATCTTGCAATTTCAAAAGAAAGTAGAAAAATACTTGATTTTGTTGGTTTTTTGTTCATAGAGCCATTGTCATCTAAAAGGAAACAATCTTTACATTCTACGCAAGTATGATTGGACAAGGGTTTGGCATGCACCCTTTTTTTTTACCACAATAATGAATCAGGTGCGCATTTATTTCCTTAGCCATTTTTATAGCTTAAACAGATTTTATAACAAAGTTGAGTGTCTTTAGCATAATATCTATTATCATTCATTTTTATATTTTAGGGTCATCATCATCCATCTTGGAAGGCAATTTATGATTTGGCAGCAATCTATCCCTCAAGTTCCACCGGATTGGTATGAATGACATAGTGAAAGCTAAAATCCAAGATTGCACAAAGATAGTAGGAGTGATACAAGTGCCTGTGATAGATAGTGCCAGAATGGTCTTTGGGGTCTCATTCTGTACCCTTGAGTTCACATCCTTCATATCCCCAAACCCCAATCACATGCTCCTCTTTTTTTTCATTTTTCTTTTTGAAAATACAAAAAAAAAAAAAAAAAAAAAAAAAATTTTGAAGAGTTGCTCTTAAATCTCAAGTTTGTACTGAACCCCATCTTTGTTTTCATCATAAACTGGTTCCTGTCTAATCTATAGGTTGTCTTTCATCTCCCAGTAAAGGAAATTCATCTAGGTCTTGGTCCTCATTGTTTTGTTTTTTTGCATTTGAATATAATAAATATTTTTTGATGATTCAATAGTTTGGGGGGGGGGGGGGAGGTGGTGTTTGAACCTTGGATGTCTTTGTTGGAAATAGCAGGAGGTGCCAACCAGCTTATCTTCAAGGCTGTTAGCATTTAAATATAATAAATATGATTTATATATCTATATAAATTATTGGTTTGTTATTATTTATTGTCTCTTTGTGAAAGTTAGAGAGGTGTTTTATGCCTTTTAGCTTTGATGGATTACTCATATTTGGGATATTTTTGAATTTTAAATTCAGTATTCTTTCATTTCTGTGTTTTATGTTATATCACCTACCACTGTTTCATGTTTCATTGTCAAGGTCACTGAACCAGTCCCCTCTTCTGAAAACATGAATACTAAACATAGGTGATAGAATACAATTGTTACATAGAGACGTCCAAAATTATTTCAGGTGTTTGATTGATTAATTGTATCATCATGTAAGAAATAGATTTAACTTTTGAGATTAAATTCTATAAGGATGGGTGTAAAACTCATGTTGTCACGTCAGCATTTTACTTGAAATTTAATACATCTTACCACACCTAATAATATCTCAATAAATTTCCAATTTGGTTGGATTTATATATGGGTATTAGAATTGATTGAGTGTGATTGTGTTTATTTTTAAATATTTGATAAGATGATGTGGCATGTTGGGATTAGATGGGTAAAACATAGGTTTTATATCACGTTCTTATAAAATTTAATCTCTTAACTTTTATGTGGTTAAATATTTAAATATAATTTTTATCTAACTGGCTCTCTTTTTAATATAATTTTTAATTAAAATGCATACACAGGATGCAAATCTTTAAGCTTTGCCGCCAGTAGAATTTCACTGAGCAATTACTTCGAATGCTTGGTGAACAGTGTTACCCCCGCTCATGTAATGGACTAAATAATTTAACCAATTTTACATTGTAGTACCTGTATTTACTCTCAGCACGGGTTTATATAAGACATTAATCAGGATTTGTATTTCATAGAACCGTTCTATATTTCGTGTCATGAGGTGAGCTAGCCTTGCCCTTAAGGCATATTGTTGCTTTCTATTTTATATTGGAGTCAAAGTGCTCTTGAAGTGGAAATAAGATTTTTCATTTATTTATAAAAAAAGTACGCTTGAAATAAAATTTTCCAATTACATATATTAAAAAAAAAAAGTGCTCTTGAAATATTTATGAATAGAGTATTACAATGGGATGTCAGTAACTTGCAGAAGAGTAGTTTCAAATCCTCTTTATGCAAATCAGCTTGGGTTGTCTCTATATATCCCACTGGCGGATTCAAAGGAATGTGAGGTGTTTCATGTCAGAGCTTGGGTTTCAAATCCTCTTTATGCAAAATGACCCTAATTCTATTTGTGATAGGATTTTATGAAGCAGGCAGAGTATTTCTTCTTCTGTTATAAAGGGTGGGTAGTGTAGGCCCTTTAGGGTGTAATGTTTTTGTGTTTTTTACTGTTTCCCTTATGCTGTTTGTGTGTTTGCATTGCAGATCTGTCCTACAGTAGGATTTTTTTTTTTTTTTTTGGAGAATGAACTTGAGTAATTTTATTAAGGTAAATGAATTACATCCGAATGTAAAAATGAAACAATTTGAGAAGGTACATCTTCCATCCATACTTGAAAATCTGGTATGCATATAGTATGTTTCACTAGATTATGAGTTACACTATTGCCGTTTCTCTTAACGTGAGAATACAACAATCTTCTAAAATTATTCGCATAAACTTTCACATCCTCCCCTAACAGACCCAATGGGCATATGTTCTACTCTTGTGACTTTAAAGCTTGAATCAAACCAAGAGCATCACCTTTGAGTATGACGTTTTGGAACCCCAGCTCATGTGCAAATGTCAAGGCTTTCAGAGCAGCCAAGGCTTCTATCTCCTCTACCTTATACGCCTGAAATATTTTTTCTGAGCATGAAGCTAAAACAGCACCATTGTTATCTCTTATTACAATTCCAACTCCTGACTTATTTGAGTCACCAAAGATTGCGTCATCAAAGTTTACTTTCACAAAACTAGCTTGTGGTGCTCTCAATCTATTTCCCCCATTGCTGTTGCTCATCACCAGCCTTCCTGAAGCTTGTGTGTTTGCTTGGTATTGTGTCAACATTGCATTTGTTTGTTCAGCAACTTGATGAAGCGGATTGACTTGTAAATTCAACCTCACTCTATTTCTTTGATTCCAAACATTCTAGGCCGTGTATGCTAACAGCTCCAGGGACTTTCCTTCCTTTATCATCCATGACAACAGCTCCTTTACACCTGTGAAACCAATTTCGCACCTAAACCCCCATATTTCCTGGTCAACCCACACCACATCTAGCTCTGGACATGACCACAATGCATGCACTGAGTCCTTTACTACCTGTTTACACCTCTCACAGATTGGGTTCGAGGTAGAATAAGGCCAGTATAGGATGTCCTCTGCTACCTATCGACTAAGGGGAATTTTTTTGATCAACTCAGCATCCTCTTCCACAGATAACCCATAAACTAGCTCTTCATTCCATATTCTTGTGCTTGGATCAACAAGTGTGTCTACGGTATGATTTTCAAAACTCTCCAAGGGGCAAGTTGGTTGTTGAGTTGTGTGTTTTCTTGGTAGCTAGTGTTGCTACCAACTGTTTATTTTTTCTCCACTTCTTATCCTCCATAAGCCCCCCTTTGAATAATGTCTCTTCCTCTAAGAATACCCTTCCAAGTATAAGACCCCATTCTTGAATCGACAGCCTCCATAAGTGATGAATTTGGGAAGAAACGAGCTTTAAATACTTTGTAGAAGAATGAGGTTTTATTATGCAAGAGTCTCCATGCTTGCTTTGCTAAGAGGGAATCACTGAACATAGCAAGATCTTGAAAGCCTAGACCTCCAATCGTCTTAGATTTTGTCATCTCTTCTCATTTAACCCAATAGATTTTCTTACGATCACCTCTATGGCCCCACCGAAATTTCTTGATTAGAGCCTCGATCTCATTGCACAAACTCTAACGGCAATTTGAAACATTCCATAGTGTAAGTGGGGATGGCTTGTATGACTGCCTTTAAGAGCACTTCCCTTCCGGCTTGGGAAAGTAATTTTTCTTCCCACCATTGAAGTTTCTGCCATACCTTCTCCTTTATGTAGTTAAAACTTTCTTTTTTTCCTTTCCTAACTAAGGAGGGCAGCCCAATATATTTTTCATAGTGCAAGATTTTTGGAACACCTAAAGCCGCCTTGATTCTGTGTTTCACCTAAATAATGTTAGTCAGCCAAGGTATACACATTACTCTATAAGGAGATCTTTATGACTGTTTATAAGAATTCTATCCATATGCATTATTTAAATTAAACAAGTCACATGACTCATAAAAAAAAGTTATGTAACTAAAACTACATTTGGATGACTTCTTTACTGCCATGTAGTGGGATGAAGGGAGATTCCTTCAAACCGGAATATATATATATATATATATATGTGTGTGTGTGTGTGTATTTGCAAATATTTTTTTTCCCCCATAAATACCTACTAGAAAAGATCAATCTAAATAAGAATTACAAAAAAAAAGAAAAGAAAAGAGAGAAAATAGAAAAATGAAGTGAATCTTAAACGATGCCTTGATGAAGTTGTTACTAGGAATTAAAAAGAAGACAAACAAATTAAAAAGGATTTTGAAAGATAACGAAATAATACAACATAATAATAACAATGAAAATGATCATAATGAAATTTAAATAGGTTAAAAACATTTCCTGGTTACATAAAAATACTAAATTATTTTTCGAATAAACTTCTTACTTAAATTTACTAATAATACTTGTTATAATTATTTTCTCAAAAGGAAGTTTTTATTTTTATTTTTTTAAATTGATGAAATTCTACCTAAAATTAATTGTCACCAAAAAATTAAGTGAATTATATTATTAATTAAAAAAAAATGCTATCGAAACCTAGACACAAAAACATAATTAGTAATTCTACATCTTAGAAAGATGAATAGATTTTAATTAATAAAAATATTTATAATGGACTTTAAATGTAACAAATGTCCACTTAAAAAATGTTGCCTTAGGCCTCAATTTGTATTGAGCAAGCCTTGCATTCGATGATAATTTTTTCTTTGTTTTTTTTTTTTTGTTTCATGGTAATCATTATTATTATAGAACCTACCACATACTTTTTCTATCCAAATCTAATACCGGTTAATGTAAGATAAGGAATAGAGAGTGTATTAGTAGAATTCGATTCTTTGTGGGTGCTTGAAGTTATTTTTTGTTAGTTAGGACTTAGTAGATGCTATCTCTGGTTACCAATGCATGCAGCAAAGCTCTCACAACTGGTGAGTTCTACATTTATTTTGAGTAATTAAATTTAATAATAATTATTTTGAACAAGTAACAAAGGAAATGTGGGTTAGTTTAACTAGTAAAATTTATTTTTGTTGCATTGAATCTTGTTTACATACTAAAGAAACATATTCATATTTTGACTAGATGATAAATAGTAATCTTCATAAATTCAATAAAATTAAATAAGCTTTCGAGACTGCACAATTTGAGATGTCATTATATATACATTGATAATTCGAAAATTGAGGATGAAGTATTTGAACCCTAGACATTTTTTAATTGCAAACATTCCATTTGAAATAAAAGTCTGTTCACTCTTAAAAAAAAAAAAAAAAATCTGTTGGTTAAACTCGTATTTTTAATTATATTATAATTCAGCTCATTTGCATTTTATTAAAATTAATGATATGTAATATAATTTAAATTTATTTACACATGGTAATAAATGAGTATTAGTTGTAAATTGTGTATCGGGGGGATATGCCGCAAGTGTATATGTCAGCGCTATTTTTTCTCTTCCAAAAATTTGTATGTGAAAGTCAACAAAACTAAGAAGTATCTGTTCTAATTTCTAAGGGGGATCCTCAGCAACAACAAAAAAAAAATCTATTCTAAGGGGGGATTCTCAGCAAAAGAAAAAAGAAAAAAGAAAAAAGAAAAAAAAAAGAATCTATTCTAATAAGGGGGATTCTCCTAAAAAAGAAAAAAGAAAAAAGAAAAAGAAAAAGAAAAGAAGCAGTGTGTACTAGTACTGTGAAATAAGAAATAAAAAGAGAAATACTAGAAAGTAAAAAGTAGCGGTTTATATTTTTATGTTAGATATTTTATCAATTCTGTAGAATGTAAATTTAATAAAGTTGAACTATTTGATTTTCACTCATCACTTTAGTAATATTTTTAATCACTTCATTAATTTATACCAAATTTTTATTAGATAAACTTCACCGTAAATCATCCTTACCGGGCACCTTAACGTTTTCCATAGTAAAATATCACTCTCACGTTGAAATTTATAACTTCTTCTGCGACTAGTGGAGATCAGATGGTGGTCAATACCCAAGAAAAGATTTTTTTATTTTTTTATTTAATTTTTGAGTCAAGAAAAGATGAATGTATACATGTAATTCTAAATTTTGAAGACCGATTCTAATGTACTAATCAATGAATGAATATCCTAATTGGGTGGGTTAGAAATAATCGAACGTAGTCGGGTGTAATGTAAAGAGCCGTGGTAGTATCATCATCGTGACTACCTGTGAATACGAGACTAACGCAGCACCTTTGTTTTCATCCAATTACTTTTATTATCTTTACTTGGATTCGATTAGATTGGATTGGTCTTTTATAGTATGGTATCTCTGTCTCTCTCTTTCACACTCACTCTCTCCATAATCCATATTCTTGTTCTCACGTTTGTGTCAGCAACCAACATCCTCTCTCCTAACTGGTAACCCAGCACAAATCTGATCTCTCTCTGCCTCTGGGGTAAGCCAACGCACACTTTAATCTCAAATCTATTACACTTGCCGTTATCTGAAGAACTCAAGTTTTGGATTTAATTTATGATTGCCCCAAATATTTTTATAGCTGCTTTTCTGAATTCTATTGAATATATAAATAAATAAAAAGATTACCTTTTTTAATTTGATATCAGTGCCTCTTGTTTTATCAAAGCTATGACTATGAGCCTCAATTGCTTGATTTTATTAAAGTGGGAATGCTTTATAACTTTATATGATTTCTTTCTCCAATTATATTTTCCTTTGAGGAAACTGGTGTTTGATTGCTTACTTTATGGTATGGTAAAACAGACCAAGATGAGCTCCTTGACTGCAAAAGATGATTGCCTTGCATGGGCAGCAAGAGACCCATCTGGAGTTTTGTCACCTTACAACTTCAGCCGCAGGTCTTTCTTCTTATTTTTACTTTTCTTCATTTTTTCCATGCGCTACTAGTCAATTTTTTATAACGCGTTTGGATGTGGCTTTTGTTTGAAAAGCTTATTTGCAAAGTTGATCAAACTGTAGTTATAGTTTGATCTAAAAAAAGTGAGACTTAAAGAAAATATACAAAAGCAAATAAAGTTAAATGGCAAATGGGTGATATCATATTTTTAAGAAAAATGAATAGGGTGTCTACTTTGATGTTTGTTTGAGGCTTCAAACTTTGAGAATGCCTTGCAGAGTTGCAGGTCATATGCTCTTGCTTATACTTATGTTGTGCTTCCTAACCATGTTGTTTAGCCTATTAGTGGTCATATAATGCCCTATGAAGCATGGATTAGTGTTCAAGTTCACTTGTTCATACAAATTTGTATATGGTAGAACACAAGTGGGTACTAGACCTGATGATTCCTTTCTTGACAAGAATAAAAGAAACAATTGAAAAGAAACTCTAAATGTGCTTGAAACCACAAACATATCGATCTTTTTATACATTATGTTATTTTGTTGAGGTGCTTTTATTCTCTTAGATATTCATAATGGAAATTATTTGCTTAATTAAATTAAAAAAAAATAGAAGTAATTTGCTTAAGTTGGTGAAATTATTAGTTAAAAAGGTTACCTGAAAGTGAGTTACATATCTTGATCTTTCATATCATTGGTTAACATTAATGGTCCCATACATGAGTTCCTCTATGTTTTAAGAACTATGATTAAATGATACTTGAAATTTTCTTGATTACATGATTTTATAATATATTCTAATTATGAATGGATCTTGGGAAATTTTATTCAGGGCTGTTGGCAGTGACGATGTTTCATTAAAAATTACACACTGTGGAATTTGTTATGCTGATTTAATTTGGACCAGGAATTTTCATGGGGATTCAAAGTATCCTGTAGTGCCTGGGTAAGTTGTCCAACTGTATACTATGAGTAGTCCTAGCTATCCTTGAACCAATGTATTCTTTGAAATGGGACTGTACACATCCTTTGTATCAGTCTCTCTCCCTCCTTCAATAAAATATTTACTTAAACAAGTAAAATAAAATAAAAAAACTATTCTTGAACTGATGTATCTATACCTGCGCAATAGACATGAGATAGCAGGAATCGTGAAAGAGGTTGGTTCCAATGTTCACCGCTTCAAAGTTGGTGACCATGTTGGAGTGGGTACCTATGTCAACTCATGCAGAAGTTGCGAGTATTGTAATGATGGACAAGAAGTTCATTGTGTAAAAGGATCAGTTTACACCTTTAATGCTGTGGACGCGGATGGTAGCATTACTAAAGGAGGATATTCCAGTTACATTGTAGCCCATGAAAGGTAAGAATTCTCTAACGCTACTACATTCTGTTCCTTTATTTTCCTTTACATAAAAAATTCACAGAAAAAAAACACCTTTCTGGCACCCAATTAACGGTTGGTATCTGCTGAATCTTTAAAGCTGTTGCTCACGTTAGTTTGGTATTCATATATAAGTCTCTTAACCTCATGCACTTCCTAAATAAGAAGGGTCTTGGTTCATACTAATCGGAGTTAATGTGACCTTATGAAAGTTGTGTCAATTCATTTTATCATTTTGTGGAAGTGATAAAAGGGTGTTACATGGAGGTTGTAGATTTTGGTGGCCAGGTAAGGCTTCCCAGGGGACCTACGTCTTTGGAAAATTCACAAGTGACTGAACATAAGCTACATGCCACCACATATGTGGCTAGGTTTATAAAAAGTTCCATTATCATGCTGTTCTCTGTCTCCCTCTTTCCAGTTTATGATATATTTGACATTATATACTTGTACATTGTTTTAATTCTTTGAATTCTCTGTTTTTACTTGGCACTAGAGCCTTCAATGAAGGAAATCAAGTATGGCTGTTCACGTCAATATATAGATCTTGCTTATGGTTGGGCTTTTAGAGCTCACAGTTATACTTTGCATGCCATTAGGAAAAGAAGATAATTACCATTTCTTTGTTATGGTTCTAAAATAGTCAATAGCAACCATAGTTTCATGAAGCAACTTTAAGATTTTGGAATTGAGAATTTGCCAAGTTTTTTAACACAGGTTAAAGTACATCAGTTTTGGCCTTGAATATGTAGGTACTGCTTCAGGATACCTGAAAACTATCCATTGGCTTCAGCAGCTCCTTTGCTTTGTGCTGGAATTACTGTGTACTCTCCCATGCTGAGTCACAAAATGAACCAACCTGGTAAATCTCTAGGAGTGATTGGGCTTGGAGGTCTTGGTCACATGGCAGTGAAGTTTGGAAAGGCTTTTGGGTTGAATGTAACAATTTTCAGCACTAGCGTATCCAAGAAAGAGGAAGCCCTGAGTTTGCTTGGTGCAAACAGATTTGTGGTCTCATCTGACCAAGAGCAAATGAAGGTAAATTTACATAATACTTCTTATAGAGCGTCTGTTGCCCTGTTCATGTAAGCAATGCTGAAATTGATGAACCGTCTTTAAGTTTTGTTGGATTGATTGTTGCTATGTTGTTGTAGGCCCTGGCTAAGTCATTTGACTTTATAATTGACACAGCATCTGGTGATCACCCATTTGATCCCTACATGTCACTGTTGAAGACTGCTGGTGTTCTAGTCTTGGTGGGGTTCCCAAGTGAAGTCAAATTCAGCCCTGGAAGCCTTAATATAGGTACTTAGACAATTCGTAGATTTGAAAATTTCTTGAAATCAAAGAACTCTTTTGTTGGATAGTGTTACCTTTCTAGGTTTTAAGCACCACAAGTGTAATGAATTGCACGCATTGACTTTTTGTAGGTAATAAAACCATTTCTGGTAGCGTAACAGGTGGTACAAAGGTGACCCAAGAAATGATAGACTTCTGCGCTGCTCACAAAATTTACCCAAACATAGAAGTAATTCCAATTCAGTATGCAAATGAAGCTCTTGAGAGACTAATAAAGAAAGATGTGAAGTACCGTTTTGTGATTGATATTGAGAACTCCTTGAAATGACACTGCTAAAGAAACCAGGAATTCCTCCTCTCAAAAGCATACAGTGATATTAACAAGCATTTGGTGTTGCTCTTCTGCATTATACAATAGCCTGAAATAAGTGAATAGGTCTTTGAGTGGTTTTGTGAGAAATGGCTTTATAAAGACTTTTGTATCATTTTCTTAGGTCTTTGAATGGTGTTGTGAGAAATGAATTAATAAAAGTTCAAAGTATGGACTTTTAAACTGTTGTGTTTTTGTGTCCTTGTCTTGTGGCTGCGCGGCAGGCTCTACTTGTAGGGAATATGTCATTTTGTTTGGGAGTTCTTTATTTTATTTTGTTTCCCGGAGACCAAACTGAAAAATCCCTCAACCAGAATATCTTTGTTTAACGCTCATAAATCATAATGCTAAAGATTTGTTCAGTCAAAGGTAAAGCTCAATATCGTATAAACTCTATTACTAAATTTCTGTAGTTAAAACTTCACTTCCTACGGTAATGCTAAAGGGGTATTAAGACTATGTTTGATAGGCCTTTTCTAGAGATTCTTCTTCTAAAGATTGAAATTACTTCCATCTTGCCTAGCTTTTTGCCAATTTTGGGAAGCTTATGCATTTTAGAATCATCCAAAGATTACTTCAGCTTGTCATGGTTTTGTTTTTGTTATTTTAGAACAGAGCTTCTCATGTATTTCAAAAGCTATGGATTACTTGCATCTTGACTATGCTATATTTATTTATTTTAGGCAAATATATTGTTTCCATCGATAAAGTCACATCCTTAAATTTCTAAATGCATTATTTTCTCCTAAAAATTGTTGAGAATGTCACATTTTTTGGCCTTTATTCACTCGGTTAACTTTTATCCTAGGTGGTACTATTTTTAGCATTAGAGAATTGACATGTTTGACGTGGATCATTATATTGGTCAAGTGGCACAAAACTATTGGTCATATGCACTGTATAAAAGATCTTTTTAAGGTTTGGAATAAACAATATAATGTTTTCAATAGTTTAAATACGAAGAACTCCTGTAATGAAAAACAAACTTATGCAAACTTTAAGAATGCAAATAATGTTTTATTCATAATCTATCTATATCAATATATTACTAAAAGCTGAAGCGTAGCATTTAATGTTGCTACGCTTCCATTGAGCCACGTCAGCAGCCATGTCATTATCAATTTTTTTCCAATTTTTTTTATACAATTTTTTAACATTTAAAGTGAATTAAAAACTCTATTATATTGCAATCAAAATATCATATTTAATTTATCTTATTTTTAATTATTCTTATTTATTATTAAATTTTCAATTCCATTTTAACTTTTCATATCCCTACTACTTCATATCCCCACTACTCTTTACCTTAACTTTCTTCAACCTTTCTCATTCCATTTCAACTTTTCATATCCCCACTGCTCTCAATATTAATATTATTCTATCTTTTTATCTTCTTTTACTTTTGACTCTTCTTATTCTTATCCTCTTGCTATAAAATTGTCATTCTCCCTCTTATTCCATGCATAATTTCTATTTTTCCACACACAAAAGCCCCCCCTCTCTCTCTCTCTCTCTCTCTCTCTCTATATATATATATATATATTTAATTTTAGTGTAACAGGTTGACCATCAAAACATACTGATGTAGTATTGAAAGCTCCACCAAATGCATCGCAGAAATCAGTTTTAGACTACTAGAAGTCAGTTAGTTTGCTAAAATTGGAATTGACAAGTAATCCAACTTGATACGATTTAGTTTTATATTTTATGTTGTTATCTTTTTTATTCACATTGGTTGTTAAATGTTATATTATTGCATTATAAAGATAGTATATAAAAATATAATATTATATATAAATGTTGTTTATTGCTATACATTTCATTTTTATTATTTTATTCTCATCTTATTTTATTCAACATTTAAATTTAGCAACATCCTCCATATCATAATTATTTATATTTTGTCTCATTTTTTTTTAAATTAAACGTATAATATTTTATTCAATAAATAAAAAAATTTCATATAAAGTATTCCCATGAAATGTTACAATGCATCAATGGAAAAATGAAATACAAAACAAATATCAATTTAGAACTCAATTTTTTAAAATAAATAAATAAATAAAAAAGAATAAACAATTTTCTTATAAAGTATTCCCATAAAAAGTTACAATGCATTAATAGAAAAAGAGAATACAAAACACATGCTATTTTAGAAACACTAAATTTATAATAATAATAATAATAATATCAAGCCAAACATATCATAAAATAATAAACTAATAGTTATGGATGTACTAACTTTATGGCAGCAAAATGGAGTAAAATAAAAATAAAAATGAACTTTACAATATGCATATTTAGTACATTAGAATTATCATCAAATTTGGGAAAACAATAGGATGTTAACAAAGAGGGAGAGAAAGAGATTAGTAAAAGAAATCAAACGTCAATTAAATAAATTAATTAGTAACCGTTAATTGGAAAACAAAGAGACCGACGGCCAAAGGAGTAAAAAATTAATTAAAGATGACCCTACAAATGTTATTTATAAACTTTACAATGCAAATAAATAAATCGTTAAATTCACTTAATTAAATCATATAATCAACAATTAAATAAAATCATACAAAATTTAAACTTGAAACTAATCAAACTCTAATCTAGAAAATCATATTTATTATCAAAACTAAAAGGAAAACGTTTTTCAGTAATAATAGAAATATATAAGAAATAAAGATGAAAATTTTCAAAATCTTTTTTTTTGACATTTCATTTAACATTATTTATAAATAATAAAATATATAAAAAAGTCCTTAAATGCTTATATTCTTCACACACCATGACTTTTTTTTTTATTTTTTTTTATATAAGATAGAATTTCTACTCTAGCCTAATCTAAGTGTATATGTGTGTGAATCTCCCTCTTGGAGACTTGAACCCTGGCTCTTGCCTCCCACACCACACAAGCATTTATACTTGTGGAGTGACCACCGCACCAAGGGCATATATCATGACTTTTAAAATCTAATGAAAGGTTCGAAGAATTTAACTCTCATTTAATGCCTCTATTATGAAAATCAACAGCCAGTAAAATATGATAATAGTAAGAAACGTTATAAATGAGAACATGAAAAAACTAATTAGTCACTATTATTATGGAATAGATGTCTTTTTTTTATGCATCTAAGAAAATGAAATGTATAGGGTTTACTTATTAAGGTATATGTAAAGATTCACGTTAAAAAAATATGTAAAGGTTTTTTGAAAAAAAAAAAGTAGATGTAAGGTTTTTATTAACTTAAAAGACAATGAAAAACCAATTTTTAATTACTACAACCGTCGCTACTCTATAAATCACACACAACACTATATTCAATATCCTAAACAACATAATTAGGCCCTTTTGAATATACACCACCATATTCAACTTATAAAGCATGAACATGTAACATGTATTACCTTCTGAATTATTGCTTGGAATTTTCACAATTATTGGAAGAGAATCTCCAAATTTAATTTTTAGAAAACATCAAGACAAGGTGAATTTTATTCTTTTTAACTTCCATAGAAAAAAAAATATTACGCACATTATTTCAACCCTTATGGAAAAGAAGGTTTACATGTAGCATGCAAAACGTGTTTAATTGACTTAGAGATGTAAAAATTAGTCAACCAACTATGGTAGAATTAAGGTTTCAAACTTTAAATAAAACAATTCTACAATAATAAAAAAAATATTTTGTGATAAATATGATTATGAAATGCATTACTTTTCATTAAATTAGTTCAAATTACAAAATAATAATAATAATAATGAGATCACTATAAAAAATAATCACGTGCAATGCGCGGGTCTGTGACTAGTATATTTAAAAGTTGAAGCATAGCGTTTATTGTTACTATGTTTCTGTTGAGTCACATCAGTAGCCACATTATCCATCCATTTTCAACATTTTTTTTAATTCTTTTTTTTTTCTCTTATTAATTTCCCAACTTATTGTTATACTTTCTCCAACTTATTATTATACCTTTTCATTTCCCAACTCTTTTTATCTTCCTTATTTTTGACTTTTCTTATTCCTCTTCTTACTATAAATTTACAATTCTTTCTCTCATTCTACACATAGTTTTCTCACTCACAAAATCTTATTTTCCTCTCTTTCTCTTTCTCAAAATTTTGTTTTTCATTTTTTTAAGCATTTTTAAAAAAATATTTTTCTTGCATCTCTACTTTAGGTTGATGTGATTAAGTTTTGTTTTTAAGTTGTTATCTTTTTTCTTCTCTTTGATTTTATAGATGTTATCCTATTGTATTTCAAAGATAATATATAAAAATATAATGTTATTTTATTACATAATATAACATGACTTGGATAATTTGGTGTTTATTACTATATTTTTTATTTTACTTTTTTTCTTCTCATATTATTTTCTATAAATTTCTTATTATTTTCTCTCACATTCTCTCTTGAAAAAGTGGTTATTCTTTTTATTTTATATTTGTATTCTTTCTTGAAACTTTACTTTTTATTGATGAATCATTTTGATTTTTAAAACTCTACGTTAGGTTCATACGTTTTGGTTTTGTAGCTTTTAGTTCCCTAATACAAGTAGTATCTCTATCTCTCCTATAGTTTCGGTTTGATTTTTGTTTGAGTTAATACTTGATTATTTTGGAAGTAAGAATTCGAGTTTATATCAAAACACAATCTTGGCTATGCTAATTACAAATCGATATTCGGTCCATTTTAGTCTATTTTGGTCCACTTCATTTATCCAGTCCGGCTCAGTCTACTTCAGTCCACTTCGGTCAATTCAGTCCAATTTGGTCTAGTTCGCTCCATTTGGTTCACTTCGGTCTATTTTGGTCTACTTTGGTCCATTCCTTCTAATGCGGTTTCAGTCCCATTTGCTCCATTCGGTTCACTTAGGTATATTCGGTTCAATTTGGTCCACTTTGGTCTATTCAGTCCATTTGGTTTATTTCAGATCACTTCAGTCCAATTCAGTTTACCTAAGGAAAATAATGGGCTGAGTAATTTAAATTGTAATTATATGATAAGTTTTTGTTATCATAGTAATCTCTTTAAGAGAATGTGAATTTGAATAATAACTTTGAAATATAAAAATTTTAATTGAACCAAAAGAAACTAGGAAAATATAATGCATAATAACAATAGTTAGAAAAATATATACCATTTCAAAAAAGAATAATATCAATCAAAAACATCAAAAATGATAAAATTATAGATTTGTAAAAATAGAGTGTTGGAAATTATTTTTTGAAATTTTTTTATTTTTAGGGAGAAAAAATTATGTACAATAAAATTTAGAAAATAAATTATACATATTCAGTATAAGTTTGTTATGAGTTTTGATTATCATAATAATCTCTCTTAAGAAAACGAAGTATTTAAATAAAAAGTACACACACACACACATGCTTGAAGGTATAATCAACCTCATGCAATTCATTTAAAGGTAATGACTTAAAAATAAATGAGTAACTGCCCTAAATATTAGATTTGTATATCCATAACCTTAATGTTTAGAAATAATTTTTTTACTTAAATTTAGCTCGACCAAAGTGGTTTAAAATACTAAGTTAATATGGCTCAACAAAAGTGTAGTAACAATAAATGTTATGCTTAAGATTTTAGATATTACGAGTTTGGGATATATATATATATATTAATTAATAAATTTAGATTTAGAATAGGTGCTCTCAACCCAAACATGTCTTTTCCCTATATGCAAGTGCATAAAAATGGACCAAAAGGGATCCAAGTGGGTACAAATGGACTGTATTGGACCAAATGGGAACAAGGTGGATGGAATTGGACCAAATGAGAACAAGGTGGACTAAATATGAACGAGTGGATAGGTTAGGATCAAAGTAGACGTAACGGACCGAATAGAAAGAAATAGGACTAAATAGGATCGAATAGGACCAATGTATACTGGATAGGACTGAAGTGGAGAGAATGGACCGAATAAGACAAATATGGACCGAATAGGAACAAAGTCGACCTAATGGCCTGAATAGAACTGAAAATGACCAAAGTGGACAGAACAGACCGAAGAGGATGAACATGGACCGAATAGAACCAAAGTGGACCGAATAGGATTTTTGAATATTTATACTTTTATTGCATTTTTAGGGCTCATATTTTTAATTTCTAAAGTTTTTTTTTTTTTTTTTTTTTTAAAACTCAAAATTAAAGAGTTTAGCCCAAAATATAATAATAAAATTTCATATTTTTCAACCCAAAAATAAAGGAAAAAAAAATGAATTTTTGAGCTAAATTTGAAAATAACAACATAAAAAAGAATCAATTTAAGACCCAATTGGTGTTTAATTTTAGGAAGAAAAAATTATTTTCAACAAATTTTAGAGAAAAAATTATGCATTATATTACAATTACAAAATAATTATTTATTCCTATACATCGTATGAGTCTGCAACTAATTATACTTATATATAATTTTTTTTTTTTACTGAAATGATTGAGTACTTATATATTTAATTCTAACCATTTGCATTTATTTGCTTTTTAATTAACAATATGTAATATAATTGAAATTTATTTACAAAAAATAAATATAATACATGCACTATAAAGTTGTAAATTCAGTCTTCATCGCAGGGGAAAAGTCGTCATTCGTCACGGTAAACGGCCTGCATCAGCGCTGATGGAAGGTTATCTCAACAAGGAGGTCACTGCCTACGTCAGGCTCTTCAATTTTTTATCTTCTAAAAATCGTTAATAATTTATGTGTAAGAAGTCGGCAAGTCGGATTCTCAAAAAAAGAAAGAAGAGAAGAAGTACGCTGGGTAGTTGCAGACTTGTTCGTAGTATGTGATGGGACTGACGAATCTGTCCACGGACGAAGGTAAAGAGTAATGACGAGACTAGCTTCCAGAGAAAGATTTCAACCAATGCCTACATTACTGACGAGGATGGCTGGATCATTCAATACCACCAATAATACCCCGGACGGTTTCAGAACCAACTATGCAGACCGTTGGAGGTACATTAAAGCCCCTTTAATGTACCAGGAGGCGTTACCCAAAGGAGACATTTACACCACAACGGCTAGAACCCAGGGCAAGGTATATAAAACTCTCCTCACTGCCATGAAAGGGTACGCAAAATATAACACCTGAGAGAGAAAGAGACAATTATGCATTCTTGATTATTCCATACTTATTCCATAATCCTGTTTTGACTTTGGCATCGGAAGTGTTGTGGCAAGCACCACACCGGTGATCGTTAACACTAGAAGAAGTTCCCTTGATCATACAGGTATTAGAGCCGGAGGTTGAATCCCCCTGAGTCCATATCACTCAACTGACGAAGTTACGCTTCATCAGTTCGGCGTCGTCTGTGGGAACATTCTGTATCGAGATTCGACGAAGTAGTTGCTAACAACCTCTATGGAGTCCAATCAAGATTCTGTAGCCTTGGCTCAATAAATCCAGGCGCTAGCGGCCACTGTAGAAGAACTAACCAGGAAAAACCAAGAAATGAAGCTACGGCTACAGCAGGAGGAGAACCAATCCAAGGGCAACCTAGAAGATGAAGGGGACAGTCGGAGAAGAAGTGACCAGACAAGACCCCTTTCTCCGGAGGATCGAAATTTCGATCTCCTTCGAGAAATGAGGAAGGAGATGGACGAGTTGAGGAGCGCCATCAAAGAGAAGAGAACGGAGTGTGGACAGGCTGGTTAGAGTAACCGATTCACCCTTTACTGCGGCGGTCCTGGAATGTCCAGTATCGTCAAAGTTCCGGTTGCCTCAGCTGGAACCGTTCGAAGGGCTTAAGGACCCTCAAGACCACCTTAACACCTTCAAGACGACATTAGGCCTTCAGCAGCCACCTGACGAGATACTATGTTGCTCCTTTCCCACCACTCTCAAAGGCGCTGCAAGAGAATGGTTCACTAAGTTTCCAACGTCGTCAATGGATAACTTTGAGCAGTTGAGCAATGCCATCCTGTGCCACTTCATTAGGGGACAGCGTCCTAAGAGGCCAGCGGATCACTTACTCACTATTAGGCAGGGAGAAAGGGAGACCTTGAGGTCCTACGTGAAGCGCTTCACTCGGGAAACCCTGGAGGTAGACGAAGCCGACAACAAAGTGTAGCTGACGACCTTCAAAGCAGGATTGAGATCCAGGGATCTCGTGGCCTCACTTGCGAAGAATCCTCCAAAGACGATGGCAGAGATGCTCATCAAAGCACAGAAGTACATGAACGCTGAGGATGCAGTAGCAGCCATAAGAGACGTGGAAAAGCCAGGAGACAAAGGAAGGAAAGATGACGAGTGTAGGGGACAGAAGAGAGACCGCCCAGACTGTCGGCTTACTGACGTAAATAGAAGGAAGGACGATAAAGGGACACGGACGGTAAAATTCACCCCCCTTGTTATGCCCATTGACAAAATTTAATACAGATCAAGGATGAGCACTACCTCAAGTGGCCAAGGCCACTGCACTCGTCGCCCCACATCCGCGATAAGAACAAGTATTGCCGTTTCCACAAGGATCATGGCCATTACACAGAAGATTGTTGGGACTTGAAGGAGCAGATAGAAGAACTGATACAGAAAGGGAAACTACATAAATACGTAAAGAAGGGAGAGTACAGTGGCTTCAAAAGGGGTAACAAGAATTAGAGCGAATTTACTTCCGGGAGTGACGATCGTCCCCGTTAGCCTCCACAGGATGTCATCGGGGAGATAAAGACGATTTCAGGGGGTCCTCTCACTGGAGGGTCATTCAGGTCCCTCAAAAAGGCAAGCCAGAGACAGGTGAATAGCATTCACATGATACCCCCGCTCAAACAAAGACGGACGAACCAAGATATGTCCTTCAACGAAGCCGATGCTAGGGGAGTGAGACAGCCCCACAATGACCCTTTAGTCATAATGTTGAATATAGAAGGGTTCAACACTAAAAGAATCCTCGTGGACAATGGAAGCTCTGCAGACATCATCTACCTTCCTGCATTCCAGCAATTGAAGTTAGACGAAAAGAGGCTGCGACCATTTGAATCCCCCCTCGTCAGTTTTAGTGGAGACAGGTTATACCCCAAGGGCATAGTAACATTAACCGTAACCGTGGGAACACACCCGAGGCAGTTAACTCGTCAGCTAGACTTCCTTGTGGTAGACTGCCCTTCATCCTACAATGTAATTATTGGGAGACCCACACTCAACAGATGGAAGGCGGCCACATCTACCTATTGCCTGAAGATGAAGTTCCCAATAGATAATGGAGTCGGCGAGGTGAAGGGAGATCAAGTGTTGGCTAGAGAATGCTTCCAAGCAGTCTTGGCTACAAAGGAGAACCATACATGGGTGATCGAAGAGAAAGAAGTGAATGAAATGGAAGCCCTGGAAACAGTGATACTGGCTAAAGACGAGACTATCAAGACGACGAGGATAGGAACGACACTAAGCCCCGAGATGAGAACCAGACTTGTCCAGTTCCTTAAGGAGAACCTGGACGTCTTCGCATGGAACCACGAAGACATGCCAGGCATACCTACAGAAGTCATTCAGCACAAGTTAAATGTGAATCCTGAGAAAAAGCCCGTGCAATAGAGACAGAAAGCTTTCGCTCCAGAACGAGACCAGGCGGTTAGAGAAGAAGTTGCCAAACTACTAACAGCGGACTTTATCCGAGAGGTATACTATCCTGACTGGCTCACAAACGACGTCCTTGTGAAGAAGGCAAACGGGAAGTGGAGAATGTGTGTGGATTTCACGGACCTGAACAAAGCCTGCCTAAAAGATAGTTTCCCTCTACCAAGGATAGATCAGCTTGTGGACTCTATAACTGGCCATAAGCTACTGACCTTCATGGACGCTTTCTCAGGATACAACCAGATAAAAATGGCTGAAGAAGACCAGGAGAAAATTGCATTCATCACGAGTTAAGGGTTCTATTGCTATAAAGTAATGCCTTTTAGATTAAAGAACGCAGAGGCTACCTATCAGAGACTAGTAAACAAGATGTTCAACAAGTAGATCGGCAGGAATATGGAAGTGTACGTGGACGATATGCTCGTCAAGAGTAAGGAAGAGCTCGCCCATCTGGACGATCTTAGAGAAACGTTTGCCACCCTCAAACAATATCAGATGAAGCTGAACCCTGGTAAGTGTGTCTTTGGGGTGGCTTCAGGAAAGTTCTTGGGATTCATGGTGTCCCAGAGGGGGATCGAAGCAAACCCAGAGAAAGTACAGGCCATCGTCAATATGGCTTCACCCAAGACCGTCAAAGAAGTCTAGAAGCTCACAGGGAGGATTGCAGCTCTTAATAGGTTCGTCTCTAGAGCGATGGACAAATGCCTACCTTTCTTTAAAACATTAAAGCAGGCATTCGTGTGGACATAAGAATGTGAAGCGGCATTCGAGGAACTAAAAAGGTACTTAAGAAATCCGCCCCTCCTGAGCCCGTCCAAGGAGGGGGAAAGTCTACAACTGTATCTGGCCGTGTCAGCTACGGCAGTACGTGCAGCCCTGATTCGGGAAGAAGGCAAGAAACAGCTCCCCGTTTACTACGTCAGCCAAGCTTTCCAAGGGGCCGAATCCGGTTACCCAAGAATCGAAAAAATCGCGTTCGCCTTAATCGTGGCCTCACGTAAATTAAGGCAGTATTTCCAGGCAAGTCCCATCCTGGTGATGACAGACTAACCTATCAGAAAATCCATGAACAAACCTGAAGCGGCAGGAAGAATGGTTTAATGGGCCATCGAACTTAGCCAGTTCAACATTGAATACCACCCTAGAACGGCCATCAAGGCACAAGCATTGGCAGACTTTATCGCCGAATTCACTCTCACGGATGAGGAAAACTCGAATCACGAAGCTGAACGGTGGAAAATTCAGACAGATGGTTCGTCAGAACAAAGAAGGGGCGGAGTAAGGGTCGTTATAACCGCTATTGACGGGGAAGAGCTCAAATATGGAGTTCAACTGAAATTCCCGGCTACAAACAACGAGGCCGAATATGAAGGTATACTGACAGGGCTAAGACTTGGAAGGGTGCTTGGAATCAAGCACTTGTTAGTTCAAAATGACTTGAAGCTGGTAATTGGACAAATCAAGGGAGATTATGAAGCGAAGAAAGAAAGGATGCAGAAGTACCTCAAGCTGACGAAACATCTGACTCAGGAGTTTGAGGAGGTGGAGTTCGTACAGGTTCCTAGAAGCCAGAATACGGCAGCAGACGAAATCTCAAAGCTAGCATCGTCAGAAGAAGGATGGATGGACAAGGATTTAGCAATGGAAATCCAGAAACACCCCAGCATCGAAGAAGTCCCAACATTCACTATCCAGAGCGGGAGCAGCTAGATGACACCAATCGTATCGTTCCTCCAGGATGGACACCTCCCGCTAGATGCAGATGAGCAGGGGCAGAGCTAGGAATTTTTATTTGAGGGGGCCAAGTTACAGCACTAATATATTTATCAAAACAACCTCCCACATACACATATACACATGCTTTTTTATTATATACATATTTTTTTATTTGATAAATTATATATATATATATATATATATACACACCAAAAACAAAAACAAAAAAGCTTAGTATTTTCAATCAAAATTATGTTTGATGGCAATTTTTCATAAAATAAAATTCATTTTTACCATTTTTATAGTGAAATTCTTAAAAAATGTCATTTTCGATACAAATTATCTAATTTTATACTAAAGTAAGTAAAAAATCTTTCCATTGAACTAATGAAATTTTCAAAAACATGAATGATTCAAAATTTGGAGGAATAAGTTAGGCTCCAAATATATTTAAAGCTATCTTACTTTAACCCATTATGTGGCAACAAAAGAGACATTTCATGTGTAGTTTTAGTGACATTATTTTTTTAATGAGTCAATTACTTGTTAATTGCCACGTAACTAATTGAAAATGATATAGATTCAAACATGTTTTATACCAAACTTTATCAAATATTTAACAAATATAAGAGCACATTTTACAATAAAAAATAGAATTGCGAAAAATAATGTTATGTCTCTATAACTATTAGATCAATTATTTTTTCTAAGAGCATCATTGAACTAAATCAAATATTTGGGGGGGCCAACTCTTATTTTTATAGACTAAATTTTAAAAACATTAAAATAATTATATATATTTTCAAAATTTTCAAAATTCATAGCCCCCCCACCCTTACACATAGTTCCGCCCCTGCAGATGAGGCCAGAAAGATAAGAAAGAGGGCAGCCAGGTTCACTATCCTTAATGACGTCCTATACAAAAGAGGCTTCTCCATGCCGTACCTGAAGTGTGTCGATGATGACGAAGCCAAGTATATTTTGGAAGAAATTCATGAAGGAATTTGTGGAGACCATGGCGGTCCCAGATCCCTTGTAAGCAAGACTATAAGAACAGGTTATTTCTGGCCCACTATGCAGGTGGACGTGTTGGAGCTCGTCAAGAAGTGCGACAAGTGCCAACGATTCGAGAACGTTCAGAGGCTTCCAGTAGAAAGGATGACGACGATAACCTCCCCGTGGCCATTTGCTCAATGGGGAATCGACATCGTCGGTCCACTACCCCTAGGTAAAAGTCAGGTTCGGGATTCCACTGACGATTATATCAGATAATGGACGATAGTTCGACAGCCAGGGCTACAGGGACTTTTGTTCGGGTCTGGGTATTAAGAACCGATACTCGTCACCAGGGCACCCCCAAGCAAATGGACAGACGGAAGTGACGAACCGGACACTACTTAGGATTATCAAGACTAAGCTGGATGAGGCAAAGGGCGCCTGGCCAGATGAATTGCCCAATGTCCTTTGGGCGTACAGGACTATAGCGAGGACACTAACGGGAGAAACGCCCTTCAGACTGACTTATGGAACTGAAACAGTGATCCCTGTCGAAGTAGGAGTGGCCAGCACCAGACGAACAACATTCAGCGAAGAGGGAAATGACGAAAAGCTGCAGGTTAACCTGGACTTTCTGGACGAGGTGAGAGACAAGGCTTCCAGCAGAATGGTAGAATACCAATGGAAGATGGCTGAATACTACAATAGGAGAGTGAAACTAAGGCAGCTTGACATAGGGGACCTCGTTCTGCGCAAAGTCACCATGGCAACAAGAGACCCCACCCAAGGAAAGCTGGGGTCCACTTGGGAAGGACCATACCGAGTCGTCCATTACTCCCGACGAGGCAGTTATCACCTGGAAACTCTAGACGGATGAAGGCTCCTTCGTCCATGGAACATTGAGCACTTGAAGAAATACCACCAGTAAATGTATTAGATGAATTTGTTCATTCTTAAAGTTAATAAACAAGTTGTTCTTCTGATGTCTTCTTAACAGATCTAGCTACCAGCAAAAATATTAAGTAATAAGATTCCGCCTCGACGGATGTATGTTACTAATGAGGCCAAACACTTGACAAAATCCCTCCAACAGGGTGTAAGTCAAATAAAAATACTAAGTAACAAGATTTCGCCTCGATAGATGTATGTTATTGACGAGTCCAAACACTTGGCAAAATCCCTCCAACAGGGTGTAAGTCAAATAAAAATACTAAGTAACAAGATTCCGCCTCGACGAATGTATGTTACTGACGAGGCCAAACACTTGGCAAAATCCCTCCAATAGGGTGTAAGTCAAATAAAAATACTAAGTAACAAGATTCCGCCTCGACGGATGTATGTTACTGACGAAGCCAAACACTGGCGAAATCCCCCCAACAGGGTGTAAGTCAAGTAAAAATACTAAGTTTCCAGTTTTCATCTTGACGAATGTATATTACCAACGAAGGCAAATAATTGGCAAAAAGAGAGAGGAAAGAGAAACGCAGGCATTTGGCAAGCAAAGCGAGCATGTCATTAATAAAGAAAAGACATCACAAGCATTCGGCAAGCAAAAACAAAGGCGAATGACTTAACCACTACATTCACATCAAAAGGCCCATAAAACATTGGGCAACATACATTGTTTTCAAAACAGATTAAATTGTTCCAAAATTAGATTAAAAAAAAAAATTTTTTTTTTTCTTCACAAGGGTCAGGCTCAGGGGTCGGCAGCAGCGTCATCACTAGCGACGGCGGCGGAAGCATCTTGGGCGTCGGTCTGTTCAGCGACAAGATCTTTAAGAGCGGAAGACTGGGCAACCTCATCAGCTGCCATCTCTTGGTCCACTACCTCAAGGTCCAAGCTCTGCAAGTCAACACCAGTGGGGTGTTTGATGAGATAACGCCTTAGCAGCTCGAAGCCTTTAAAGTACCAACTGAAGAGCACAGTGTTGTACTCGTCAGTTTGCTGAAATCCTTCAATGGACTTGGCAGCGATGGTCTTAAGCTTGTCCTTGGCCACTAGAAGTTGTTTGTCCTTTTCCGGTGTTAGTTGACGCTCTGCCCGGAGGTCATCAGCCAAAGTCTTTGAGTTTTCCTTCAAGGTATTGACCTCGTGCATAGACTCAATAAGTTTCTTCTTTAGCGTCGAGTTCTCCGCTTCCAAAACCTCCATCCTAGACGCCAGCGACGCCACCTTAGCCTCTTGAGTAAGATACTCAGAAGCGATATGCAGGCTCTCGCCTAACACCTGAGAAGAAGTGTAAAGTCGTCAGTACAGGAATGAAGAAGAACACTAAAGAGGACACACAAGCAAATTACCTGGACGAGCTTGTGGACTTGTTGATTTGCAATGACGTTGAATGGCACGCCATTAAGGGCCTTCAAGTCCTCAGCCGTCACGACCCCATGTGCCCGGTCCATAGCCAGACCCCCGTCGCTCCACACGGTGGACGAATGAGAATCAGCTCTCTCCCTCTCCCTGCTTGACGTGCGCAACCTCTTCGATGAAAGAATAGGAATCTCTTCCACTGAGGTAGCAGGAGAGGCTGTCCTCACCGTCTCAATAGCAGAGACGATGGGAGTGGCAGATGTGACTGGAGTCACTGAAGGTCCTTTCCCTGTCACACAGACTCCTTTTTTCCCTATGCTGGATAAAGGCTCGTCCTTATTGGACCTCATCTTTGTGTACATGTCCTTGTTAAACTTGGTTGTCATCTATGCAAGAATGGAATACTTAAAAAAAAAAAAAGCACCGGAAAGCAAAACTGATACTGACGACCTCACACCTGACGAGGTTAACACTTACTCTTTTTTTCTTTAATACTAAGAGTGCGCAAAACGTAAGAGGACGGATTAGGGCCAAGATTGTAAAAGGCTAGAGTTCGCGGGTCTACCAAGTCGTCCCAGTTCTCGATTGTCGGGGCGTACTCTATGGCCTTTTCAACGCGCTCAATATACCTGCTTTTGAGCTTGGGCTGTCTCTTCACTGCACAGAACAAAAGATAAGGGGTCAGCAATGAACACAGCAGACAAGAAGAAAACTTGGAACAAGAAGGAATATTGACGCACCTAAAGTCGGGGTCCCCCACCGACGAAGCAACCTCGGGACATCACCCCATTCCCTGCTGGAGGGAGTCTCGAAGTCGTCCCCAGACACAAAGAAAAACCTTGACTTCCAATACCTGAAGGATGACGGTAGACCCTTGACGATTCTAGTTTTTCTCTCCCAAGGCACTAACTCATAATACCCATACTTCTTGGATTCCTTCAAGCGATACATATGGACGAGCTCGCCCACCTTAATCATATCCCCGACAGTGGCCAACCATACCTCCATACAGTTGACCACTATCTTCCATGAGTTTGGCATAAGCTGTCCTGGAGTAATGCCAAAATGGTCCAGTAGCTCCATGATGAAGGGATGGACGGGGAACCTAAGGCCACAACTAAAGGCCGCCTCATAAAAACATATTTCTCCAGGAAAAAAGTGGCAAGCTCTGTCCTCGTCACTGGGCCGACGAACACGAACCCTCTCTGGGAATTGAAACCTATCTTTAAACCTAGCTACAGTTTCAGCGTCCAGCGCACACACTTCCTCGAGGGCATAAAAAGCCCTAACCTCTTGAGGGGTAGAAACTGCAGTATCTCCTTTTGCCGGCTCGCCACTAGACGACAACCCAATGTCGAGCTCACTAGACCTAACCTCAGACATAATCCCTCTATCTCTTATTAAGCCCTCAAACCAATCAAGAGACTGACGAAGTAAAGGGCACAACTCAGTCAACACTACTACACCTAAACTATTCCCCTCAAAAACAAAGTTCTCAACATACGGGAAAACACCTAGTGACCCCCCTAAACGCGCAAAAAGAAAAGAAATAGAGGGGCAAGCTATCTTAACCTCAGAACTTCCTACCATGAACACCCAGAAAAAGTGCAATAAGCAACGAAATAGACACTACAAATCCAAAAACAAAATGAAAAACAACGACAATCACAGAAAAAGAGAGAAAGGAAAAATGGAGAAATCGAAAACTCATAACAGATGACAAAGAAAAGGAAAAAGAAAAGGAAAAGAAAAACATACCTCAGAAAAAATGCCGCATAAATTGGAAGCAGAAATCGCCGGAGCAGAGTCAGAGTGATCGCAAAAGTAGAGGGAGAAGAAGAAGCACAGAGCAATAAAATTGGCAAAATGAAAGGGGAAGGAAGTTTAAAAAACTAAAGCACAAACAACTAAGAAGCAGCGGGAAACCCAAGGGTTGTGCAAAAAGACCCATCAATCAGCACACGCCACGTGGCAGGAACACACGTAGCGCTGCCACTACACATTAAATGTGGCACGAAATCCCAAGGGTCGCTAACAGACAAGAAACCTTTCATCTTCTATGGTCATCGTGACACATCACGACGACCACAGAATCCGGGGGCACCTGATGGGACTGAAGAATTTGTCCATGGACGAAGGTAAAGAGTAATGACGAGACCAGCTTCCAGAGAAAGAGTTCAACCAATGCCTACATTACTGACGAGGACAGCTGAATCATTCAATACCACCAATAATACCCCGGACGGTTTCAGAACCAACTATGCAGACCGTTGGAGGTACATTAAAGCCCCTTTAATGTACCAGGAGGCGTTACCCAAAGGAGACATTTACACCACAACGGCTAGAACCTAGGGCAAGGTATATAAAGCTCTCCTCACTGCCATGAAAGGGTACGCAAAATATAACACTTGAGAGAGAAAGAGACAATTGTGCATTCTTGATTATTCCATACTTATTCCATAATCCTGTTCTGACTTTGGCATCGGAAGTGTTGTGGCAGGCACCACACCAGTGATCGTTAACACCTAAAGAAGTTCCCTTGATCATACAGATATTAGAGCTGGAGGTTGAATCCCCCTGAGTCCACATCACTCGACCGATGAAGTTACACTTCATCAGTATGAAATAAGAAGTAAAAGGAAATACTAGAAAGTAAAATATTACAATCTTATTGAAGTTTATAACTCCTTCTAATTGGGACTGTGATGTAGTCGGGTGTGATGTAAAGGGCGGTGGTATCATCTTGTCTACCTATAAATACGAGACTGACGCAGCACCTTTGTTTTGAACCACTTACTTATTGTCTTAACTTGGATTAGATTGGATTGGTCTTTTATAGTATACTATCTCTGTCTCTGTCTCTGTCTCTGTCTCTCACTCTCTTCATAAACCAGTCCAAGATGAGCTCATTGAGTGCAAAAGATGACTGCCTTGCATGGGCGGCAAGAGACCCATCTGGAGTTTTATCACCTTACAGCTGCAGCCGCAGGTCCTAGTTCTTATTTTTACTTTTCTTCACTTTTTCCATGTGCTTGTACTAGTCAAATTTTCATAATGCGTATGGATGTGGCTTTTGTTTGAAAGCTAATTGCAAAGTTGATTAAACTATAGCTATTCCTAAAATAAGTGAGACTTGAAAAAAAAAAAAAAATATATATATATATATATATATATACATAAGCAAATAAAGCTAAATGGAAAATGAGTGATATCATGTTCTTAAGAAAAAATGGATAGGGCTCCTACTTTGATTTTTTTTTTGAGGTTTGGAACTTTGAGAATGCCTTGCAGAGTTGCAGGTCATATACTCTTGCTTATACTCATGTTTTGCTTCCTAATTAAAGTCCTAATCTTGATGTTTATCCAATTAGTAGTCATATATTGTCCTATGAAGCATGGGTTAGTGGTCAAGTTCACTTCTTGATACAAATTTGTATATGGTAGAACATAAGTGGGTACTAGACCTGAAGATTCCTTTCTTGACAAGAATAAAAGAAACAAATGAGAAGAAACGCTAAATGTGCATGAAAGCACAAACATATCGATCTTTTTATACATTATGTTATTTTCTTGAGGTGCTTCTATTCTCTTATATATTCATAATGGAAATGATTAAGTTAATTTTAAAAAATAGAAGCAATTTGCTTAAGTTGGTGAAATTATTAAAAAAGTTACCTGGAAGTGAGTTATATATCTTCATCTCATATCATTGGTTGACATAATGATCCCATACATGAGTTCCTCTATGATTTTAAGAACTATATATGATTAAATAATACTTACACGTTTTTATAATATGTTCTGATTATGAATGGATCTTGGGAAATTTTATTCAGGGCTGTTGGCAGTGACGATGTTTCATTAAAAATTACACAGTGGAGTTTGTTATGCTGATTTACTTTCGACCAGGAATTTACATGGGAATTCAAAGTATCCTTTAGTGCCTGGGTAAGTGGACCAATTGTATACCATTAGTAATCCTAGCTATCCTTCAACTGATGTATTCTTGCTGTTGTTACTAAGAACAATAATAAATAAATAAATAAATTGAATTTTATAATATTTAAAATATCATTTAAATTATAATAATCACATAAATTAGAATTTACCATAAAATTAGAGAACAGTTGAGAGATGTTATTGCACTAAGTACATCTCATAATATGATAAATAATTTACCGTCAATTTATAATTTTTTAGATATAATGGAGTTGAGGTGTGAACCATGTCATTATCTTGACACGATATATGTTGTTTATGCAATTTCTGGTGTAGTAAACTAACAACATTATGTGTGCCGCAATTGGGATACAATAATCCAGTCATTTTGCTGATTATCTTTACAAGCCTACACCATTTGTAAGATATAAAGCTCTTTACTCTCTTTTACTCATAAAAATAATATATGAAAAACAGATATATTCTCAAAAGAAGTGAAAAATGATCAAAAAGGTTTTTAAAAATAGCAACTGCCGTGCAAGGGTCAAAGGGAAAAAATTGACCACATGATGTTTTTGACACTTGCAATATCTATATCATAAAACTCGTTCATAGAAAATTACCCAATGGTCTATATATAGGCCATTGGGTAATATTCTATATATATAGAGTAAAGGGTACTTGCCAATTAGATGAATAGTTAGCAATAAAGTTTCCTTTTATTGCTTTGATCAATTAAATCTATTGTGAGAAACAGATTGGTATTTTACATTTTTTTTTTAATTTTTTTTTTAGTTTTGGCGTTCGTTTTGATAATAACTCTTTATTATCATAGCAAAACACCAATCGGTTTTACATTTTTGCTAATGTTAAACCTTTGAAAAAGCATTGGGCAAAGTAAAATATTTAATAAGGAAAATATTCCAAATAGTTTTAAAGGCTTCAACGTATGGAAAATTTAGCTAAACAATATGCATTGATTTAGCCAACTCATAATAGGAAAGGCATCGAAGAAAGAAAACTGATTTCTATTAAAGCACTTTCAAAATATTTTAATCTTTATAAAAATATTCCAACACTTCCTACAATAAAATTTTTACTTATAAAAACAAACAAAAAAACTATCCTCGAACTGATTTATCTATACTTGCACACTAGACATGAGATTGCAGGAATCGTGAAAGAGGTTGGTTCCAATGTTCACCGCTTCAAAGTTGGTGACCATGTTGGAGTGGGTACCTATGTCAACTCATGCAGAAGTTGCGAGTATTGTAATGATGGACAAGAAATTAATTGCGCAAAAGGACCAGTTTTCACCTTTGGTAGGGTGGACACGGATGGTAGTATTACCCAAGGAGGATATTCCAGTTACATTGTTGCCCGTGAAAGGTAAGTATTCTCTAATGCTACTACATTCAGATCCTTTATTTTCCTTTACATACAAAAATTCACAGTTACATTAGTATGGTATTCAAATATAAGTCTATTAACCTCATGACATGAAGCACTTCCTAAAATAAGAAGTGTCTTGGTTCATACTAATCGGAGTTAATTTGACCTTGTGGAAGTTGTGTCAATTCATTTGATCATTTTGTAGAGGTGATAAAAGGGTGTTACATGGAGGTTGTAGATTTTGGCGGTCAGGTAAGGCTTCCCAAGGGGCCTAAGTCTTTGGCAAATTCGCAAGTTTCTGAACATAAGCTATATGTATTGAATTTCATACAAGCTTCGAAGGTTCATCAATGGAGGAATGTAAACACACTGAGAGAGATAGAACAATATGAAACTTGTAAAATGAATTCATTGAATAAACTTATCATACTCTGTTCTTTATATAGTGAGAACAGAGGCAGGAAAAGAAAACAGAAAAATAACCAACTAACTATCCAATACAAACTGTACACGTGGAGTGGACCTGTAACTAACTCACTAACCTGTACAATATAAACGACACCCGTTTCTCACTAACTATGCTATGCTACTGTAGTTTACTCTTACATGTACAAAACTACAAGTAACAAATACAATCTCTGATATGTACAATCTACACAATCTCTGATATGTACAATCTACACAAACACTCAATACTCCCCCTCAAGATGAACCATAAATGTTGAGCAAGTTCATCTTGGACAGAAGGAAGTAAAATTGTTTGTATCCAAGTGCCTTTGTGAAGCAATCAGCAATCTGGTGTCTAGTAGGAACATGAAATGTCTTAATCACTCCATCTTGAATCTTGCTACGAATAAAATGGCAGTCAACCTCTATATGTTTTGTTCGTTTGTGGAATATTGGATTTGTAGCAATGTATAGAGCTGCCTTACTATCACAGTACAAAGCAGCTGGCTGATTGTGATCTAAACCAAAGGTTTTAAGCAAGGCTAATAACCAAACAACCTTACTTGTTACAGTTGCCATTGCTCGATACTCTGATTCTACTGATGATCAGGACACCACTTGTTGCTTTTTGCATTTCCAGGATATGAGAGAGTCTCCAAGAAAAACACAGAACCCTGAAATTGATTTTCTGGTATCTGGACAAACTGCCCAGTTAGCATCACAGTAGGCTTTAAGTCTGAATTCAGAACTTGTAGATAGAAATAAGCCCTGTCTTGGTGTCTTCTTTAGATACTTAAGCACTTTATAGGCTACTTGTAGATGTGGAATTTTAGGAGAACTCATAAATTGACTTAGTTTATGCACTGAGTAACAGATATCAGGCCTGGTCAGAGTCAAATAAAGCAACTTGCCTATAATCCTTCTATATAAAGATGGATTTGGAACATCCTCTCCCATTGAGCTTCTAAACTTGGTTGATTGATCCATAGGCACATTAGCAAGCTTACTTGCTAGTAGACCCGTATCAGAAAGTAGCTCTAAAATGAATTTCCTTTGACACAAATTGATGCCTTTCTCAGTCCTTGCAACCTCAAGGCCTAACAAAAACTTCAAGATACCAAGATCTTTGAGCTTGAACTTGTCATCTAGGAAAACCCTGAAAGCATTGACTTCCTCCACATTGTTGCTAGCTATCAAAATGTCATCCACATAGACTAGCAAGATGAGAATTGAACCCTTACTGACCTTAGTGAAGACAGAATAATCTGATTTAGATTGAAGAAAACCATGATCCAGAAGAGTGGATGAGAGCTTGGCAAACCACTGCCTGCTTGCCTACTTCAAGCCATAAAGGGACTTTGTGAGTTTGCACACCTCCCCCTTGCTACCAAATCCAGGAGGAGGAACCATATACACCTCCTCATTCAAATCCCCATGCAAGAAAGCATTATTGACATCCAATTGGGATAGATGCCAACCATACACAGCAGCCACAACCAAAAGAGTTCTAACAGTCATAAATTTGACCATAGGAGAGAAGGTTTTATAAAAATCAGTTCCCTCAGTTAAGTAAAACCCTTAGCAACAAGTCTAGCCTTGTATCTCTCAATGGAGCCATCAGCTTTAAGCTTAATTTTGTAGACCCACTTGCACCCAATAGGCATTTTACCAGGAGGCAGTTTGGTCATGACCCAAGTTTGATTAGCTTGAAGAGCATCAATCTCAGCCTTCATGGTAGCTTGCCATAAGGGATCAGGTAAAGCTTCAGCATATGAAGATGGTTCCTTGGTAATAGACAAGGCAACAGAAAAGGTTCTATGTGCATTAGACAACTTAGAATAAGAGAGAGTAGAGGAAAGTGGATAGAGAATACCTGGATTGTCAAGGGAAATGGAATCATGGGAAGGTAAGAGGGAAGCTGAAGCCAAATTGCAGTGATGATTAGGAATGTAAGTGGAAGCTAAATTGTAGTGATTATCATGAAGATATGAAGGAGGTTTATAAGACCTATTGGACCTTCTAACAATAGGTAAATCAGGTAAGGGAGTAGTAAGAGCAGAAGGTTTAGGTGGAGCAGCAAGAACAGGTGGAGAAGAGTCTAAATCGGGATGAACAAGATCTGGAAACTCATCAGGAGGTACAACAGTATCAACAGGACTGAAAGGAAGAGAAAATTCAGTAGAAATAGGAGAAATGGACTCTGGAAGGGAAGGTTGAGATGGAAACACATTGGGAGAAGTGGAAGAAGAACTAGGAGCAGATTTAGGCAACCAATGTTTAAAGGGAAAGACAGAATCTTTGAAGATAACATCTCTAGAAAGAAATATAGTTTTATTGGACAAATCAGACAACTTATACCCTTTGGTTCCAAAAGGATATCCAAGAAATATGCATGTCTTTGCTCTAGGATCAAACTTGGATTTGTTCCTAGTTAAAGTAGAGGCATAACATAGGCAACCAAAGGATCTAAGATGCTGGTATGATGGAGGATGACCCAATAGTTTCTGATAAGGAGTAAGATTACCTAGTAGAGGACTATGAAGTCTGTTGCTAATATATGTGGCTGTAAGAACACAATCCCCCCAGAATTTTAAAGGTAAATTGGCATGAAATCTCAAGGCCCTAGCAACATTCAACAGATCCTGATGTTTTCTTTCAACAACAGCATTTTGTTGTGGTGTTTCAACATAAGACATCTGGTGTAAAATACCATTGGAAGCATAGAATGAAGAAAGAGCAAATTTAGGACCATTATCACTCCTAATCACCTTAATGGACACCTTGAATTGATTAAGAATCATTTGAAAGAAGGTTTGAATTAAGGAAGAAGCATCAGATTTATGTTTCATTAAATAAACCCAAGTACATCTACTATGATCATCAACCAAAGTAAGAAAATATCTTGAGCCATTCAATGAAGGAGTAGAGTAAGGTCCCCAATTATCAGCATGGATCAAATCAAAACAAGATAAGAAAACACTTGTGGATTTAGGAAAAGGCAATTTGTGTTGCTTAGCTAAAGGGTAGACATAACAGTTAAAGGAATTGTTATTATTACAAGAAGTCAGATCAGGTACAATATGTTTCAACAAAGCTAGTCTTTGTGAGAAAGGGTGACCTAATCTATAATACCACAATCTAACAACATTATTTGAAGTAACAACAGCATGAGAAGAGTCAAGATTATAGACATTGACACTTTTATTACAAAGGAAAGATGGTAATCTGGATAAAACCTCTGAAATAGAAGATGGTAAGGTGAAGGAATCATTGCACTGCAAAGTATACATCCCTCCATGTCTCTTACCCAACCCAATCATCTTCCAATGCATTAAGTCCTGAAGAAAACAATAATGAGAGAGGAAAATATAGCAGCAAGAAGGATTTTGGGTTAGCTTACTGATAGAAATAAGATTGAAAGAAAAACTAGGAATACAAAGAACATGTTCTAGAGTTAGAGTTGCTGAAACTTTAATAGTTCCAATATGAGTCACCTTAACCATGTCACTGTTAGGAAGTCTAACTGAAATCTGAATAGAAGAAGTAATAGAAGTAAAGAAATGAATGGAATGTACCATGTGGTTTGTTGCACCACTATCAAGAATCCAGTCATATGAACTGATATAAGAGGTATTGACACTAGAAGAGAAGATTGAATGTTCAAGGGAAGGAGAGAAATAGATACCTGATAAGGTTTGGGCTTGAACATCCATTGAAGGCTGAGTAATGATGGTGGCAGCTTGGTGAGCATTGTCCAAACATGCCTCTGGTGGTGCTTGAGTGCCAAAGTGACATTGAGAGTTCAACAATCCAACCAATTGCTGATATTGAGCCTTGGTGAGTGTGACAGGTTCACTAGTATGATCTTCAGCAGCAATGACATTGTTTGCAAAGGGTTGACCACCCTTGTTCTTGAACTTATACCCAGGTGGATATCCATGTTGCTTGTAACATCTGTCAACAACATGTCCCATGGCTCCACAATGAGTGCCAAAGTTGCTGGTGCATCAACCAAACTTGGACCCAAAAGCTGCCAAAGCTGCTGATGCATCAACCAAGACCTTCTTCCTAGTACTCACCTTTCTCTGCTTCTCATCTTGAAGCAGAAGAAAAAACACTTTGCTCAAGGGAGGCATAGGTTCCATAAGGAGAATTTGGCCTCTAACTACTGCATATGTCTCATTTAGCCCCATCAGAAAAGACATGGTACAATCCTCAACTTGATGACCACATGTACATGTCTTATAATTGGAAAATTCATCCCAAAGTCCTTTAAATTTGGTGTAGTATGCATTGATGGTTAAGTCTTCTTGGGTCAAAGAACTAATCTCTTTTCTTAAGTAAAAAATTGTAGGTCCATTTCCTTGGCCAAATCTGTATTGTAAGTCAAGCCATACATCTCTAGCAGTCTTGAAGTAAACTATACTTGATTGCAAATCCTTAGAAACAGAATTAAACAACCAAGCTAGGACTGTGCTATTGCATTTACACCATGCTATGTAATGTGGGTGATCAATAGATTGAGGCTTAGGGATAGAACCATCAATGAAACCCAATTTGGTTTTGGCATCCAAAGAAATGAGAATTGCTCTACTCCAGGTGTTATAGTTTTCTTCAGTGAGAGGTTGAACCACCAAAGAAACACCTGGGTTATCACCACTAGATAAGAAATAGGGATTGGATGTGTTTTCCCAAGGCCGGACAGTAGGAGCAGTAGCACTAGAGTTACTCTCAGTCATACTTAGTACAGTATTATCAAAGAAATATGATGAAGATTCAGAATCCCAAGCAAAGGAAAATCAAGAATTGATTTTCTCAAGAATTCTTCAAGAAACAAGAAATGAATTTTGTGGGAAGATGTAAAGGTAAATCAAATCAAGATGCAATTCACAATCTTGATGAAATCACAACAGAAAGTTGCAGATTGGGAATGGAATAACCCTAAAATCGAAAAAAAAAATTGAAACCCTAAGATTGAAGATTTCAATTTCAATTATGAACAGGAGAATCAAGATCAAGATTTCAACATACTAAAGAAATCAAGACCTAGAAGATGATGATCTTAATGCAAGAATCAACAAAAACACAATGAAGTAAATTTCTAGTTGATCTGAGAGAAGCACTAAGAAATCAAGAAGGAACGTAATTGAACTAGGAAGAATAAGAGAATACTAGACCGGAATGATCTCTGAACTAGTTCAGCTTTGATACCATATTGAATTTTATACAAGCTTCGAAGGTTCATCAATGGAGGAATGTAAACACACTGAGAGAGATAGAACAATATGGAACTTGTAAAATGAATTCATTGAATAAACTTATCATACTCTGTTCTTTATATAGTGAGAACAGAGGCGGGAAAAGAAAACAAAAAAAATAACCAACCAACTATCCAATACAAACTGTACACGTGGAGTGGACATGTAACTAACTCACTAACCTGTATAATATAAATGACACCCGTTTATCACTAACTATGCTATGCTACTGTAGTTTACTCTTACATGTACAAAACTACAAGTAACAAATACAATCTCTGATATGTACAATCTACACAAACACTCAATAATATGCCACCACGTGTGGCTAGGTTTATAAACAGTTCCATTGTCATGCTAGCTGTTCTCTCTCTCCCCCTCCTTCCAATTTATGACATATTTGACATATTATATTCTTGTACATTGTTTTAATTCTTTGAATTCTCAATCTTTTACTTTGTACTATAGAGTCTTCAATGAAGGCAATCAAGGATGGGTGTTCAAATCAATATATAGATCTTGCTTATGGTTGGGCTTTTAGAGCTTGCATTTATATTTTGCATGCCATTAGGAAAAGAAGATAATTATCATTTCTTTGTTACGGTTCTAAAATAGTCAATAGCAACCATAGTTTCGTGAAGCAACCTTAAGATTTTGGGATTGAGAAATGAGAATCTGATGTGATAATTTTGATCCATTGACTTTATACTCGGGAATTTGCCAAGTTTTTAACACAGGTTAAAGTAAATCAGTTCAGTTTTGGCCTTGAAAATGTTGGTACTGCTTCAGGATACCTGACAACTATCCATTGGCTTCAGCAGCTCCTCTACTTTGTGCTGGAATTACTGTGTACGCTCCCATGGTGCATCACAAAATGAAACAACCTGGTAAATCTCTAGGAGTAATTGGGCTTGGAGGTCTTGGTCACATGGCAGTGAAGTTTGGAAAGGCTTTTGGGTTGAACGTAACAATTTTCAGCACTAGTGTATCCAAGGAAGAGGAAGCCCTGAGTGTGCTTGGTGAGAACAGATTTGTGGTCTCATCTGACCAAGAGCAGATGAAGGTAGATTTACAAAAAAAAAACTTCTTATAGACCATCTGTTGCCCTGTTCATGCAAGCAATGCTGAAATTGATGAACCGTTTTTAAGTTTTGTTGGATTGATTGTTGCCATGTTGTTGTAGGCTGTGGCTAAGTCATTGGACTTTATAATTGACACAGCATCTGGTGATCACCCATTTGATCCCTACATGTCACTGTTGAAGACTGCTGGTGTTCTAGCCCTGGTGGGGTTCCCAAGTGAAGTCAAATTCAGTCCTGCAAGCCTTAATATAGGTACTTAGACAATTTCTAGATTAGAAAATTTCTTGTGATTAAAGAACTCTTTAGTTTGATAGTGTTACCTAAACAGGTTTTGAACTCAGAAATTTTAATGCACTGCATGCATTGACCTTTTTGCAGGTAATAAAACCATTTCTGGTAGTTTAGTAGGTGGTACAAAGGTAACCCAAGAAATGATTGACTTCTGCGATGCTGACAAAATATACCCAAACATAGAAGTAATTCCAATTCAATATGCAAATGAAGCTCTTGAGAGGCTAATAAAGAAAGATGTGAAGTACCGTTTTGTTATTGATATTGAGAACTCCTTGAAATAATACTGATAAAGAAACAAGGAATTCCTCCTCTCAAAAGCATACAATGATTGGCAATTGTTCTTTTTTGGATGGCGGGCATTTAATTCTATTAACAAGCATTTGGTGTTGCTCTTCTGCATCATGTAATAGCCTGAAATAAGTGAATAGGTCTTTGAATGGTTTTGTGAGAAATGGCTTAATAAAAAGACTTTTGTATCATTGTCTTAGGTCCTTGAGTGGTGTTGTGAGAAATGGATTAATAAAAGTTAGAAGTATGGACTTTTAAACTGTTGTGTTTCTGTATTCTTGTCTTGTACCTGCGCAGCAGTCTCTACTTCCAGGGAATATGTCATTTTGCTTGGGAGTTCTTTATTTTATTTTGTTTCCGGAGACCAAACCGAAAAATCCCTCAACCAGAATATGTCATTATGATCGATGATGTTAAATATTGGTTTTCCATGCTATGTAGAGTACTGAACTAGTGATTGAAGACATGATTGTTTTTCTTATCTCATAATTTAGTCTAAAATTCCAGCTTCCAACACATTGACGCCCCACTGCCATCACATTATTAGTATGATTAGTATGTTAATCGCTCATCACCTGCCATGCCATTAGAGATAAGTGTCCACATTAGTTTTTGGAAAAATATATGTAAAATACTATTAAAAAAATGTATGACTAAACTATTTTGTTTTATCTTTGATAAGTAAAATTAAGACTATTTGTGGGGGTGACATACTTGCTGAGGGTAGTTTGATTAAATATCAAACAATCGAATGTGCAGATTATCAGTTGTAGCTAGGTGTAGACACCTCATTTTGTATCCGTTAATAACCTTTGGTCCCCAGCCCCAATGATGTGCTTGACATACTTCAACTAAGGGTAATTAAAAAGTTCTCAATAGTTCGAAAGTAATCATAGCTCAAAAGTACTCAAACCGCTTTGAAAACAATGCTAAAAAATGACATTTGCTCACTGTTTTCACAAAGAATATTTGAATGAGGTTTGCTTCATTAGAAAGTAGACATCCTGGGTTTTAATTTGAATATAAATTTTTTTGTAATTTGGATTTAAAATGAGTGAGTTATGGTTGTTTGAAGTCAGGCCAACAGTGCAGTCGAAATTAGGATTTTTTAGCAAGCATGCGTACGCATTTGTTGAGGTTGCGTTGCACCCTCAACCAAGCGTACGCACCCTCATTTCCAGGACTTCATAACTTAAGTTTTGGGACCTCAAAAATTCATTCTTTGATTTGGGGGGGGGGGGGGTGGGAGCTCCTAAACCCTTAGGAACGTCCAAAGGCCTCTAAAAAGCCTCGAAAATTATAGTTTTTAAATTATAAATAGTATCTCTAATCCAAACCCTAGCTAAAGAGAGAGTCTCCACTTTTCTAAAACCCTAAATTTCTCTTCTAAACACTCACACAACACATTTGCACGTTTTTTCAAACTATTCAAAACCTTTCACTAGCACAAAACTAAGGCATAAACTTGTTCTTAATTTCGTTTTACAAACTATTGTGTTCTTTATTATCCTTTGTTCTCTATCTAATCTCTGTGTTGTAGGCACTGAGGGTCGGTTAAATAAACTTCAAAACTGTGATTCTTAAGCAAGGTGAGCATTCTTTCAATGATTTGTTCATTTGCTTAAAAGGATCCATATCTTTTTGTTGTGGTTCTTTTTATTCTTATTCTTGACTTGTTTGATGTTTATGTTTCTTTAGATATGTGTTAAGATGGCTATGAGTTGATTATAATATGTTCTTAGTGCTTTTGTGGTTTTATTTAGTTTTTATGTTATATTAACATGTTCTTTGTGTTATAATATGTTGAACTTTTCACATGTCCTTTATTTGATTATTATTTTATTTATTCGATTTATGTTAATATGACCATAGTATAAATTTCTTTTAGTCTTTAGTATTTCCTTCTTATTTTCTGGCATGTATGTTCTTAGATTTTAAGGCTGTGTTTGGTTCAATGTAAAATATTTTCCGGAAAATAAATATTTTCCAGAAATGCTATTTTCGGGAAAGGAAAATATTTTCAAGTGTTTTGGTTGCATTATGAAAATTGTTCTAGAAAATATTTTCATGTGTTTGGTAACATTCTGAAAATGCTATTTTCCACCACCACCCACACAAAACCCACCACCCACACCACCACAACAACAACAAAAAAAATTAGAGATCAAAGAGAGAAAGAAAAAATCAAAATCACACAGAAACGTAGATCGGTTCGTGGGTCGATCAAAAGCACACAAAAAATCAAAATCACACAGAGAGAGAGATCAGTTCGTGGGTTCGTGGCGCGAAGGCTCTGGGTCGCCGGCGAAGTCGAAGGCTCATGGGTCAAAGGCTCTGGGTCGAAGATCGGTTCATGGGTTTGTAGATCGGTGAAGTCGAAGTCAAAGGCATGATCTGGGCTCTCTCTTCTTCCTTTCTCTCTCTCTCTCTCTCTCTCTCTCTCTTTGCACATGAGTTCGGAAATGGTTTGAAGTGAAAATTTTGACTGAAACCAATTTCCGAGTTAAAGCCATTAAAGCACACGGTCAACTGAAAATATTTTATGGAAAATTTATTTTCCATGCGCAACCAAACACTCGCATTTACGGAAAAACATTTCCGGAAGTGATTTGAAGCCAAAACAAACACAGCTTAAGTTGTTTTAGTCTAATATGTGATTTTTACAGTTTCTATGTTAAGGATGCGTGCGCATTCTCGAGTATTCGTATGCAAGGTTTCAACCCTACATACGCATAGTTGAGTATTAAGGAGATTATCATGATAATCAAAACTTATCATATAATTTTAATTGATAGTACTCTTAACCCGAACATGTTTTTTTTTTTTTCAAAGTACACCGAACTAACCTAAGTGAACCGAATTGGACCCCAGTGGAAGAAATGGACCATATTGGTCGGACTGGACAGAAATGGACTGAATTAAATCGGAATGACCGAACTGGACTGAAATGAAATGAATGCCAAACTGTAATTAGTAAACATAACTCAAAAAATTAATAATAATTATAACAATAAAGTGATGTAAAACTATAATCTATGATAAGTAAAGTATTCCAATATGATGGAAGTAGTTTATTTTTGAAGTAACACTAATCAAATGTGTTATCACATTAATATTTTTAACTAAATTATTATGCATGCATCTGTGATTTTATGTGGATGTTAAAGGTTTCATTTAAGTTGGATTTGGCACCATGTAGAGAAAGTTGGAACACCATAAAAAAAGCATATCATGAAACCCACTTGCATGTAATATCTTATACAAAAAGAAAAAGAAAGAGGGAAAAAATAAAACCACTGATGTCTGATAGGCCAAGAATATATTGACCCATTGTGATTGATTAACCAATTAATTAGCCAAGTTGGTTAATTAATCAAATTAACATATAATATGCGTGGCAACACAAACAAATCATCAATTAAACTAAATGCAGTGGAAATTAAATTGACACGGTGATTTGTGGGGAAAACCTAAATGGCAAAAACCCCACCGGGTGATTTTAAGGTCACCACTCTCGAGAATTCACTATTATCACAACAAGTGATTACAAGTAAAGGAATCCCAATACCTTATACCAACCTATAGTTGAACCCTTACCCCAATACCCAATTGGACTTGTTCTGTAGTGACAATCTCTCATTTTCAATGCACGACTCTTAGTACGTGACTAACCAATAAATGCACGGATCCTAGTACGCGACTTAATCACCAACTTGAGAAACATGTTGGCTGCAAAGTTCTTTAGTTCATCACATGATGAAGATCAAGAAGCTCCTTGATCACAAAACCCTACGATGTACAAACACAGCAGCTTTTTCAAGAGAAAGATGAACTAGGGAAAATTCTGTCTCTGATCACAATTTGCATGAACAAACTTTGCTTCACACTTGTGCAACTTGTGTAACCTTTGACAGCCCTCAAAATAATCCGTATATATGTTTAGGGTTGTGAGAAATGAAAGTCCAAACATATACTCACGGATTGGATGAAAAGAGTTCTGAAAAACTAAATTTCATAAACCTCGATAGATAGCCATCTATCGAGCTAGTTGTCGAGCCACTGGTTGAAACAACTTTTAAAATCCAGCACTTTCTCACTTGATTCTTGGACAAACTTGCATGGCTTTAACACTTGAACTTGAAACCTTATTCCTTGAAGTATTAAACACATCCTAGATCTACCCAATTACAAGTAAAGTGCGTTTTGTCAAAAGATTAGTCAATTACATAAAATAATGACATATGTTCCTAACATTGAATCACATATGTCCTAACAATCTCCCCATTTGGCAATCCATGACAAAACCACAACAAACAAATGAACATATGAGAGAAGTCATAAATCACTCAACTTATATTCACTTGTTGAATACAATAAAATCTATCTTAACACAAACTCTTGAAAAACTTTGCAAGAAGAGTTTATGGCAAGAAGACTTTGACAACCTATATTTCTGAAACAATTTAAACAAAACTCATCATGGCATTTTAATGTGAAACAAAAATAATAGATTGCATACAATAAATAAGAAACATGTGTATAAAGAAAGAAAATAAACAACAAATGGAGAGATAGGTGAAATAACATACATCAATATCTATAAACCAAATATAAGTACAATGTATGTCAAATGGCCATAAGACCAATATACAAGTGAAATAATGTATCTAAAATAGAAACAAAAGAAAAGATACAAAAATCCTCACTACATCCCTCATAAACACTCCCCCTATCTCCTAAACTAACCCTCCCCCTATAAGTATGACTACTCTCATCTCAAAACTACTCACATTTTTTGTCACGAGTGACAAAGGGGTAAGTACATCAAGTAGACATCTCATCATCACTAGGCGAGCCAGCATCATCATCCTCATTAGCGTCATCACTGTCGGAGCCATTGTCACTCTCATCCTTAGAAGCTGATGGAGATGGAGATGAAGCCACAGTGAAACCACCCATGACAGCCTATTGTCGTGTAATACGACCAACACGGGTGTTCACCTGACACAACTCATCGCTGAGAGTGTCAAGGAGAGCATCCATGCACACAAGTTGTGCCATGATGGCCTTAAGTGTCACTCCACCCGCTGAAGACGAAGGAGCGGAAGTGGATGGAGAGGTAGAAGCTGAAGGAGCTACCATCTTTGTCCGGGGCTACCTCAATCGAAGCTATGCTGCGCTCCATCAAACGGAAGCTGCATCGATGGCACACATGAATGTGAAGTAGGGAGACTTGGGATAGGAGACAGAGAAATGGCAAAGGAGCTGCGTGATAGCCGAAGGAAAAATGAGCTTATCATGGGTCGTCGTATCCCTATAGACATCTATAAGGGAGAGTATGAAGTGAGAAGGGAAGTCAATAGAAAGATCCTCAATGAGGGATAACAAAAAGCGAGCACGAGGCTCTGTGATAGTGTTATAGTGTGACAAAGGATGAAGAATAAATGTCATCACCATATTAAGGAATCTTGGATTTTTTGCAAAGGCCGAGTAAGGGGTGTTTTGACGGTCACCCCAAGAAGATGGTGTCTCACAAAATAGAGACGCGAGTTCATCTTTAGACACAGTCTTAAGACGATCACAGCCAGGGTAGTAAAGATGCGCTACCCTAGGAACATGTAGTACCTTAGATACAATATTTGGAGTAACTACCATGCGTATACCCTGAATGCGAGTGACAAACTTGGGTATAGAATATCCGGAAGGGCACGTGACCGGGACGCCACATAGTGACTCCCAACCCCTACTCTAGATGATAGTGGGTAGGTCAGTGTCAGAAAAATCTGACAGAACGACTTGGCGTTTCGAATGAATGCCTCATTATGAAAAGTTCTTTGAGAAGTCTGACTTGGCCTCCTTATCACGGAACCGTACATGAGATGGAGTGGGATTAGAAGGACAAGAAGAAGAAGCTGCCTTGAAATGAAGAGGGTTCAGGGACATAGTGGATTTACATTTAGGTGCCATGATGCAATTAATGTAAGAAAGAGAGAGAGGGAGAGAGAGATAATTAGAAAAGCACCAAACATTTTTAATATCAAAAGATAAAAACAGTAAGTTACATATGCATGCAAATGCATGGACATGTGACATGCAAATTTAAATGCATTATGGGCTTAGCCCAATCCAATCCTAACAGCACACAAACAGTTCAACATATATAGCACACATCTAAAATGCATGAAAATATAGTTATAATGCAAGTGTGATGTAATGCATGAAGTTTTAAACTCATTGAAGCAACACCCAACCCAAAATTTCATTAATTTTGAAAAACCCCTAAAAATTCTTCAAAAACCAAAACTTAGATCAAAAAAGAATGAAATGCATGATTAATAAGTGAGAAAGTATCATACTAGATGAAGAACACTTGATTTAGGCCATAGATTAGGAGAGGAATGTGAGGGGTTTGAGTTTGAGGAGTTTAGGAGTGAGAGAAGAGAGAAATTGTTGAGAGAGATCGAAGGAAATGAGTGAGAAATCGAGAGGCGCCTTTATATAGAAAAATCATAAAGCTCGATCGATCGAGAGCTGTTGAGATTTAAAAAGGCGTGTTTTAGCTATCGAGGAGCTGTCTAGAGGTTTTCTTAGCAATGAAGCTCGATGGATCAAGGTAGCTATCGAAAAGCTATCGAGGAGACAAAAAGTTTCTCGATGGATCGAACTAGCTATCGAGAGCTATCGAGAATGCGATAAAAAGTAGTTGAAGGGTCTCAATAAATAGCTTATCTATTAAGAGGTATCAAAAAGCTATCGAGATTGCTTAAAAACAGTTTTTTAAAGAAGAGAAAAACATAGATATGAATGCAATCAAGCATGCTACTTAACCAAAGATCCAAACAACATTTTAAGCTCTCAAAATCATCTCTCAATCAAGAAAAATGTTAAGCACATAGATCCAAAACACATACACACACTAAACAAGTCTAACCAATTTTATATTTCAAAAATAAGTTAAGACAGTTTAGTGAGCATACATTAATATATGTATTCCTTATGATGGCCAAATCACATTGTACCTGCATATGTATCAAAAGTAGCAAAGAATATTGCGTGTTGTGTATGAAAAATATCGCAAGATTGCATAAGTGTCTACATGTTATAACTATTTGAGATATGAGAAAACCACTTTAACTCACACACAATCATAACTATTTAATGGGGACTATCACCTTCGAGGTACATTCTATAACTCCCACATCTCCTAGAATACACGCTTGCAATCGTATATAAAGTGTTTTGATCTTTTTGCTTTTATTTTTCTTTGCACATATATATATATATATATATATATATTATTAAGCAAATCATGCATGGGCATATAGGAGAGAGAAAAAAAATACCCAATGATGTTAAGCATTTGACATTCCACTTTTGCTATGCCGAAATATAAAAATGTCATTTCATGATTGGCGGGCAACAATGGTGAGATGGTTATTTATGCATTTTTCAAAAAGAGTGATACGAGTGTAAAGTACAAGAGATTACTTAATCTTACTCATTACAAACACGAACCACAAAACTCACTTGCTTAGTTGTGCATAGAGATGCTCATTTAAGCTGCAAAAGATACAAAGTTTAGAAAATTTTGTTTCAATGGCCATCCAAGGTACACAAGTACCAATGTACACAAACACACTGTTTTTGTATTTTTATGATTTTTCATTTTTTTTTTAAATTTTTATATGAAAAACAAAATAAAGCAAAACTGAAAAGTAAACAAACAAAAACATGTTAAACAAAGCAATGCATAAAACTAGATTGACTCAAAATATGAAAGCAAAACACACAAGTAATGCAAAAACAAAAACATGAAGGGGAGAGAGAGAATAAATGATAGAATCACTTGGAGCCCTTTTCCTTACACACCTTGGAATAATCTTTCCGTTTAGCAAACCCTTGATCCGGTGAAGAGAGGGAAGAATTAAAACCGTTCAGGTTCGAAAGGAACATGAGGGCTTTGAGAAGATCTCCAAGAGGAGCAAAGAAGGATGGAAATTGATTCTGGTTTCCCGACGCAATCATGCTGTTGCTCTTTTGAGTGGCTAACCACTTATAGTAATTAGGTCGAGTATGTCCAGCTACTCCACAGTGATGATAGAGATGTTGCTTCTTCTATTTAGGCTTTTGGGTATTTCCCTTCTTAGCCCTAGGGTTCTTAATCCCTTTCTTATCAAGCTTAGGGGGTGCTCCTAAGATAAATTTACCTTTGTCTATGTACATAAGCACACACTGTTTTTGTATTTTTATGATTATTCCATTTTTTTTATATGAAAAACAAAATAAAGTAAAACTAAAAAGTAAACAAACAAAAACATGTTAAACAAAGCAATGCATAAAACTAGACTAACTAAAACATGAAAGCAAAACATACAAGTAATGCAAAAACAAAAACACGAAGGGGAGAGAGAGAATAAGTGACATAATCACTTGGAGCCCTTTTCCTTCCACACCTTGGTAGAACCTTTCCGTTTAGCAAACCCTTGATTCGGTGGAGAGGGGGAAGAATTAAAACCGTTCAAGTTCGAAAGGAACATGAGGGTTTTGAGAAGATCTCTAAGAGGAGCAAAGGAGGATGAAAACTAATTCTGGTTTCCCAATGCGATCATGCTGTTGCTCTTTTGAGTGACTAACCACTTATAGCAATTAGGTCGAGTATGTCAAGCTACTCCACAGTGATGACAGAGATGCTACTTCTTCTGTTTAGGCTTTTGAGTATTTCCCTTCTTAGCCCTAGGGTTCTTAATCTCTTTCTTATCAAGCTTAAGGGGTGCTCCTAAGATAGATTACCTTTGTCTATGTTCTCACTAGCTAATTCATTTTTAACATCATTGTTCTTAGTTTCAATATTATTAGCAGGAGGAACAAAAACAATAGTACTAAAAGTAGCAATATTAGGAGAAGAGAAATCATACCCTAAATCGGTTCGATCAGAAGCAGATTTTTGTAGACTAAGCATCTCATTGAGCTTTGCATTTGAAGTCCTTTCCAATTGGGCTCTGACTTGGAACAATTTTGCCTCAAGCTTCTTGGTCTTCTCGGCCAAGAAATTATTCTAAAATCTCAGTGCTCCAATGGTCTTATTTGCTTCATCAAACTTTGTAGAGATTTCTTTTCGCTCAAGCTCCACATCACTAAGCTTCTTGGTGGCCAATCTATACAACTTCTCATGCTTTTCTGAGATCTTGTATAACTTTGCATAAGCTGTGTGGATGTCATCTTGCTCATCCATCTTTTCAAACTTAGACTCCACAAATTCATCTTCTTCATCCACATCTTCAACAATCCCTTCAGTAGGATTTACGGTGGTAATGAAGACATTTAGGATTTCATCATCCTTATTATCAGAGTCATCCTCAGGCTCGATGTCGCTCAAGGTAGCAACAAATGCCTTGCTTTTTCTGATGGTCTTGAGATAAGTAGGGCACTCTTGTTTCATGTGACCGAAGCCTTGACACCCAAAGCACTTTGGTCATGAGGGAACAGTGTACTGACCGTCATCCTTAGCATCCTTCTTCCCTTTATCTTGGCTCTTGAATTGTGAAGAATTGGATTGCCTATAGTCCTTGTCGAAGCCCTTCCCATTGGCATTCTTCATGAACTTCTTAAATTGCCTTGTAATGTAGGACTTCATTTTAGAATTTTCATCATCTGAAGACTCATCGGTATCACTGCTCTTAGCTTTCAATGCCATACTCTTGCTCTTGCTCTTGCTCTTGCTCGATTTCTCGATCCTTGTCAAACCTAACTCATAGGTATGCAGATTTCCAACCAACTCTGTCAAAGGAATTTTGTCAATATCCTTTGATTCCTCAACCACGGTGATCTTGGCATGAAATCTCTCGGGTAGAGATTTGATCACCTTTCTCACAATCTTGGATTCAAGAATGGTTTCTCCAAGATTAAAGGCCGAGTTCACTATGTCCTTGAGCTTGGCATAGAACTCATCGAATGACTCATCCTCCTCCATTTTGATCTCTTTAAATCTTGTAGTGAGCCTCTGAAACTTTGAATCCTTGACAGCCTTGGTTCCTTCATAGGTTGTCTAGAGGATGATCCATACTTCCTTAGCAATTTCAGTAAAGGATATTTTTTTGAACTCCTCATTTGTGACTGCAATGAATAAAGCATTCAATACCCTGCTGTTGAAGTTAGCCACCTTGATCTTAGCATCATCCCAGTCGGCTGGCGCTTCCGTAGGCTTGGTCCAGCCTATCTCCACAGCTTGCCACACTTTCTCATCTAAAGACTGCAAGAAAGCTCACATGCGTACTTTCCAGTATGCATAGTTAGTGCCATCATATAAAGGAGGTATGATAAGAGACTATCCTCTATCCATGACAAACAGGAGGTCAATGGATCACACAGCAAAGATTAACCCTAATCAAAGTGTGCCTGTTTTGATACCACTTGATAGGCAAAAAATGTATTGACTCCTTGTGATAGATTAACCAATTAATTAGCCAAATTGATTAATTAATCAGATTAACATACAATATGCATGGCAGCACAAACAAATCACTAATTAAACTAAATATAGCGGAAATTAAATTGACACGGTGATTTGTTTACGAATGTGGAAAACCTTCACAGCAAAAACCCCATCGGGTGATTTTAAGATCACCACTCCCGAGAATTCACTATTATCACAACAAGCGGTTACAAGTAAAGGAATCTCAGTACCTTATACCAACCTATAGTTGAACCCTTATCCCAATACCCAATTGGACTTGTTTTGGAGTGACAATCTCTCATTATTAATGCATAGCTCCCAGTTCGTGACTAATCAATAGATGCACGGATCCCAGTATGAGACTTAATCATCAACTGGAGAAGGCTATTGGTTGCAAAATTCTTTAGTTCATCGCACAATGAAGATCAAGAAGTTCCTTGGTCACAAAACCCTATGGTGTACAAACACAACAGCTTCTTCAAGAGAAAGATGAACTAGGGCAAATTCTGTCTCTGATCACAATTTGCATGAACAAACTTTTCTTTACACTTGTGCAACTTATGTAACCTTTGACGGCCCTCAAAATAATCCTTATATATGTTTAGGGTTGTGAGAAAAGAAATCCCAAACATATACTCACTGATTGGATGAAAATCATCTTTGAAAAATTGAGTTTCATAAACCTCGATAAATAGCCATCTATCGAGCTAGTTGTCGAGCCACGGGCTGAAATAACTTTTAAACCTCGATAGATGCTAATTGTCGAGTTTTAAATCCAGCACTTTCTCACTTGATTTTTGGATAGACTTACATGGCTTTAACACTTGAACTTGAAACTTTGTTCCTTGAAGTATTAAGCACATCCTAGATTTACCCAATTACAAGTAAAGTGCGTTTTGTCAAAGAATTAGCCAATTACATAAAATAGTGACATATGTTCCTAACATTGAATCACATATGTCCTAACAATTGTAATGGCGGTGGTTGTGATGGTTGTTTATTGTAGTGGATATATTATTTTATTGTGTTGTTTATATTATTTTATTGTGTTAAAAGCTAGAATAAAACCACTGATGTTGGGTATTTTGTAAAGTGAGAAGATAAAATAGATAAAGTAGCTTTTTGTGGTAACAAATAGCTAAATTTATGGCTCCATCAATGTGGATGCTCTTAAGAGCTTTATTATCTCTATCTCTTGAAATTGATAAAAATGACATATGATTCTCTAAGTAGGAGCGAAACTTAACCCTTCAACTTGGCCTTGAATACTACATTAGAATACATAAATGAATATAGTGGTGAAAAGAGATTTTTTTTGGGTGAGTATAAACTAAAAATAAATAAATAGTGTCTCCATCCAAGATGTTTGTAATACATTTAATTTCTATTATAACTTACATTTGGTTTAAGAATATGTAAAGTTGTGGAAGTGAAAAGTGATGGTCATATCATAATTGACAAGTTATTATTAGTTTTGAGAATGAGTAAAGACATAATGCATTATCGCATTCATTAATATTTATATACATATTTTTTTAAGAAATGATGAAAAAACAATGATAACATAATGATAGGCCATAAACTGAATATCCTCTTGTGATAGAAATTAATTAATTAATTAGCCAAATTATTAATTAATCAATTTATCATGCAAACGCGTGGTAGCACAAAAAAATCACCAATAAACTAATTATGCAGCGGAAAATAAATAACACGGTGATTTGTTTACAAATGGGGAAAACCTAACGGCAAAAACCTCACCGGGTGATTTTCAAGTCGCCACTCTTGAAACTCCACTATTATCACAACAAGCGGTTACAAGTAAGGGAATCCCAAGTACTTACCAACCTACAGTTGAACCCTTACCCCAATACCCAATTGGACTTGTTCTATAGTGACAGTTCCCCTTTTCGATGCACGGCTTCCAAGTACGTGACTAACCAATTGCGCGGATCCTAGTACACGACTTCAAACACCAACTAAGAAGGTTGTTGGTTGCAAAATTCTTCAGTTCATCCACACGATGAAGATCAAGAAGATACTTGGTCACAAAACCTTACGGTGCAAATACATGGCAACTTCTTCAAGAGAAAGAGATGAACTAGGGCAAGAACTTTGTCTCTGGTCATAATTTGCTTGAACAAAGTTTGCTCAATGCTCGTGCAACTTGTGAACACTTTGACGGCCCTTAAAACAATCCTTTTATATGTTTAGGGTTAGGAGAAAGAAAGCCCAAACACATAATCACGGATCCCAAGAAAATCAGATCAAAATTCTGAAATTCATAAACCTCGACTAATAGAAGGTGTCGAGCACACGGGCATGAGACAGCTTCTAAACCTCGACACATGCTAGCTGTCGAGTTTTAATGAATGTGCACTTCTTCAGCTTGTTTCTTGGACAGATTTGATGACTTCAACACTTGATCTTGAATCTTGTTTCTTGAAGTATTAAAAACACCTAGAACTACCCAATTACAAGTAAAGCGCGTTTTGTCAATGGATTAGTCAATTACAATAAAAAATTGACATATGTTCTTAACATGTAAACCACATATGTCCTAACACACATGACTATTGATGTGATTCAACATAGGCATAGTAATAATAAATAGTATACTTCAACTTTTAGATATTATATAAATTATGAATAAAATATTGTTTGCATAAGTTTGTTTTTCGTTCCTGAACTTTAATGAGTTCTTCGTCCTTAAACTATTGAAAACATTATATTATTTATCACAAACCTTAAAAAAGATCTTTTATAAAGTGCATATGACCAATTGTTTTGTGCCACTTGACCAATATAATGATCCACGTCAAACATGTCAGATTCTCTAATGCTAAAAATAGTACCACCTAATTAGACAGGTAGGATAAAAGTTAACCAAGTGAATAAATGATTAAAAAAAAAAATGTAACATTTTCAACAATTTAGGGGAAAATAATTCTTTTACAAATTTAGGGACGAGACTTTATGGGTGGAAACAATATTTTAGCCTAAAATAAATAAATATAGCACAGTCAAGAATCAAGATGCAAGTAATCCATGTTTCAAAAAAAAGATGCAAGTAATCCACAGCTTTTCAAATACATGAGAAGCTCGGTTCTAAAAAAACAAAAACAAAAACATGACAAGCTGAAGTAACCTTTGGATGATTCTAAAAAGCATAAGCTTCCCAAAATTGGCGAAAAGCTAGGCAAGATGGAAGTAATTTCAATCTTTAGAAGAAGAACCTCTAGAAAAGGCCTGTCAAACAAAGTCTTAATACCCCTTTGGCATTACCGTAGGAAGTAAAGTTTTAACTATAGAAATTTAGTAATAGAGTTTTTGGGATACGGAGCTTTTACTTCAACTGAACAACTCTTAGGTTAAACTTAAAGCCAAAAAACTCTATTACTAAACTTCTATACTTCAAACTTTACTTCCTACGGCAATGCCAAACGGGGACTCTGTTTGATAGGCCTTTTTTCTAGAGGTGCTTCTTCTAAGATTGAAATTACTCCCATCTTGCCTAGCTTTTCGCCAATTTTGGGAAGCTTATGCTTTTTAGAAGCATCCAAAGACTGCTTCTCTAAGCATTTGAGCTTGTCATGTTTTTGTTTTTGTTTTTTTTTTAAGAACCGAGTTTGTCATGTGTTTGAAAAGCTGTGGATATATTTTGGCATTTTGGACTATGTTATATTTATTTATTTTAGGGAAAAAAAATTGTTTCAATCCATAAAGTTTGCTTGAAATTTCTTTCTAGTCCCTAAATTTCAAAACATATTATTTTCCCCTATACTGTTGAAAATGTTTCATTTTTTTGTACTTCTATTTGCTCGGTTAAATTTTATCCTACCTATCTAATATCTAAGAGCATTTACAAGAATGGAGCAAAAAATATAGTTATTTGGCACTTACAAAAGTCACTTTATTTATTTTACCTCTTCACACCCAATAGCAATGGAGCTATATTTTTAGCTATTTGATTAAAATAACTCATTAAAATAACAATAAAAACATCCACACACAAAAAAAAAAAAAAAAAAAAAAAAAACAGTACAGCACAAACATCCACCACCACCACCAGCAGTCCACAGCAGGAAAGAAAAAACTACCAACCCAAATCCTTAATCTTTTTCCTTAGCCCAAACCAAACAAAATAAAAAATCATCAATCACAAACAAAATCAAAAATCAACACAATACACATTGGTGGAACAGATCGGCGATGGGCTTGGGGTGGGTCGGTGAACTAGGTCGGCGGAACAGATCGGTGATGAGGGAGTTGGCCGGCGAGCTAGAGAGAAAAAAATATTGAGGAGGAAGAAAGAAGAAAGAAGAGAAGCCGGAGAGAGAGAGAGAGAGAGAGAGAGAGAGAGAGAGAGAGAGAGAGAAGAGAAAATGTTTGTTTAATGAGAGAAGAGAGAGAAGTGTAATTTAAAAAAAAAAAATTAGCTTCAAGCTACAGTACACAGCCAAAAATAGTTGCATATTGTAGCTCTGAAGCTAAAATTTTTAGCTATACCTTCATTGCTATAGAGCCATTTTTTTATTTTGGTGAAACTAAAATAGCTATATGGCTATATAGCTATTCAGTTTCCCTGTTGTGAGTGCTCTAAGTAGGTGTTACTAGTTTTAGTATTAGAGAATATGACACATGGATCGTTGTATTTTAAAAAGAAAATGAGAAAAGAACACACATGAGGTGAACAAGTGGCATGAAACTATTGGTCATGTACGCTGTACAAAATCTTTTTTAAGATTTGGTATAAACAATATAATGTTTTTAGTAGTTTAAGGACAAAGAACTCGTTAAGTTTTAGGAACGGGAAACGAACTTATGAAATCTTTAAGAATGCAAACAATATTTTATTCATATATATATATATATATATAATATTTAAAAACAACATAGTATTTATTGTTGTACGCTTTTGTTAAATTACATCAACAATATTGTCATTATTTTATTTCCATCATTTCTTTAAAAAAAAATGTATATAAATATTTATTTATGCAATAATGCATTATATCTTTACTCATTTTCAAAATTAATTATAACTTATCAATCATGATATGACCATCATTTTTCACTATTATGACTTTACATATTCTCCAACCTAAATGTAACTTATAATAGAAAATACATGTCATACAAACACATGGGAAAGAAACACCATTTATTTATTTTTAGTTTAATACTCATCTGAAAAAACTCCAAAGCGAAACCCACACTGATAAGCTCCTGAATCGCAGCTCTCCACTGCAGAATCCTCTCGGTGGAGACGGTGTCAACAAAATTGTGCTCAATGTCATTCATCATGCTCCCCAACATCCTTAGGAAATGCTCTCTGGCAGAACGACCAAGGCGGAACCCTTGCATAAAATCACCACGGTTGCTGTGAACCATCACCAAGTGAGAAACGCAGTCATCGGGGACTCGGAAGCCATGGAAATCTGCATAAGGAGACCCAGAGCCCCAGAAATTTGCACGACCCAGGTCATTGACCTCAGACTGATCAAAGTGGGCGAAGAAGGTTGCAGCCTCCTACACAGGATCAGGAATGGTGGCAGAACTGTTGCCCACTTCAAACTGAGAAGGTGCCGTAGGAAGAGGACCTATCAAAAAAAGCACAAGGCATGAGACGTGAAACCTTAAAAAAAAGGGAGAAGACAAATCCACGGAGAAGAAATGAAGAAAGGAATAAAGGAAAAGAGAGCTCACCAGGGCCAGTGATAATGGGGGCTGTGGGAAGAACAGAGACAGACACAGAAGGAACGGCGGAAACAGACGCTGTGAATACGGCAGAAACTGGTGCAGAAGATACGGCAGGAATGGGTGTTGTGGGCACGGCAGGAGTAGCTGCTGCAGACACCCCTACGTCTGCTGCAAGTCCTAGCCCTGCAAAGGGCTCTGCAAACGAGAGAAATGGATGTACAGACAATAGGGGAAGAGTGAACTTAGCAAAAGAAAAAAGGAAGAAAAAAAAAAGAGGGGGGGGGGGGGGGAGTTAAGATAGCACATACCCATGAATTCCTCTTCTTCGGATTCAGAAATCCTCCTCCCCAGGATGGGCTCATCGTCAGGATCTTTAAGAATGTCCTCAAACTCCTCAGAAGACAAATCAGTGTCAGGCCCACGGGTGGTAGAAATTGGGATGGAGGAAGGAGTAACTACCAAGGAGGAACCATCCTTCACAGCCTGAGATAGAGCAGCGAAGGGGTCACCGGTGGAAATAACGAGAGGCGTAACTGGGGTAGTCTTGATTTGAGTAGCAGCAGGAGGGGTGGCTCCCCTTTGAACAGACGGTGTCTCGGCAGGAGGAGCGGTGACCTCACTAACCTCCCCAGTACCCTCATCTATGGGTACCGGCTCAGTGGGAGAGGTAGAAGTCTCAACAGGAACTCCATGCGTGGCTGCAGAGGTGGCAAATGTTACAAACTCAGCCCCACCAAAAAAGCCCTCCATGGGAACAAAAAGCTCCTCGGCAGTAGGACGATATATAGAAAGAGGCTGGGGCTCATCCTAGAAGAAAAGAAAAAGGGGTAAGAAGATATGAAGATCAAAATAACCTTTTTTGGGAGAATGAAGAAACCAAAAGTGTATGGCAGACTAGTGAATAAGGAAACGTACCTCCAATTCAGGCTCATCGAGCACAATGGGATGGGTGGCTGACGTATCCTCCTTATGCTTAGACTGCAAAGGAAAAGGGGAACAAGAGACGGAGTCAAAGAAAGAAGTCAGCAAGCGTGTCAGTTTCAACCACAGGGAAAGTCAAAAGGATATACTTATTTGAAGGACAAAGCAAAGTTAAAAGTAACGTACCCTCCGCTTAGTGGTAAGTGCAGGATGGGGAGTTGTCTTCCTCTTACTGCCTTGTGTTCTGCTGGTAGGAGTAGCTTCTATGGGTGGCCGAGGAGTGGCAGACTTGGGCTTGTTGGCAGACTTAAGTTTGGTAGGACCTTTCTTGACTGGTGCAGGGACATTTATTACTTTAACCTTCCTTTCCCAATCTGGAGGATAAACACATGTATGCCAATACCATCCTTTCTCCTCCTCACCCCATTCAAAGATGGCGAACCGGTTCTATTTCCTGGCATATTCCAACATGGACTTGGAAGGCAAGGTGCAAAGGCCTTCCTTCAGTGAGCCAGGAATTGTGATTGCACTAAAGTGTTGCCTCCAAAAATCAAAAGCGGTGTGTTGCAGAAAAGGCCTAACCGAAGTGGGGGACTCCATGAGAAAGGAAAGGTCATCATGAATGTCTTGATCCAGCCCAAATTGCCTTCTCACTCGGTTGGCAGGATAATGGACAAACCTGACACCTTCATCGGCCAAATAGGGCAACCATCCAGCGTTGGTGGCCGCCAAATAAGTGATTCCTATCTCATCAAAACTGGCTAGAGGAGTAGTAGTTCCAACAGTATCAACAAACGAACCCATTGCAGAATCCATGCATGTATAACATGTACTTAAATGTCTGTAAGCTCTCCAGGAGAAACCAACACCTTCATCAAAGGACTCAACAACAGAATAATCAATAGGCTTCAAACCAGACCAACGGAAAGCTAGAGGAAAATCAGACTCAAACCTGCAGCAGAAATCAGCAATTACCTTTGGGCAGGATTGATACTTCTCTTTAGCAAATCGAAGGGGCCTGCATTTTGATAAGTACTGGCCATAACGCTTAAATAACAACTATTGCAGGATGGTGCTATATACAGAGGAAGTGACTATGTGGCAGGAGCCAGCCTGACTCTCGTCCCTCCACAGGATATCCAGTTGGATATACAGATGTCCCAAAAGCATAGGGGCCAGCGGCAGATTCACCCCGGCAGATATTTTTATGGCCAAAGGGAAGTACAAAGGCTTTATGGCATAATGGGGGTGGGACCCAAAGACAAACTTGCAAAGCCAAAAGGCAACGAAAGCAGCACAGCGAGCAACTATAGAAAATTTGGAAGAAGAACTAACCCAATACGATAACTTAGCATTTTCGGTCATCCTTTTCTTCAACTCAACTTCGATAGCCTTTTCTTCCGAAGAAAGTTCTATGGTGGCAGGATCAACATCACCAAGAATCGGCAAAAGTAATTGATTAGCCACGTCTTTGAGGGTGACGGTGAGTTCACCATAGGAAAGAAGAATGTGTGGGTGGTGGCGCACCACTGGCGAACCAAATGGCGAAGGTTGTAGAGGTCTCGGAAGTTGGATAGGCTTCAAGATAGGACGATGGCTTTCAGAACACCGGCCCACTGAAGTAAACCCATGAAGCCCGTATCAGATAACTCGCTATTGACCCACTCCTTTCAACCCTGGGCGGTACCCGACCCAAATTCAAAATGGATAGGCACAGGGAGTGAAATTCCTTGATGAATGACTAGATCGTAGATGGAGGAAGACACCGGGGCCCAAGAAGTATTGAGGTTTCGTCGGCAGAGAGCGAGCCACACATGGCTCGGCAGCAGCGGCACATAGTCACTAAGAATCTTGGGGAAAGAAGGATGGACATCATACCAAGGGTCAATCAGAGGGGCGCATTCATTGTCTGGGTCACGCCGCACCTCTTCCTCATCGGAGTGGTCCGATTCAGAGTACACAGCCTCCTCGCTTGTCTCTTGTTCGGCAGGAGGATCGTAAACAATCTCTTTCCCTTTACGGCGAGAAGAGCCTGAGCTTTTCACTGGCGCCATAGCGTGAGGGTTTGATTGGAGTAAAATGGGTATGGGTGTTCGAAAAGAAGAAAACGGTGGAGGAAGGGAAACAGATAGAATATTTTGGAAAAGAAGGAGTTTGTGTTTAGATTGAAGAGGGACTCCTTTCTTAAATGCCTGGGTCATTAATGCTGGCATGAAGGGAGGTGATGGGTCAGCCATCAAGAAGAGAACGAAATAAATGAAGCGGTGGTTATGTCTTAAAGTAACTGCCATTTTGGGAAGTTCGAAGAGTCGTTACTGTTCACGGCAGGAAAAGAAATATATATATATATATATATATATATATATGAGAAGAGGTCCATAGTTTAAAAAAGCCCGCGAAGGAAAAGAAAGAAGAGAAGTGGAAGGGACAGGAAGGTCTTTTATTCACATATGGACCGCAGGAACGCTCCATATGTTCAGGGGGCTAAATGTTGAGGGTCTTTTTGTGAAATCCAAATGAAAGGAAGGAAGCCCAACCCAGCAACACAGACTGAAGAGAAGTTGGCAAAAGACAGAGAACAAAAACCATTAAGTCCAAGCGGCAAGAATAATGGATCATAGGTTCATGAAATAAGTAAATGGGCCTTGAGAAAGCAAATGGGCTCAAAAAAGCTCGGAAAGAGAGAAATAGCGAGTAGCAAACCCATGGGCAATGTATGATGTGAAAAAAAGTAAGAATGGGCTGCAGTAGGCCCAAAGCAATGCAAGCCAAGAGAGTAGGGGATTGATGGCAGGCCCATAAACCCCAATGATGAGTATGAAGTAATTGGGCCGGGGAAGCCCAATGAAGTCAGTAAAAGCCCATGGGAATACAAAGTTAGTAAAAGGGCTGAGGAAGCCCAAGGCAAGCAAATGGGCCAAGGATACCCAAGGGAAAACAAAAGGGACACAGGAGCCCATAAGTAAAAAAGCCCATGGTCGTGTTAAGCCATTGGGGAAAGAATACACGGCAGGCCCAAAAAGGCTCGACAGGATCAAGTCATTACAGCAGGAATGACAGAGTAATATGGCAGGACATGATGATAATCAAGAAATGGGTTGGAAGAAATGTAAAGCCCAGTATCAAAGGGAATCCAGCCCCTAAGGTGAGTAGAGAATTATAAAACAGCCCACATAAAAGGACGAAGAAGAGCGGCAGACCGTGCAAGCAAGCCTCCAGGCCGCGGCAAACGCATGAGTGGCAGGCAGATCTTGGACATACATGAAGGGAAAGAATGCGTGAAGCCCAGGCACCACCAGCTTGTACCCAGCCAATATGGGACGTGGTGGGGTCATGGGTCAGAGGTAAGGGGGTATGGTTTGGTGGTGGGGAGAGGGGAAAAGACCTATTTTGCGGCTCTTGCCCAAACTCTTTTGGGAGGTACGTCCTGCTGGGATGACAGACCACCCAAAAGAGACAAGGTTGAGGGAGGAACCGTTAGGTGCATGCCATGAGGGATAAAGAGAGAAAACACCTACACCGTGGCAGGAAAGGGCGCCACAGCAGGCCAATAAATAAAACAACTTTTCTTTGTCTGGAGTTGGGGAAGGTGATGCAGGCGAACCAGTGGTGGTCGGCAAGTACACCCAGACCAAACAAAGGTGGTTAAAGGGAAAAATAGTAAAATTTGGTCACGGCAGGTACTATAAGAAGACCTCTACTGTGTCCAAAATAGGGGGAGAAAAATAGGGGGAGAACACGAAAGAAAAAAATAGAATAGAAAGAAAGTAGGAAAGCAAGGAAAAGAAAAAAGATAAGAAAGAAAACAAAAAAACAAAAGAAAGATAATACGGTGGGCATGCACCAGTAGGTTGATTTCCCTTTCTCCCCTTCAAAACCTTACTCTTTTCCAAAAAGAAAAAAAGGTTTTCTGTCTGGGCATTAACTATTCAAGTCCGATTCCCTCAAAGCCATTAATCCCCACGGCAGGATCTTTTTTCCTTGGAGATTAATTGCATTGAGAGGAATCGTTCTTCCTCTTTGGTTTCTTCCCTACTCCTGTGGACTAAATTTGACTTGTTTTAGATTTTCTTCTTGACTAACTCATATTATTACTTACTCTTCTATCTTCCTTGCAAGAGTTATCATTATCATTGAAATTATGTTTCATAAGTAGGGATTATTCGGTCATTTCCTATTAAAAGACGGAGGACTCTGTTTTCTTTTGTTATTATTATATTTGCCTGCCATAACTCATCTGAAGCAGCTGTGCCTGCCGTAAGCACACTCTTGGCAGACAAGGCATAGTTTGTGCACAAGCCAGCCCAAGTTGAGCTGCAGCTGGACTGATCTCAACTCCCTTACCCAGAATACTTGGGCCCATTACCGCAGAAGGTAGCCCAGTCCAACGCACAATATACAAAAAAGGCCCCTACAACTATTTATAAAAGGGTTCTCCTTTTTGGATTGGATTTTTATATGGTTCAGAAACACCTCCTAAACCTTAGTTTAACAGAGAAAAAACTTGAGGACAACTCAGTAAAAATATATCTCCAACTCCACTTAAAATACCTACAAAATAGGACAATCTCCTACTAATTCATATCTTCAAAGCAAACTTATCCAAATAAAAAATAAAAATAAAAAAAGGGGAGAAATTATGACACTAGACCCCAAAAAAAAAAAAAAAAAGCCTCACCCCACACCGCATTTTTCAAAATTAATTATAACTTATCAATCAGGATATGACCATCATTTTTCATTATTATGACTTTACATATTCTCCAACCTAAATGTAACTTATAATAGAAAATACATGTCATACAAACACATGGGGTAGAAACACCATTTATTTATTTTTAGTTTAATACTCATCTGAAAAAAAAAAAAAAAAAAAAAAAAAAAAAAAAAAACTCATTCCACCTCTATATTCATTTTCGTATGCTAATGTTATTCCAGGCCAGGTTAAAGGGTCCAATTTTGCTTCTACTTAGAGAATCATATGTCATTATCAACCACGTGTCTTATCAAAGGGGTTTTTTTTTTGGGTATAAAATATTACATGCAAATGGTTTTCCTGATATTCTTTTTTTATGGTCTACAAACTTTCTCTACATGGTGCCGAATCCAACTTTAATAAAACCTTTAACAGGCACATAGAATCACAAACACATGCATAATAATTTAGTTAAAAATATTAATGTGATTACAAATTTGATTGATGTTATTTCAGTAACAAATCATTTCCATCAGATTCGAATACATTACTTATGATAGAATATGGTTTTACATCACTTTTTTATTATTATTATTATTATTATTATTATTATTATGAGTTATGTTTAATAATTACGTTTCGGCATTCGGTCTAGTTTGGTAATTCTAGTCCATTTCAGTCCACTTCTGTCCAAACACTCCCAAACTTTAGATAATAAAATCCAAACATCTTTAAAATTTAGGGAGTAAAATCTAAATTCTTAAATGTCAGGGTGTAAAATTCAAACACCCTTCCAAACTTTGAGACTTCAGAGTGTGAAATTCAAACACCCCTAAACTTTAGAGGTATCATTTGCAATTCATCCAAAAAATTATATATTCCCACACATTGCGTTGTTATGCAACTAGTTTTAACTTTTAATATCTACACTATTTATAAGAGGGTTCTCTTTTTTGGACTAGACTTTTATATGGTTCAGAAACACCTCTTAAACCTTAGTTTAACAGGGAAAAAACTTGAGAACAACCCAGTAAAAATAAAAAATAGGACACTCTCCTACTAATTCATATCTTCAAAGCAAACTTATCCAAATAAAAAATAAAAATAAAAAAGGGGAGAAATTATGACACTGGACAAAAAAAAAAAAAGCCTCACCCCACGCGCAAATCGCGTGTGATGAGGCTAGTAATTGTATAAGCGCATTTGAGTTAATTAGGGTAACTAATACCATTGGAGGAGGAATTTTAAGGATAATGAACATTGGAAGAGTTGTTTTGTAAACGTATATATTAATTAGAATGAATTGTCAACCTCAAGCATATGTTCTTGATGCTTAAAAAGCGGATACTGGTATTTTGATTTTTTCGGTAAATGATATCTTAATGAAGAAATTATGCTTGCTAATTTGTCAAATTCGGGATGTCAATTTGGTAGGGAGGAATTGATCTTCTGAACAATGTGACCTCTATACTGCGGAAAATGGGACAAATCTTGGAGATTTTTGCTAATGGTTTGAAAATCTTAGAAGACTTTAATACATGCCACAGTAGAGAAGCAGAAAATGGCATTAATTGATTGGGGTACTTAATATTCATGTCTCAACGTGTGTCAGGTCCCTTCTCTACCAAATGAAACGTTGTATGTTCTGCGATTATAATCACTTTGCATCTCTTTATCCTTCAGAGTATAAATTAAATTCACATGTTACACTCCCTGCTTCTGAACTTGAAATAGCAACAATGTGCTCTCTCTCTTTTGTACATATCATTCTGTTCGGTTCATAGAACTAGTGGCATCCAGGATTACTAATGATGAAAGTTCCAATCCAGTTGCAAATTCCTGAAGTACTTCAAAAAGTGATGTTGCAGGTTTACAACCTTTACTTGCAAACGAAATGATAAGAATGGTTGTTTTGACAATCAAATGAAAAGTAAAACATCTAATCTGTTTCACAAGGGAAATGAAAAACGCCTATATATTTATATTTATTTTCCAATAAAGGTGTATTTCATTTTGTTTCATTTGTGACAGAATTCATCTGAGTCTCATTGATGGAAATCTCTTGCATTTTGTCATCATCAAATCCTTTTTCATCGTCTGGCTGCCCAATGACAAGATTTTCTGTCCTTTTTGCCCAAAGTACACAGTAAAGGCCTACAATGATGAGAGACGCTCCTACCAAGCTGGGCAACACCAAATATACAAAAGAAAGTAGTTTAGTTCCTCATTTCCTCCCTAGCAATATGGAAAATACACACAATGCTAGATTGTTTGTGAGGTTTTATTATTTACTAACAATTGTGACATGTAGCAGAAAACAGAATATTCTGATAGGAAGCTACAACTGGATTGTTATAAGCAAATTTTTATGATAGGAGAATCAGAAACCAATGACTTGCAAGTGGCAGAAAGAATTTGTGTTCTATCTATTGCCCACCTGCCCACATGTAGTCTCTCTGCAAAAGCAATTGCCGAGAATATTCCCACAATAATTAAGAGTAGTGGACTAAACATTGCTGCAAAAACTGGTCCCTTATTACTGATACACCATGTTTGCAAGTAGTAGACTAAAGCTGAGATCACCACTCCCTATTACAAAAGTAAGCAGGAAGAGATGAAGACTATAATGTTTTACTTTCAAAGGTATCAAATTCCATGAAAGACATGCATTTGTAAGAGTAAACACTCACACAGTAGAGGATGGTTAATAGCTGCATGTTCCACTCCAGCTTCCATAAGTCTAGATCTCTTGCAAAAAACAGTGCAAGAAAAAAAGATTGCAATGATGCAAAGAAGCAAATCAAAGTGTTCAGCAATAATCTAGCTGGGTAGACTTTGTAGACAACAGCCTGAGAATAAATAGACCAAATTTGGGGAAAAAAATATGAAAAAAGAAAGGAATTTTTTCATACATGATATATTGCTATCATTTGAAAATATATAGTACATCACCTGGAGAATCAGCCATGCACTCCATGCTATGTGACTTGTCAGAATAAGTGCAGCACCCTTAATCCAGTTATCCTTGCCATGGCTCAACTCACAACTGTTGGTGCTACAGATGATTATTAGAGGCCTGTGCATAAAGCCTTTGAAAAGATATCTTCCTTTCCAGAAGGTAAAAGTAAGTGCCCCACCAATGCAAATCAGTGTACCCAGCACCTTAGCTTGACCTCTAACACTTGCTATGTTCAATGTCTCCATCCTAAATCAGAGATATAAAATCAAATGAAGGGCATCTGGTGAACTAGTAAAGAAGGTAACAGCATTTTATATGAGGGAAGCTGAGATAATACCTGAGTATTACTGCTATGAGGAAGGTCAAACTAGGGATAACATTACTTAAGGCAATTGCAACTGTTGGAGAAGTGTATGCTAAACCAGCATAGTAAACATTAAGATGGATGGTTGTCCCAAGTGACGAAAGCAAAAAAATCTTTGCAATCACAGAGAATGAGAGTGGAGGCCTATTTTTCCTGCTTTGCAAGAAGAAAATAAATAAAAAAATTTTTTCTCAAATGCTCCAGCAACTAGTCATGAGCCTAAAAGGCATATGATCACTGACCATATGCCTTTCTAGTGATTAGCTTACATCTCAATAGGGGAAAAAAATGGTGCACGCACACACACACATCACTGAAGACTGACCATAAGAAGGATAACTAACCTTTCAAGTACATAAGCAAAGGGACCTAACAAAAGCATGGCAATTATATGCCTGTAAACCACAAAGACAAGTTGATTGAGTCCCTTTTCAAGGGCAATTTTCGTTAGGATATTTGCTCCACCGTATGCTAACTGGACTATTGCCATTGCCCCATAAGAAGCATAGGACTTCATGGCTATTCATAACACATTTCCTCTTGATGTTTATCTGGTTTAAGTAGTAGTGGACAGGCAACCTCATTCACCTCTCCAAAGAATCATTTTTTTAAGCCTCATATGGGAAGAATGACATTTGAATAATAGCAAGTGGAATGCATTATCACACTACCAGTATGCTTGAAAAGCATAGTACCACACTTGAAACAGAAGCCAACCCATCAGACACTGTCTCTTTTCCCAATTAATATTTCCTATTTTCCTTTAATTTTGTGATTTCTATAGAGAAATTTTATTATGAAATGTCTAGTTACAGGAGCTGTACTGCTTTTGAGTAAACTTCCTTACAGAAGGCACAGTTCAACACACCTTTAGCACTTTTTATTCCTTGCAGAAGGAACAGTGCTTCAGCACTTATTGATCTTGGAAAACCCTCATAAAAGACTGATACGTAGGTAATTTAGCTTGCTTTGTTGTAATTTTACCTCAATTTATATTTGTTTGAACTATGGTTAAATAATTAAATTTACTACTTTCTAATAACTTAAACTTTTAAATTAATCATTTTAAATGTTAAGTTTAAGTTTGTTTTCCTAATAGCTTAAGTTTTTATTCCTCCCATTTAAAATGTTAAAAACCCACATTTTGAGCCTCATTTATTAAGGGGGAATTTCAGCTCACACATGAAATGGTGTGTTAGAATTATAGTTAAATAATTAAATTTACCATTTCCTAATAATTTAAGTTTTAGAGAAAATCGATAATTTATTAATAGTTAGTGTTGTTTATAGCCTGATTTGATCAGATAAACCATTTAAGAAATACGTCCACTTCAATCCTGACTGTCTAACAGACTGCTTGCAGTGTCGATACGTTTGTGCTGTGTTTTAGATAAAAGGAAGGAGTTTCTGATTGTCAAGTGAACAATGTGTTCTTCAGTTAGTCTGACTGCAGGTTTATTCTAATAGTACCTTCTCTCTTAATTTAATCTACAAAATTGTCCCATTAAGTATCAACATGGTAATAAGTGGAACATGTAAACCTTAGCTTTAATGGAAGATGACATGATTGACATTGAATGTGCTACCAACTTGTACAGTTTTGAGCACTAGACTATCTATCGAAGACTCGAGTTGTTGATGTAGCATTTTTGAACACAGTTTTAATGAATGCCCCCATTACTCAGATTGCCTAATCCAACTCATCGTAGCCCATCAGTTTCTCAAGAATGAATGCGACTTCAGCAAGTGGATAGATCACACTGTTGCTCAATGCAAATACCATTATCAACATCTCTTCAGAAGAATCACAGAGCCTTAATCCATCGCCCATAGGGCTTCCAGTTGTAATATGACAGAAAGGATCACAATCTCTTTGATTCTAAGCTCGGTCCTTGATAGCTCAAGGAATTGATGGACTTTGTTCTTCCTCTTTCATTCAATATATTTTTACTCTAAAGAATAAATAAATAAATAAAAATTCAAGCATTTTACCGAAGGAGACATTGGTAGGTAAAAGTTTTTGTTTCAACTTGCCTTACAAATTGATAATGCAGTGTTATTTCATTTCAAGGTCAACTTTTATTGTTGAACATAAATTCAATCCATAAATATTCATTATAAATGAACGTGAATCATTTTTATACAATCATGATTTACACAATTAAAAGGGGATAGCATGTATTGGAGTCGAGATTATTGATTTAAACATTTCCTACTCCCTTACTTTAAAGTCAAAACTCATTGATAAAGTATTAAATATGATTCACGAAGAACCTAATGATTCAAAGATATTACCCAGGTTTTCTCTATATGTAGGCTTGGTTTGGACTCAGCTTTTGCCTTTTTTTTTTTTTTTTTCAAGAGCTGGTTATGTTGACTTTTCAACTATAAACAGTGATCCATACACTATTCACAGACCCACAAACATCCATTCTCAGTCACTTTTTCATTAAAAATGAGTCTCACGATACTATTTACACATTTAAAAATTATTTTGCTACAGTATTTTCAGTTTCAGCAAAATAAGTTCTTTCCAAACAGACCCGTAGAGTAGAACTCGGATTCAAATCCTCGTCCCCCACTTGTAAGCAAAACTTTAACTTGTCTCATACCACGTAATAGTTTTAAAAAGAAAAAGAAACCATGTCTTGTACCTCCAAATTATTTGTTAAGTAAAAAAACCAATAAATTTGGGTCATCCTCAATGGATGATAACAGTAAGTTCCACACCATCAATGCACAAAAAGTAAAGAATCAGTCATGATTCGGAGTAAGGGGAGATAGATTCAGGTTTTATCATACATGGATGACTTCTGAACCATCCTCTTTAGAATTAAAGATCAAATCAGGATGACTTAACATGGACTCGACATGGATCAAGATCAAGCACATATCACACACAAAAATCATTAAAGTTATAGGCAATATCAGCATCTGAAGCTATCACATAATGCGTCTTAGAAATTCAAACACACCCATGCCTCGTTTGATAACCTACTCCAATGGTAATTTAACTGATACTAGACATCCAATGACAATATATTCAATAACTAAAAGTTGGCATTTATCTACCCAATCACAGAAATCTACTACCCCATTGGGGATCCAACCAAAGAAAACGAACATTCAGAGTGTGAGCTTCAGACTATAATAGTTTGAACTTTTTTCCTCAAGTCATCAAATTCAAAATACAATTCTAAATGTGTATCTTATGATTACTATTGTAGGGATCTTGAATTACTGAAAGTTAAGAGTTAGCACACACCTTAAGGACTAAAGGAGTCTTATTATGAAATCTTGACACAACAAGATAGTAAAGCAGGTTAACCCGCTATCTATTGATGTAGGATTTGTCCACTATGTTTTGCCTAAAATAAGTGGATAAGGGGGATTCAAACCAAGTTCTAGTACAACCAGACAATACCACAGAATCACAGTAGTTGTTGGCATGTGGGACTCGATCACTTAATCAACTATTCTACTCACACGTGAACAAAATGATAACCATGTGAACAATAAGTCTGGCCAATATTAGCCCATTATTTAGCATGGTAGGTCTAATTCAGATCCACCATCCACAGAGTTTGTTTTGGAAGACCAAACTCTGCTCCAAAATAAGAATTTTTACTTGAAAGTATGCAACATAAATACTAAGAAGGCATAAACACAATTGTAGATTTGTATAAGACGAAAAACCATTCAAACAATACTAACTCATATTAATAAGGCAAAAAATTAAAAATCCAGCAAAGCAGAATGACATAATCAAAGAAGGTAAAAATCCAAAATTTGATAATCCAAAAACCATGTAGCACTACATCCATTGCTTATTGAAAAACAAGATAACTAGGTTGTAATAATCAATCTTCCACAGCAATTGTGTCTTTCTCACTCACATAGATGCCATCAAGAAACTTGCGGATATCTTTGTTCTTGACGTGGCATTTCTGTTAATCAAAACAAGACAAAGACAATATTTTGAGAGTGATATCATATGACTAAACACAAACACAACATACATTAATAGTAATTAGAGTCCTTAGTAACATACTTGGTTGATAAGAGCAGCTGAGCGTGAAACAAGCTCGATATCATTTCCATCCAAAACGAGCTCATCCTTCACCTTCTCAGATCGAAGAATTGTCACACCCTCAAGCATATCCACTTTCCGAACCTGACGCACCATATATACATATATATAATGGTATGGAATCAACACCATGAAAGGCCAAACAAAGCAAAGCAAAGCAAAGCAAATCAAAGACAGAGAGTGTTTGTGCGAAAGAAAAGGGACCTTTTTCTCGCCGAGAAAGTTTCGGATCTCGATGGAGCGATTGGAGTTGGTGATGGAGGCGTTAATGGGGAAATGGGCATACACAAATCTCATTTTGTATCGGTACCCTTTGGTCACACCGGTGATCAGGTTCTCCACATGGCTCAGTGCGGTCCGAATCGCCGCCGAGGTTTTCCTAGACCCGAACCACGCCTCGATCTTCAGCGTCCTCTTCCCTGTGGTCTCGTCCTTCAGAAGCTGGAAATCGAGGTTGAGGTGCTTGAAATTGCGGGTGAGCTTTCCGCGTGGGCCTTCCACCTCTATCACCTTCGCGTGCACCTTTATCTTCACCCCATCGGGGATCTCCATTGTATCTGAAGATACAATCGTCTTCATCTCTCTTCTTCTTTTTCTTAGGTCTCAACACTCAACGCCTCCTCACAACCCTAACCCTAACCCTAGCAACTGATACAAATCAAGAATTGGTTGAAGCCCTTATATATGTGTGTGTGACTTTGGATTTTCGGATCTTCATTTTGTCCTCGAACAGGCCCACCTATGGGCTTTCCCAATCCCAGACTTTATTTCCAAACTTTAGGCCCATGGTTAGCCTCTTTAACACTTTTTATTTTCTTATACATTTTAATTTTATAGGTTTTAAATCTTTATATTTTTATTGCATCGGTTCCATAATAATGGCTATTTATCCCCAAATCAAGACAAATAATTTTTTTTATATTGGCAGAATTGATTATCATTCTTGTTTGTCTTGTGTGCATGTGTAATTGATAATAATTTTAGCATCTATGTAAGTTGACAAAAATATCAAATTTATGTGATCAAAATCAATTCTCTTCAAGGTTGAGGAGTGTAAATCTTATATATATAAAGAAGCAGCAGATGCTAACTTAGAGAAGGAAGAAGATGACCAAGATGCCAAGGCATCCTTAGAAGCCTCTATTACTAATAATGATCATTATTACCCTTATAATCAGGAATTATTTGGACATAATGAAGCCTCTATTCCAAACTTAGGAGATGATTAACTCTGTCGGCATAAGGTCCAAAATTAGCAAGTTCATAGATAAAGAATCTCCTGTTAAAGTTGCTAATCTGCATTGATTCTCTGCTAAAGTTACTAAAGCTGCTTGGATTCCTTGATAAGAGTATGGCTTTTGCTCCGGCTGTTCCTCACGAGAAATGATTCTCTCTAATATATATTAATTTCCCCATTTTTCAATCAAATACAATAGAGAGTGCAAACTTTACTTGAATGTGATCATAGACCTAAAAATTAATGTCTTGAGAGATCAAGTTTTTTTCTCAATTGTTATCCATTACCCAAACACATTTTGCACCTAAAAATTCGTGAGAATGCATTAGTTTTTAGAGTTTCCAAACATAGTGTAATACATCGGATTGAGATCCGGGACAATGCAATACCACATTAAAGGGTCAAGATCAAAATCACTTTTGAATCTCAACCCTTAGACTAATTTTTTCTATTTAATATTTTTAACTTCTACTTTTTTTTACCTTCATCTCTCACATTTTTTTAATCTTTTTAACTTCTATATTTTTAACCTTTTGTCTCTCATTAAAGGAGGTATTGCACGGTGTGGTGCAATAGCTAACAAATCCAAATCCTAATACATCATTGGGTCTTTACTTTCAGTTTACTTCCTCGTAGGCCTGCACAATCGCATCACATGTGGTTTTTCCTTCCATTACAAGGAGGGAGGAAAAATTAAGGGTAGCTATTCCGTTACTTTGCTGATATTTACAAGTAGTCACTAATTAATACACACAACTCATCACGTTGTTACCACAGTGATATTTACAAGCAGTCACTAGTTTATGTACATCTCTATCTCTATCTCTATCTCATCTCATTGATGCCATAAGCATGACAACCCACAGAAGGGAAATGTACAAAATGATGGAAGCTGATCTTAAGGGCGTTTCAGCTCCAGGCGCTCTCCTTTGGACTCACTGCCAACGCGTCTACCCAAAAAATTGCTTTCTGATCCACATGAAGAATCTCATTCGTAAATCATAAAATTGACACACATGAATCATACCCTGATTTACCATATCGGTGCAGCAATAGCACCGGACTTTTAAAAAAATAAAAAGAACATACCCTTGGCCTTGGTTGTGGATATTGAGTGCAGAGTTTGGCTCCTTAAGCAACTTCGAGAATCAAAACAATTCCACATACATGGGGTAACCTTGCAGACTCATTTATTCTCTGTACATTCTACATAGCACATACTTTTTAAGTTCATAAGAGCATCTACAGCAAACGTGTCAAATGTGCCAAATGCCAAATATTTGACACACCAAACACCGAAAACGGAACATTATCAGATGTGTTAAATGTGTTAAATGTTTGCAACATGCTACAATACCGTCTCAAATTTGAGACGGTATGGACATCAATTGCAAAATATATATTGTTATTTTATTCCCATTTTCTCTCTCCTCATCACAAATATCTCTCTCTCCGTCTTCTCATCTCTGTGTTCTCTCTCATCTCTGTCTTCTCCATTCGTCTTCCACAACACGCCGATCACTAAAGGCCACCACTCGACGCTGCCGATCTCACTAAAGACCACCACTCGACATTGCCGATCATCTGTCTTCTCTATTCCGCTTCGGGTTCTTTTTTTTTTCCTTTTTTCTTTTTTCCGTTCACATTTTTTGGTCGTGGGTTGGGCAATGGGTGGGTTTGGATGGGCAGATCGGTGGTGGGTGGGTTCGGGTTATGGCAGTAGGTGGGTTGAGATGGTGATGGGCAGATCAATTGTGGTGGGTGAGTCAGTTGGTGATGGGCAAATCGGTAGTGGGCAAATTGGTGGTTGTGGATTTTTTTTTTTTTTTTGGTGATTGTGGCCGCAACAATTTTTCTGGTGGTTGTTGTAGTAATTGTTGTTGTTGTGATTGACGTTGATGATGATGGGGAGAAATTTAATATATTATTTTAATGTGTTGTAAATATTATTTTAATGTATAGAATTGAAGAATAAAACATCTGATAAATGAGATATTGTAAAATGATGTGATAAAATAATAAAGTAGACTTTTAGTGTGTCAAAATTGCATTTTTTATAAGACAGTTGCTAGGGATACTCTACGTAAAAGCTTTTACATGAAATTTCGGACTCCAATGACCAAATTTCAGATGCAAATTCTGCCCATCGAATGAATATATTTCACCACAATAAAAAGCTAATTGAAACAAAACTAAAAATAACATATCAAAATGACTGAACATCAAATACAATGCCCATTCGAGCCTAGAAAAAAGTGAACAAAAATTGTAAAACCCACAACACAAAAAAGGGCACGTGACGCATTGATATACCACAATTAGGTGAATTCTATACAGGAAAAGAAAAAACTAAATCAATCCTCTTTCAGGACAAAACCCATAATGCATTAATACAATCGTCTTCTCCCAAAATCAGATATGAAACACATTGATGCTGGCACTTTCTTGTCAGCGAACAAATATCCCAATCATCTTCATCTCCCAGTATGCAATCAGAAGTGACTGACTCTGAACTTCCACTCTCCTTTGATGGGGTCATAAGACACAAACTCAGCACCTTGGTCCTCAGCCTTCCTCTTGAGCATCTCCTTGTACTTTTCAATCTTTGGCCCTTCTGTATACTGCTGTCCAGTTTTCTTGTCAAAGCATTTTACGTTAAGAAGTGTTACCTCAGCAGGCTTATTTAGGCCTTGTCCAATGGGAGGTTTCTTGCTGTCATCCATGTATACGATCACCTCACGATTGTTAAACTGAACAAGAGCCTCAAGATCAAGCCGCCGCACATCTGTCTCGCCCAGGAATTTGATGCTGCCATAGCCATGACGTCCAACCACAAAATCCCTGACATGACGGCAGAACCCTGGCTCAGCCCTTTCCTTTGCTGCTAGTTCTTGGATTCGAGGCTCAGTGTAGTAATCAGAACGCCGGAGCTTTGGCATTAGTGCCTCAATGTCAGCCCCATGCTCATACACAATGGCAGCCTCACCAGCTCTGTGTCCACTGAGTGTCATATAAGAATCCCCTTTTTGAACAGAATGATCTTCATGAACACCATTTGGTTTCTGATTGACTTTGAGATTATGAACACGTTCCTTGGCAAGACCATTTTCAACTGAACTTTCTGCAATAATTTCAGAGATTAAGACAAATTAGTGTCCAAAATAAAGATAGTATTCAACCAAAAACACATTAATTACATGTCTCAACTCAAGTTATAACCTAACAAATTATTCATCGCCTTTACACAAACTATCTTTAAATTCTCAGATCAGTAATTCATATGATATTATATCTTCCTTACACAGGACTTCCATATTGAACACTGAGATCTTAAATTTCCCCAACTGAAAACTCTTAGAGAAAATGAGATTATGAAGTCCTATGGCAGCTATTCTAATCTAAAGAACAAGCTTCCTTATGTCCAGAAATCAGTAATTCACCTTCCAAACTACCCTACTGCTGGACTTACAGCAAATGGTCAGTGAAAAACAACAATGAAGTGGAAACATCAGCAGATCCCAGAACTAATAACAAATTTGCCAAATATCAATCGCATAATTTCACGGCACCAAAACAAGTTAAATAACCAATCTTAGTCCAAAATATTTTGGGGGTTGGCTATGAATTCTCAATAGATTAGTCAGGGTTAGCCATATGTATTCTTTTCTACCATTCACATAATTTTCCATATCATAAATTTAAAAAAAAAAAAAAAAAAAAGCATTATTGACATAGAAAGAGAGAACTGCATACAAAATGAGATTATAAGGAATTACTAGTTGAAAAAAGTCATAAAGAAACATATACTTACTATCCTTATCCTCAGAGATGGAGCCACCTTGAAAAGGAGTGCCTGCCTCTTCAGAAACTTTCCCTGAATCAACATTGTATATAAAGAGTCAGCCAAAAACTATTTAGCCTTGACTTATTCAGTGAACAACAAAAATCCCAGAATCTGAAAGGAGAGGATTACAAAAAAAAAAAAACATCCGAATATTCCTGCTAAGACAAAAATCTTAACAGGGGAGAGAATAATGCCCAATGATTCCTGGCATTGCTGTCATAAAGTCATTATACACACCCATAAATTGTTCTCAACTTTGATTCCACCATTGTAAAGTAAAGCATACAAGAGAGAGAGACAGACAGACAGAGGGGAGCCAATGATGAGGATTAACACTATGGGACAAGCATAAAGCAGAGTAAAGAGATTAAGGGTCTGTTTGGATTGAGCTTATTTTTACTGAAACTGAAAACTGAAACTAAAAACACTGTAGCGAAATAATTTTTAAATGTGTAAATCGTGTCGGGACCCATTTTTAATGAGAAAATTGCTGAAAAGTGAAATTTATGGGTCCCGTGCACTGTTCACGGGACCCACTGATGTGCTGAAAATGGCTGAAAAGTCAAAAATTTCGGCTACTGTTCCTGCACAGTACATGAACAGTAGCCTTTGTCTCCAATTACACGTGCAAACAAAAAAAAAAAAAGAGGAAAAACGCACCGCAGGATTCAGCGGAAAACGCTGAATCCAAACGGGCACTAAATGCTATTAACAAGTTACCATTCTCATGCACCGAAGTGGATTCCTTCAATGGAGATGCTTTCTCAACACTAGCTCTCATAGGCCACTGCTCTATGGGACGAATGACCAGTGATCTTGGATTTTCCCTAGGAATGAAAAGAGCATCTGCCTTTGGTGTGCTGCTGGGTGTTTCTTCATCATCACTGAAGAATGGAACCTGTATACAAAAAGTAGCAATTAACATAACATACTGCATAGCTACGTTATCATTTTAAAACAAAGATTAAGTTTTAACAGAAGCATCATTCTCACCTTCGGCCCATCATTCTTAGTATGATATTTCCTTGCAGGCAACCTAATCCGCCTTTGTGACAGGTGTCGAGAAGTCAATAAGGATGATATTCGGACAGGAGCAGGTTTATCAACAACCTGATAGAAAGCGTTACCAATAACATGTTCAAACTCATCTCAAAATTATAACAATTCAAATTCAAAAAAGCAAAGTAAGGACAGTCATATTACTGGCAAGGAAGAAATTCCGTATTGAATTGAAGGTGCGGTTCCAACTCGACCAATTGACATTTGAGGCAATGCAGGGAGTGTTCCAAATGGATTTGTAGCAGGTACTGGTTGTACAACTGCAGAGCTCTGGGTAGCAGACCTGTTAAAATGAGCATACAGTGCAAATCATTAATTGATGGGGGAAAATGTCAATTTTGTGTGTCCATAAAGTTATTAAATATGTTAATCCAAGATATTGAGATAAACTAGAAAAAACAAACCACATATGTTAATCCAAGAGATGGACATAATAAAACAGAGTAAAGACACCCACACAAGAAGTGACAAACCAGATGCAGCAATTCAGGCAGTGTGGTGTAGGTAATAACCGAAACAAACCACTTCTTTTATAAATAGGGAAAAAGTAACAGATGCCCTAAGAGCATTGGTTTAGAAAATAATTTTAGGAACTTTTAATGGGAAAAGAAAAAAAAAGCTTTTTTTTTTTTTTAACAGCTTTTTATATTTCCCATAAAAGTGGAATCAAAACTTTCCTAAAATAGTCCATTAACAAATGCCCTAAAGGGCGGCCATTAACCAAACCCAAATAAATAATAACCCAAACCAGTCATATCAGTATTTATGTAACATTTGAGACTACAAATTATTATTATTTTTTTTTAAAGCATCTACACCAAAAACAGTTTTCTTCATCCTAAAATCTCTGCCACTTTAAAATTCACGTAAGCTGAATTTGGGTTGTATCAATCACACACTTCTCTCTAATCTGAATGTAAACACAAGTGTCATTGGGTGTGGATGCATGTATGACACAAATACATGTGCTTTGTATGCATGGATTTTAAATGATAGTAAATGCAGAAAGCAGTAATTACAGAAGTGGCATACAATTGTCCAATGTTACTTTGACCCAAAGTGCCTGATGATCCAGCAAAGATACTTCCACCAGCTACAAAGGCAGAAAAGCAATTAAGTTAGCATACCATCAAATAAAAACCTCAAGGTCTATTATTTAGAAAAAATTAACGTAGAAAAACAGTACAAACTGAAGTTACCTGGTTGTGTCTGACCATAATTACTAAGGTTAAAAGTGCTAGCTGTCTGAGCAGGCTGAGCTGGTTGAAAAGGCATTGAAAAAGAGGGCTACAGGCAAAGACACAGTTAAAAAAATATATTGCTCAAGAATCAATATTACCTAAAGCATCAAAATTCAACAGTGACAACAGGAGCTAGAAATTACACGTTCACAGAGACAGGAGGCTGTATAAATAAGAACTTAGACTAGCAATTTCATAAAATAATTGCATATGCAACATATTACATAAGACAGCAAGAGTAGTCAGATACAAATCAATGAATTGTCACCGGCTACCTTTATTTATTATTATTTAAAAAAAAAAAGGTCATAATCATGCTCTATAAAGACTATGGTATAACTTATAAGTTTCAAAGAAAGAAAATATTATTAGCTTCTTCAGCTCCTACTCAGGCATATTTTACATAACAAAATAAAAAGTTTGAGGGCAAATTTGAAAAATAAGTACTTCACACAAATTCCTAAATAAAACGTTTGGAACAAGAAGCTCAAAAAATGACATAATAAAAAGGCATTCAAATAATTTAAAGAATTACTCACATTTGTTTGACTGAAACTAAGTGATGGAGTGCTCGAAAAATTGTTAAATCCAGTGGAGGAAGGACCGAGTCCTTGACCAAAGGGTGAATTTGTAGTCTGCCCAAATGAAGATTGTCCAAATGTGGAGCTCGTCTGTCCGATTGGTGGAGAGGATTGGAATAAAGGGGATGACTGAGTGTTACTAGTAAATACTGGATTTGTTGTCTGAGCTGAACCAGAATTAAAGAGAGATGATTGACCAAATATAGATGGAGATGAATTAAGACCAAATGTATTTGTTGTTGTTGATAATGATGCTGATCCAAAAAGGCTGGATGAAGTTGATGCACTAAAAGGTGAAGAACTGAACTGAGGAGGAGCTGAGCTTGCAAAATTTAAACCACCAATGCTGGAATTTTTTGGTGCAAATGGATTTGAAGGCATTGATGAAGAGAAAGGATTTGCAGCTGACTGGCCAAATGATGGGGAGGGAGATGAACTAAAGTTTATCCCACCAGAAGGCTGACCAGCAGGGAGTGGTCCACCTGAAATTTCAAAGTTAACATGTGAGTTATCGTTGCTGGCAGTAAGCACCATAGGAAATTTAAAATTTTGACACATTTTCAAAAATGTACCCTTATCTCCCAATTGATAGTCCTCCCATCTCAGCTCCTCATGGCTTTTATCTTTGTATACAGGCATAGCTGATATTGACTCTAATTTCCCACCAGCCTGTGCACCAGCACTACTGTCTGCTTCAGTTGTGGGAGTGTAAGCAGCTACTCTACTTCCCCCACGTTGACTCCCAAAAGGTGACTGCCCAATGCCAGTGCCACCAAATGCTGGTGCTGTAGATTGTGCTCCTGTACAACAGCTCATATGGAGACAGTTCAATAAGTATTGAATAAAATACCAAAATAAAGATTAGCAAAAGTTCTTCACAGAAATACAGAAGCTTGTCACCAAGTAACTCACCAAATGGAGAACTTTGGGCTCCAAAAGGAGTTGTGCTTCCAAATGGGCTGCTACCAAATTGAGAACTTGATTGACCAAAAGCTGGAGTGGACCCAAAGCTAAAGGAAGGGGAAGAAGAAGCCCCAAAAGCAGGAGTACTTGCAGCACCAAATGCAGACGTTGTGGCACCAAAAGCTGGAGTAGTTGAGGCACCAAATGTAGTAGCACTCGAGACACCAAATGCAGGAGTGCTCGATGCACCGAATGCAGGTGTGCTTGAGGAACCAAATATAGGGCTGCTTGAAGCTCCAAATGCTCCGCCAGATCCAAATACAGGGGCATTTGACACACTGAATGCAGTCCCTGTGCTGCCAAATGCAGGAGTTGTTGCTGAACCAAAGGCTGGAGAGCTTGTAGCACCGAAGGCTGGGGTGCTTGCAGCACCAAATGCAGTAGTGCCGGTTGACCCAAATGCTGGAGTAGTACTTGCACCAAATGCAGGTTGACTTGTTGCACCAAAAGGTGTGGTGGAACCAAACATACTACTTCCAAATGCTGGCAGTGATTGTTGATTTGTGCTTCCAAAGGGACTTGTTTGAGTAGGAGTGGACCCAAAGCCTCCAAAAGCAGGCTTCTGACCAAAAACAGATGACCCTATAGCGATAGGAGATAGCTTTCAGTTCAGATAAAATCTTAAAAGAAAAAAAGCGAACAAGTTGAGTACATAAAAAGTACTTTTGTAGATAAGACATCCACCTACTTAAGAGAAATATTATTAGCTTCTCTATAATCTAACCTATATAGTCAATTGCAGAGAATGATCATTTAAAGTACTTCTTGTGGTCAAGAAGGGAGAAATATGAGTGCAGGGAGAAAAAAGTAAAACAAAAAAAGCGAGCATCCATTTACTCAAAAGTTGATACATATAAACTAAAAGCAAATTCAATTAATGTCTTAGTTATTATTTAGTGATCTGCTCAAATTGTAAAGGTGAAACCAACTAACGCCAAAATGATAGAAAGGGCAGCTGCAATAAAGTAATAAAAGCTACCTCTTTGAAAAATATATTTTTTATGATATTCCTTTCCCTCATCACTTACAAATGAGCTCTAGCTCAAATGGCAGCTCCAACCCCTATAAGAGCAAGGTGGAGGATGAGGCCATGGTTTAAGATCCACCAGGTGCACCTATAACTTACCAATAATAAAAAATTCCTGTCCCTCATCACTCCATACCCTTATCCCTATAATTGCCTTCCAAAGTAATTCCATTATATTTACTTATAGAATAAAAATAAAAAAAGGAATTACGTATATTCAAGATAGGAAAAATGACCAAATAATACAATAAAAACCATAAAGTTGACAAATAACTTGTCTAGCAAGGAGAGAAGTACAAGAGACATGATATCCTAGGAAGCAAGTGAGGAACTTACAATTTTCTATCCAACACACTTTTTTTAAAAATTCATCTAGACAAACTCATTTAAAAAATCAATCAAAAGCTGTTGTCCATTGCATCAACCACCAATGCATATCAAATCAGAGTGTATCAAGAATAATGCTTAGTTTTCCAGTTTGTAATCAGATTATCAAAATATATATATATATATATATATAAAGAATACATCCACTTCATACAGAAAACAATATCCATACTTCAGCTCAAGCACAGCTTCCTCTTCCATGGATACTCAAGACTCTAAAATAGCATTTGAATATAACAAAAAGAAAATCTAAATATGCATAGGCAACCAGTTATCACACAATTCACACACTACAAATAAATGATCATAGGGTGCTAAGAGACATGATACATCAGGAAATAATCAGCAAAAACCATCTTTCTCAGCAATTAAATCAAAACCAAACAATCAGTTAATTGTAGGAGAAGGAATAAGCAACTAATTGGACAAGTAAAAAAAAAAAAAACTGTTAAGACATACCACCACCAAATGATGATGATGAAGTACCGAAAGCAGGAGTAGAAGATGCTCCAAAAGTAGAAATTGTACTTCCAAATGCCGGTGATGATGAAGCACCAAAGGTTGTGGCGGAAGAGAAAGGTGAAGACGGCTGGGGTGTTGCACCAAAAACTCCAGTTGATGTACCCCCAAATAAAGAACCCCCAGTTTGTGAACCAAAAGGTGTTGAAGTACCAAAGGGTTTTGGAGCAAACGGATTGTTACCTGCATTGCTGGTCTGCCCAAAGACTGATGGGGACCCAAATGGGCTACTAGAAGACTGCCCAAAAGCTGTTTTATGAATAAGCACTAATTAATTTCCTTTCAAAAAGAAGCCCAGAGAACAAAACCTATAGATCATTACATACAATTCTGAAGATGAGCAGATGGAAAAAGAAAACCAAATGACTAAGAGAATAATAGCAAAATAACTAACTTGAGTAAATGTAAGTCATACTCACCTTAATAAAAGAACATGAACGTTCGATGATCAAAAGAGCTCAACAAAATTATTAAAATTATTAAAGAAGTTAAGATGAGATATAATTTTGACGGAAGCAAACAAATTTTTCCATTTGTATAATTGTAGTTGAAATTTGAACTAGTACACGGGTATGGGTACAATATAGCGACACAAGCAATTTTTGAAAAATTATAACATGATACAGCAAATAGGACACCGTTACGACATGGGTACGGCACCCCAAATGAAGTGTCCATGCATCCTACTTATATGACACTCCAGATACACCACCAAAATGACAGAATCAAGAAAAGCCTCTAATATCTGCAAGTATAATTTTTCTAGGAACATCAAAGACCTACTCATAATGGCACAAAAGCATAAAAAATGTAAAAAATAAAATTAGGATCAGATATAAGAGCCTTCAGAAAAATCTAATTAAACAGATAAGTAAATACATATATTAACCAAACACTGAGGCATAAAAAATAAAAAAAAAACAAAAAAAAAACACACAAAATAATAATAATAAGTGACAAAGAGAAAAGGAAAAGCTTTAAGCAAATTAGACTCGTGGACAAAAACACAAGCACTAACATATCAATAACATTGAAATGCAATTTAATCCAATCAAATACAAGCTCCCCAGTAAGAGTTGATTTCCCACAAGCCAAAAGTAAACATAAGATAACAGAAGAGAAAACATAAGATCCAAGAACATGAAATTTAGGATAACAAAAACACATTGATTCAAGGATGACATAAAAACTTAGTTGAACAACACTTACGGTTCGAACTGAACATCCTTCAGTTTAACTCTCTTGGCCAATAAGATGAAGACGAAGACAGTTACTGAAAACTGAAATAGAGAAAGCATAACACAAATCAGAATACTTAATAAATCATCAACGCCAAAAACCAAAATCGACATTCCACAATGTTATTGGTTCCACGGCGATTGGTTCACGAGCATTGAGGCTAGGTATATGAATGATGTGCAAATTTGGATCCAAACTCCATTATTCCATAAATTACACAGACTACTCGTAGTGTTACTATAAATATCGAATCGTAATGAATCGAGGCGTATAAATTTGTGGAAAATATTCAAAATCAGAAATCGGATTAGGTTTCGAATTGAATAAATTAGAGTATACTGTGATTAATCTGACGAGAAAAATTGAAATAAACCTAAGTTAGAAAGTATTCGTAGAAAGTGAAAGAGAAAACAGCGAGAAAGAGAGAGAGAGAGAGAGAGAGAGAGTGTGTGTGTGTGTGTGTGTTAGGGCTTTGAAAGAACATACCGAAAGTGAAAGCGTCGATCTCAGAGGCTCAGAGCAGTGTGGAAGATTGGGGAAGAATATATGATTACAAGGGTTTGGAGGAGTTGCATAAACAAAACTTCAGAATTTTTATTTATCGTAAATGTAAAATATTGGTTTTTTTTTTCCTTCCTTTTATATATGGCACAGCCTCAGGGTTAAATCCGCGTAGCGTTTTAACTAATCTTTTACCACTCTATAGTCTGTCTCTTTGTCTGCGTGAAAACAACGTCCGTACCTCAGTTTTTTTTTTTCTTTCTTTTTTTTCCTTTTAAAAAAATTCAATTTATTTCTTTAAGTGGTTGTATTTATTTATTTTTCATTTTTTAGAAACAAAGAGAGAGAATGAGGTTGATGCAATTACCATCAAGTTGTGATATGGAAATTTTTTTTTAGAGATAATTACAATATGTTGCTAATCTCGCGGTTCGAACCCTTTCTCCCTTAAACCTCTAAACACTTTGTATATGGAGAGGTGTCAATTCAGTTACAAGGCTTTTGGCGTGATATGGAAAATTAAAAAATAAAAAGTTGAAAATTTTTAAAAAAATTTAATTAATTAAAGGGTTTGGATTAAAAGTTTTTTTTTTTTTTACTTTCAATATTACCCATTGATTCATTACTGTACAAGATCAAGATTCATTAGAAAAATCAATTAATATGATCATTCTTACAAATATTTTAGTAATTTTTGATAAGTCCACTTTGAAGTGCATTCCCCTAGTTTAGGACTATAGTTTTCCTTTAATATCTCGTAGTTTCTGATAACTTATAACCTAATACAACATGAACATACGTCCAAAACTTGCCACGTGTTAGTATTGTGTCGAGTCCAGTGGCATAAGAGTACTGAAACCAAGCTTTGCCTAATAAATTAAACACTTTAATTTCAAAATTAACAAATTAGATCTTATAATTTAAGAATGGCGATGAGGTAGAATAGGGGGAGAGGGTTGGATCAGGGGTGCCCTATCCCCTCTTTAATGAGGGAGTTTGGCAAGTTTGGAGCATGGCAAATTGGAGATATTTGTCATCTTTAATGAAGTGACTTCAACATCAATGCTAAGAGACACAAGAGGCAAGTATTTGGGGAAAAATAATAGAATGTTAATAAAAATAAATAAATTATAAGTTGGATATATATATATATATATATATAGACACCCACATGAGATTTTTTGGGGGGAGGGGGGGGGGGGGGGGGGGGGGTGGAGAGGAAGCAAACCTTGTCCTCCCCCCAAAAGCCCATCACTCCATTGGATTAGGAAAAATCAACACTAGGTAAGGCGGGATAGGCAAAGTGGGGAATTTTCGCATCCATATTATAATCTAAAAAATAAGAAATTAAACCTTAAAGTTTCAATAATAAACAAATTAAACCTTAATCTATTTAACAATAAATAATTGTCTTTGGGTTTAATATATGTTGAGGGTATAATTTGTAATTTTTGAAACTATGGAATTAGTATATTACTTTTGGAAATTTTATGTTTCATTCGTTACATTCCTAAATTATAAGGTTTAAATGTACAATTTTCTAAATTAAAATAGGGTTTTCTTGATTGAATTTTGTTCTTGTCCTTGAAATTAAAAAATGTTACAATTTAATCTCTGTGAAATTTAAGAGATCTTAATTTCATACTTTCTTTTATATGCTATCAAAAAAATGCATACTTTTCAACAGAATACTAAGAGCATTAGCATCAAGAAATGCTATCCTATATTTTTTTACCATCTCAAAAAGCAACTTTATTGCTTATACCATACCATTTTACAATTCCTCTCACATCAAAAAACTCTATTTTTATTAAAATATTATTATTTTTTCTTTCTTTATTATTTCTTTTCCTAGGCTTTCCAACTGTTTTTTTTTTTCTCAGGCTCCCTCAACCTCTAGCACAATCCACAAACCACAAACACAAACACAAACACAAACACAAACCCACGCCGATAAAAAAAAATCACAACCCAACCACGATTTGAAACCCACCGGAGCAAACCCATTCAACCGCCGATCCACGACCAACGACCCGACCACGCCGATCCACAACCCACAACCCACAACCACGCCGATCCACAACCACCACTGACCCACAACAACGCCGACCCACAACCCACAACGGACCCAACCACGACCCACAACTCCTTTTAAGCTCCGGGCACAGCCAAAAACCACAACCAGAGAAGGGAGAGAGAGAAGAGATGGTGTTGGGTCCGTAGAGAGGAGAGAGCAGAGATGGAGAAACAGCCACCACAACCCACAACCCACGCCGATCCACAACCACCACTGACCCACAACAACACCGACCCACAACCCACAACCCACAATGGACCCACAAACCACGATTTGAAACCCACCGGAGCAAACCCATTCAACCGTCGATCCACGACCAACGACCCGACCACGCCGATCCACAACCCACAACCCACAACAACGCCGACCCACAAACCACAACCCACAACCCACGCCGATCCACAACCACCACTGACCCACAACCCACAACCCACAACCCACAACGGACCCAACCACGACCCACAACTCCTTTTAAGCTCCGGGCACAGCCAAAAACCACAACCATCACAGCCAAAAACCACAACCAGAGAAGGAAGAGAGAGAAGAGATGGCGTTGGGTCCATAGAGAGGAGAGAGCAGAGATGGAGAAACAGAGAAGAGAAGGAAGAGAGAGAAAAGTATTGAGAAAAGAAACAGGGGAATAAAATATATTTTTTTTTTTTAACATTCTGCTACAGTACAATTCTAAGTGTAGAATTGTACTGTAGCACTATTGCAAAATTTTTTGCAATAGTGCGGTTTAGCATTGTTTGATGCAAGTGATTTTGAACCCTAAAATGTCAAAAATGCCTTAAATATAGCATTAGCATTTTTCAATGCTAATGCTCTAACATGCTCTTGCATAAATTTAATAGAAGAAAAGTAAAATGAAATGACAAAAATGATATTTATAAATAATTAAAAAAAGGAAAAAAAAATTCAAGAATGAGCTTGCAAATCTGAAGTATGTTTTTCATATTAATCTTATCAACTTTCTTGCATGTCAATACAACCATTTCATATCAAATCAACCTCGAATTTGTATGGACTAGGTAATAGAGAGAAAAAATAAATAAATTATCCTACAATAAGATATGTAGGAAGACCCTTTTTATTTGTTATTTTAAAAAAATTGTGAAAAGGTGCTAAAGTTGAAGTCTTTTTTTTTTTTTGATGGGAAAGTTGAAGTCATTTGGATTTAAAGACTTGCCAAAACAAGCTTTTAGTATTAATCTTAACGCTAAATTAAATAAATTTTAGGGAAAAATTACATGAAAGATCCGAACTTTATACCATAGTTCAAATTAAGTCTCAAGTATCTAATTTTATCGATTAAAGTCCCCAATTTATGAACTCGTTTCAAATTGAAGTCTCTGTCCATATGCATTAAGGAGTAGTAAGAAAGCATAGAATAATAGGAACCACCTAAAACTTTTTCAAATATCATTATGGTAAACCATTTTACAAAGATGGTAGAGACAAAAGAACTTCGCTTATAGCGAAACAAAAAGTATCAAAAAATCAAAATAAATTATCTAACGAAACACAAGGTTTTATCAACCATTAAACTTTTTTTACTGATTCATACTTCCCAAAAGTAACGTAAATGAACTACGGAGGTAGATATGGTCCCACATTGAAACAATTTCATAAGTTTGAAACTTTAATCAACAAAATTAAAACCTTCATACCTTATTTTGAAATGTGTGTATACATACATATACGGATTTGGATTTGGTGCAATTGCACCTTGTAATTAGTAATTACTACACTCATGTGAGATGTAAAAGTTTAAAAGTAGTTTAAAAGTATTTTTTTTTACCCTTTTTTTTGTTAACTTTTACATCTCATAGGAGTGTTGTAATTGCAAGAAACACTGGATCTCAGTCCATATACACGCACAAAACCAAAACAAATTGTATAGAAGTTTTAAACAAACTAGGGGTTAGTGTGTTTCAGTGCACTTTGTTTTCTGATCTATCTTTCTAAGTACTAATTTGTTTGGTAGAATTTGGATAATCTTAGGCCCAATTGTTATGCAATCTGTGATATGATTTATAGAGTTGCCTTGGTAACAAAACAAAACCCTAACCCCAACAGTATATATGATTCGAGGTGGTTTAAACTTTTAAGCTATTCACCTCTATAATATGCATATGCCTGTGCTGGAATTAGAGTAATTCCTAGGGTAAAGGAATGACAGAGATGATTGTAATGAATTTTAGATCATAGCAGAAGGCTTTTGACATAAAATTATGATATCGATTACTTGAGCTCATCTTAGGCTTGCATACTAAATTTTAAACTGCTTTGCTTGTCTTGGTCAGATTATAATCTCATATCGGAATTTCGTGTTTTTTTTTTTTTTTTTTCATGGCTTGTATACTAATTTTTAAACTGCTTTGCCTGTCTTGGTCAAATTATCATCTAATATTGGCATTTCATGTTTTTTTTTTTTTTTCAAGGATGAATTTGGACTTTGGTTGAAAATTTGAGACACTCTTTATTATTACTAATCCCCAAAAAAAAGCAAATGAGTTAGCCTTTGCTGAGACCAATGAGGCCTTTTTTTAGGTTCACTACTTCATGTAGGAAGTTTCCCTGTTGGATTGCGCACACTTCTTTCTTGGCGTTTGTACTAAAATCTTGTAGGAAGTGTTCAAATCCCTTTTCTTTTTTGAGGACTTATTAATTACAGCTAGAAGGGGTGAGATTTTTACGGATGTACAGTCCCAGGGTAACAAGCCACAATGTAACATCATCCAAAGAATCTAGAAGTCTTTCAGAGGCCACTATTGTTAGATAATGTATACAATCTCATGTGCTTAGTGTAAGAGGGCCATTTAGTCCAAGGATTGGAGAACCAAGACCATCTAAATGTGGTTAAAAGTAGGAACAATCAGTTGTGTTTATATTGCCTGTCACTAAATAGTGATCATTTAATGAACATGAAAAGAGGGCTTGCAATAACCTTTCTTTTACTTTCAACTTTTTTATTTTTATTTTTTTATAATTTTCAATTGGGGATCTCATTGTTGTAAGATGTTTTGCCTTTGTGGAATTTATTAGAGAGGAGGGATTTGTAACCACAATTTTTGTGAAAAATTATACTAAATTCCATATGTTTATTTCCAGTGAAGCAGGACACTACAGCAGGAAATTGTACAAACCCTATTTTGGCACTTTTATGTTTAAACTTTAAAGGGCACAATTATGGTGAGATGTTGCTTTTAAGTTCACAAGCCTTGCAATAAGCATGATATTAGTGAAATTTTGATTTTTGAAATACTGGAAGTGTTGCTTTAGTGAAATTTTGCACTCCTAAGATGATTTCAACCCTTACTTGGATCAAGGAAGAGATAGAAGGTGGCATTATGCCATATATGTGTAATATAAAGCACAATCAAATTTGAGGTGATACAACCCAGGTTTGGTAATAGAAATTGTAGTCAAAATAGGCTAGCCTCCAAGAACGTGACAAAGAGTAGAAAATTTTCTGGAATTAATTTGCTTGCCTTCTCAATTTCATTCTTTGCTTAAATGCGAATTCAATGCTTGGAAATTCAAAATAACAAGTGATAATGATAGGAAATTTGGCAATTCTGCCTGGTAAACCTTACCACTAGCAATCCTAATTGAAGTATTAGCAATCCTTATTTAAACAATAGCTAACAACCTGATCAACTAACAAAATACGCACTCCAGCAGCATTAGCAACATGCACTCCTTGCAATTTCGGACAAGCTTGTGTCATATCAGAGCCAATGTAGTATTCAAAAAATTTATAAGTCACATAACCAAATTCCTCACTATCCATGCTACTAAGTTTCAAGATCAACCACATTGTGGAGGTATCCATGCTATTTAGTCTCAAACTCCATGCCAACCAAAAGGTACCCAACCAACTACAGTATCCGTGCCCTGAGAGGAATTTTTGTCATCCTATTAAAATAACATCAAAACAAATAGGTGAGCTTAAATTTTATACAAACAAAAAGACTATGACTAACAAATTAAAAAATATACAAAACAAGCCTAGAAATATACAATCAAGTTCAGGAATATGCATAACAAACCTAGAAATATACATAACAAGCCTAGACACAGGACAAAAACTGCTAAGAACAAACATTATAATCAAAATAGAAAAAAAAAAAGAAAAAAGAAAAAGAATAACAAGTTTTTTCTTTTCAATACACTTGAGTTCAGATAAATACAGAACAAACTTGGAAAATAGGACAAAAACACTACTAAGAACAAACATATCATCAAAATAGAAGAAATCAAGTTTCTTCTTTTCAATGCACATGAGTTCAGAAATATAGAGAACAAACCTAGAAAGTAACAAATTGCCTACTATAAGAAATTGGTTCAAAGCAATGTGATAAGAGGGCATACAATCCTCCAAAGGTCAGAAGTACCACAATAAGACTAGTTAAAGGCTACACTATGGACCCTTCAAGATCCAAGAGACTTGCTGACTTACTACCACCATTAGGTGCAAAAATGAGAAAGGGCTAGCTGAATTCATCCAATCAACATACATAAATAATAAACTGATTTAATGCAACTACTTTAATAATCAATTCAGAAATATGGCTTCAAAAATAAAAAATCCTTCTAGTCGAAGATAACTAATAAATGTTGATGATGTGTAAAAACATTACTCCTATAATTATTCCAAGATAATAACATAATTTTTTTCTAATTTATTTACATGCCCGTGGCTTATTCTAGTGCAGACTGCAGATCTGTAATGTGCCTTCATCCACGGGAGTGAGCGGCTAATAATCCATTATATTAGTATGAGAAATCAGGGTTGCAATAGTGTTTATATAACATAACTCTACCCAATACAAATTCCCAAAATACCCACTTTGTTCCATTCGTTACACTCCACTCTGTTCAGGCATAAGGCCCTTTGGCCAGTGACCTATAAACAATATGAGCCAACTACAACAGTATCCCCTACATTTCTTACCGCTACCATTCCCTTCCCATCCAATCACACATTGTGCATTGAATCGAGACCCATTTGAGATCACAAATAGGTGATGGCCAATATTAGAGCCTAGCAAAGAGAAAAATGGGGGAGGAATCTTTCCCTCTTGGTCCAATCAAAACAGCATAAAACAGATAAGCATTGGAAATAGCATATAGGCATCATTGAACCAAAATTGAAGACACTCATACGAGAAATCATACTATTAATTATTTTGCTTTTTTCTTTCAAAGCCTATATTAAACATATGTAACAAAAAGCTCAAAAAATGACAATGAGAGAAACTTCAATAATTTTAAGAGTTATTCACATTTGATTGATCATAACCCAAATGTGTTGCTGGAATTAATCAAGGATAACCTGCTTGATAAATTACTTACCCTAAATCCAGTAGAGGAAGCACCGCATATTTCTTGACCAAAGTGTGAACTTGTACTCTGTCCAAGGGAAGCTGTCTGTCCAAAAGTAGAGCCGGTCTGCCCGATTATAGGTGTAGATGACTGCAATAATGGGGATGGCTGAGTGTAACTACCAAATGCTGGATTTGTTGCCTGAGATGGACCAGAGTTGAAGAAAGATGATGCTGAAGCAAATATAGATGGAGATGAATAATTAAGACCAAATGTATTTGTTATTGTTGATAATGATGTTGATCCAAAAAGGCTGGGTGAAGTTGACGTGCTAAAATGTGAAGAACTGAATGCAGGAGTAGCTGAGCCGGCAAAAGTTAAACCACCAAGGCTGGAAGTTTTTGGTGCAAACTGATTGGAAGGCATTGAGAAAGAGAAAGGACTCGCAGCTGATCGACCAAATGTTGGTGAGGGAGACGAACTGAAGAAAATCCCACCAACAGGAACGCGAAGTGGTCCACCTATAATTTCAAATTATAATGTAACATGTTAGTTATGATCCCTGGCAGTAGGCAGTAAGCAGTAAGCACCATTAGAATTTTAAAATTTTGACACATTTTCAAAAAATATACCTGTATCTCTTAATTGATTGTCCTCCGATTTCAGCTCCTCATGACTTTTATCTTTGTATTCATGCAGGGCTGATATTGACTCTAATTCCCAAGCAGCCTGTGCACCGTAGTCAGCTTCAGATTTTGGAGTGTACGCAGTTCCACCAGCTTGATTCCCAAAAGGTGATTGCCAATAGCCAGTGCTGCCAAATGCTGTTGTAGGTTGAGCTCCTGTACAGCAGTTCATAAGGAGAGGAGACCAAGTCCAATGATTATTAAATAAGACACCAAATTAAACATGTATAAGCTAACAAAATTCCTCACAAAAAAAAGGAAGCTTGTCACAAAATAACTCACCAAGAGAACTCTGGGCTCCAAATGGAGTAGTGGTATTACTAAACGGGCTGCTACTAAATGCAGAAGTTGATTGGCTGAAGGATGGGGCATTAAAAGCCTCAAAGGCAGCAGTAGTTGAGGCACCAAATGCAGGCGAGCTCGACACACCAAATGTAGGGGTGCTTGAAGAAAATATAGGGCTACTTGAAGCTCTAAATGCACCACCAGATCCAAACACAGGGACACTTGACCCACCGATTGCAATCCCTGTGCTACCAAATGCAGGAGTTGCTGTTGAACCAAAGGCTGGGGTACTCGCAGCACCAAATGCAGCTGTGCTTGTGGCACCAGATGCAGGAGTAGATGAGGCACCAAATGCAGGCATGCACAAGGCACCAAATGCAGGCGCATAGGCATCAAATGCAGGTGTGCTTGAAGAACAAATTACGGGACTGCTTGAACCTCCAAATACTCTGCCGGATCCCAATACAGGGGCACCCGACCAACCAAATGCGGTCCCCATGCTATCAATTCCGGAAGTTGCTGTTGAATTTGGGGTCCACGTAGAATTAAAGGCAGGGGTGTTTGAAACATTAAAGGCGGTCATAGTTGGTTTACCTGAGATTTCAAATTACAGTATAAAGTCTTACTTATTATTGTTGGCTGTATGCAGCATAAGAATTTCAGAATTTTGACATATTTTCAATAATGTACCTTTGTCTCCCACTTGATAGTCCACCCATCTCAGCTCCTCATGACTTTTATCTTTGTAGACAGGCATGGCTGATATTGACTGTAAATTCCCATCAGTTGGTGCACCATGCGGTCCATACTGAACCTCAGTTGTTGGAGTGTATGCAGCTACTCTACTTCCCCAACTTTGACGCCCAAAAGGCGACTGCCGAAAGCTAGTGCCACCAAATCTTAGCGTTGTCAACTGGGCTCCTATACGACAGTTTATAACGAGACAAAGTTCAGTAATTATTGAACAAGATACAAATATAAAGACGTATAGTCCTACAAAAGTCCGTCATACAAATAAGGAAGCTTGTCACAAAATAACTTACCAAAAGGAGAATTCTGAGCACCAAAAGGAGAATTCTGAACTCCAAAAGGAGTAGCAGTGGTACCAAATGGGCTGCTACCAAATGCAGAAGTTGATTGGCCAAAAGCTGAAGTGGACTCAACACTGAGAGACAGGGTAATAGAAAAGGAACCAAATATAGGAGTAGTTGAGACACCAAGCGATGGCATGCTTGAGGCACCAAATGCAGGAGTGCTTGAAGAACCAAATACAGGACTGCCTGAAGCTCCAATTGCTCCACCCGATCCAAATACAGGGGTAATTGAAACAGAGAATGCAGGACTTGATGTTGAACTAGAGGTTGGGGTGCTTGTAACACTAATGGCAAGGTTGCTTATAGCACCAGAGGCAGGGATGCTAACCTCAAAGGTAGGGGTGGGCATGGCACCTATTGCAGGTGTGTTTGTAGCACTAAATGAAAGCATGGTTGTAACACTAAAGGCAGGGGTGCTGCTTGCACCAGATGCAGACTGACTTATTGCACCAAAAGGTGTGGAGGAACCAAATATGCTACTTCCAATTCCAGATGTGATTATTAAATTATGCTTCTAAAGGGTCTTGTTCGGGTAAGAGTGGACCCAAAGCCTCCAAGAGAAGTCTTCTAACCAAAGACAGATGAGAGCTATCAGTTCAAAAAAAAAAAAAAACTCAAAAAGAGTAATTAAAGAACACATGTTCAGTAGATAAAAAACTATTTTTGCAAAGAGTACTAAGATGTCCGTATGCTTAAGAGATCATATATAGAAGTAGTTACTCTACTGTAATCTTGTCTTTATAGCCAATTGTAGAGGATGTTCATTCAAGATAAACTCATTCTTAAGAAAAAGAATGCAAGCATCCATTTACTCAAAAGTCAGTAAATATGAACTTAAAACAAACCAATTTAATACTTTAGTTAATATTTGACTAGCTCTTCAAACTGTAAAGAGGAAACCAACCCCATTGCCAAAATGATAAAAATAAAATAAAATTAAAAAAAAAAAAAACCGTAGCTAGAATAAACACTATTAAGTTCTATTACTTCATTTATGATAATCCTTTCCCTCATAACTTCATAACCCTGTCCTCTATAATTGGCTTTCCCAAAGCAATTGCAATAAATACACAACAACGAAACAATACCAAAAAAAAAAAAAAAAAAACTGACAAATGACTTGTCTTGCAAGAAGAGAAATACAAGAGACATGATTCTATGAAACTAGTGAAGAACTTAAAAATTTCCACACAAGACAAACTGATTTTAACAATCAGCCCAAAAGCTTTTGTGCATATTGCATCAACTGCCAGTGCATGTCAAACCAGAGTGTCCCAAGAATAAACCCATTTGATATGAAAAACAAAATCCATGTTTAATTCAAACTCTAGCACAACTTCATCTCATGGGAAACAAATAACTCCAAGTTTGTATATTATGGAAAATAAAGATGAAAGAGATTGGAAAATAATAAACCTCTACGGGAGAGACATTGGCATGTTTGGTTGTGCATGGTTGAATGTTGTATGAAACTAAAAAGGTTACTGTAAAACAGTTTTATGTCATAAAAATCACGTGTTTTGAAGAAAGGTACATACCGTGGTGAATCGTAGATATTTGGTATCAAAGCATAAACAGTAGTAACACACTAGAATTTTATTTGTAAGGTTGTGAACTGCCTCTCTCTGCATATTTATAATAATATTTGGACTGCGTTTAAATTAAGTCACTCACTCTCAGTTACTCTGCGTGAAATGTACGTCAATACCAGAAGCGTTTTTAAAATTTATTGGTTGCTTTGGTCTCTTTTAAATCTTAAATTTCCATAGAAAAGCCCAAATATTAATAGCGTCCGGCCCAAGTTCAATTCAATAACAAATTTCCAAATTCAAACCCAAAAAAAAAAAAAAAAAAAAAATCTATAACAAATACCCAAATCAGCTAAGTAAGAAAAAAAAAAAAAAAATCAATAACCCTTGCAAATCAGGATTCCTTAAAATAAAAAAAAAAAATAAAAAAATTCAGAATTCAAAGAAATCTTCCCTTTCGTCTGCTCTGCTCCGATGATCGGCGACCACCAGTGGCAGAGCCACACACATGGGTGGGGGGGCCAAGGCCCCCCCAAAATTTTAAAAAATTATTTTATAGTATTTATATTATTTACATTTTAAAAAATGTAGCATGTAAAAATTAAAGTTGGCCCCCCTAAATTTTGAGTCATTTCAATGGTGCTCTTAAAAGAAAGAGAAATTATATCAAAATTATATAATTTAAGAGATTTAACAAATTAAACTATGCAAAAAAATGATAAATTTTTGTAAATGACTAATAAAAGAAATACATGACTTATGTATACTCATTAAAATTTAAAAAATGATAAATTCTCTGAGTAAATTAATTTATATGTGTGTAGAGGTTTATCTTAAATAATATACTAACATCACAACTTAGCCCCTTCAAACCAAAATTTCTAGCTCCGCCCTGGCGACCACCTCCCTCCAGACTAGTGGGTGGTGGTGCAGTAGCAGAAGTATCTCTCTCTTTGTTTTTTTGACATCAATGATAGAAATATATTAATAAAGAAAAGAGAAACAGTATACAGTAAGAGTCTTGGCTGAGGAGCTGTAAAACAAAAGGCCATGCAAGCCATGCAGCGTGGTCTACCGCTTCAACGGAAAGCAACCAAAAAACAATAAAATAAAGTATAAACTAAACAAGGCACAAAGAGGGTCCATAGCAAGTTCCTTGTGTTCCTCCATAGGCCTTAACAAGAAAAACTAAAGAAGCATCAAGCTTTCTGCCTTTGCACAATATCTTTAACAAGCTTCTGGTATTCCCCCATCAGCTCATTTGCTTGCTTGAGGATCTCCATTTAATGGGTCTGTGTGTTTTGGAAGTGGATACGGTTTCGCGCATTCCATATCGCCCACGCAATCATAGCCCATAGCCCATAGCCCATAGCTCAAATTCCTGTCTTGTTTTCTGAATTCTGCCCCTAACCAGCGCCCACACGTTACGGGCTAGAGGGCATTCCCACAGATTGTGCCCCGATAATCTCTCTCTTTGTTTTTAGTTTGCCGGTATCTTTCTCTATTTTTTATTTCTGTTATTCTCTCTCTGATTTGAATATTTTGATGAAGTAATAGTTTAGCAGTGGAGTCTTCCCGTTGACGTGTTCTTCTTATGTTTTATTTTTATTTTTATTTTTTTATTACATAGCTATATTTGATAAAGTAGTATGTGTGACAAAAAAAGAGTAACAGAAAAAGTATTAGTAATTTAAGCAAGGAAATCATTCACGATGCATATTTTAAAAGAAAAAGTGTTCAAAATTTGAATGCCACTGCTCAATTCTCTATCCAAAATACTGAAAATTGCACAAAGATGTGAACTTAATAGATATTGTTTCTTTGAACATGATCATAGATTACAATTATAGATATGAGAATGAGTTTTTGAGTGATTTCTTAGCTTTATACGTAGAAAAAAAATTGGCTAAAAATATTTAGTTCAAGCTCAATATAACCGTGAAAGAAAGTAGGAAATTTTGTTGAGTTAAAAGTTAATTATATAGTAATTTTTTTTTTTATAAAGAATTTTGTTATAATATTTAGCTTAACCCCTCTTAGAAAAATTTTCTAGCTTTGCCATTGAGTCTAGTGTTCTTGTAGAACTTAAATTTGGTGAAAGAGCATTAGTAATTGTACCTTAAAAATTCTATTTCTACACGCCTATCACTCAATGCTAGCTCCTATATAATGGATTCCATACAATGTGGATACTTATCCAAAATTTGTCACATATCAGCATTGTGTCCAAGTCCATCACACAAGAGCATTGGACCAAAACCTTACCTAATAAATTTAATACTTTATTTCAAAATTAAAAAAAAAAAAAAAAAATCTTATAATTTGGATGGCAATAAGGCAGAGTGTAGGGGAGGGGAATTGGATCAAGGTGCTCCATTCCCTTTTCGAGGTAGAAGCATAGCAAGTTTGGGGCATCACGGTTGGAGATATTCTACCATTCCTAATGAAGTTACTTAAACATCAACAAGACAAAAATGGAAGCAAAATAGGAGGGGTGTCGTGAATGTGCTAAGAGAGACAAAAGACAAGTTTTTTTTTTTTTTTTGAAAATAGAATATGTATAAAAAATTAAATTATTTATAAGTTGGATATATATATATATATATATATATAAATAAATGTTTATATATATATATATATATATATAATTTAATCTCTTTTGTCTATAGAAACACACAAATCTAGGACGAGGCAAGATAAGATGGGGCAAGCAAAACATATCCCCCGCCCTATCAGCTCTCAAGAGTGGAAAATCAGTGCGAGATAGGACAAGTTAGACAAAGTAGGGAATTTTGTCATCCCTATTATAATTTCAAAAACTAAAAATTAAACCTTGAAATTTCAATAAGTAACAATTTAAACTTTAACCCATTTAAGTAGAAATGCATTGTGTTTGGAGTTTCATATATGTTGAGGGTATAATTTGTAATCTTTGAAATCGCAGAGTTTAGTACAGTACTTTTTGGAAACGTTAGGGTTTAACCTATTACTTGCAAAATTACATGTGCTATTCGTTACTTTCTTAAATTATAGGGCTTAAAATGAACTCTCTTTTTTCTAGATTAAAATAGGCTTTTCTTTATTGGAGTTAATTTCAAATTTTCTTTCATATGCTTTAAAATAAAATGCAAATGTTTCAATGAGAGTACTAACGTGCTCTTTCATAAATTTAACAGAATGATAAGTAAAATGATACATTTTAAATGATACTTGTGGCGGGTGAAAAGTAAATCGGTTAATTAAGATTGGTTTTAATTAAGCTACAGTTCACTCACACAATGAATTTATAGAGATAGAATGTAAGGTCAACCATGAAATACCCATTGTGCAACATGAAACAAAGATCAGAGTTAAATTTTCTTATGCTAAATGGAAACATTCAATTAGAAATAGTGTAGAAATTAGCTAAGTGTTCGTCCACGGGTTCAGTTCGAGGATGAAAGTACAGCTGAGTGGTTTCTCTCTTTCTTTTGTTTTTCTCCCCTTAATCTCCCATCCACTTTGATCTAGGTGCTCCTTGGCTTTATATAAATTTGAAAGGATGCATATGGATCTTACAATTGGTGGGTTGAGATCAAATTTTCTTGATACTTGTCCCATCAAGACCTTGCTAGAAGGTTTCTACAACAAAATATGAGCTGTGAAGGACATTGTTCATGGTCATTTCTCCATTAATGCGGCCAAGTAAGTGGTGGCAGTACATTTAATGTGGAGGGGATGACTGCCTTGTCCTTCCTTTTTCTTCTCTTCCTTGTTCAGAATCAAGTTACCTTTGTCTCCTCGGGGATTGCACCATGCTTCCTTCATTCTAGATTCTTGAACTTCCCGAGGTTAAGTAGGAATCCTTGATATCTTCATCAGTAGCATCATCCCGAACTCCTTACTAGTTAAACATGTCCTTTTCGTATAGTTCCCCTCCTTCGAATTACTCGTATAGCTTCCATTAACTACCTTTAATCCTCGTCCCCCCACAATACTTATATAAAAACATATGGTCTGTCTCCCCTTCCATTCAAAATCCTCTCATTCCCTCCCATTTTTAATTAGATGAAAGACACATGGCAAATAGACAAACCAAAGGCTAGGAAAAAAATAAAGTCAAATACAACTTTTCTCTCATGTGTCAATGTTATTTTCCCACTAAATAAATTTAGGTAAAAGTACATAAAAGACCCAAAGTTTATACCATATTTTAGATTAAGTCTCAAGTTTTTAATTTTGTCAATTAAACTTCCCAATTTATGAAATCATTTCAATTTGAAACCCTTGCTCATCTCTATTACCGAGTAGTAGCAAAGCATAAATAAGTGGGAAACCATTGATTAAACTTTGCATTTCACCTAAAACTTGTTCATAAATGAACAGAGATGGTAGAAAGAAAAAGCTTCTCTTATAGTGAAGGCGAAAATGCACTTTTCGTTCCCACATTTTGGGTCAATTCCCATTTTGGTCCCAAAATTATTTTCTTTGCAAATTTCATCCCTAAAATTTGAAAATCGTTTTTAAAATCGTCCTTCCTGTCAACCAACAGACGGAACCCTCCTACGTGGCAGACGGATATCCATGTGTCAAGCCCACCTATTAAAATAATAATATATAAACCAATGTGGCAAGCCCACTCACCCTAAAACGCACATGCCCCTCCTGTAAGGGACACCTCAGCTTCCCGTGCTCCCAACCCTCCCACGTGACCCCACGTGAACCTAGCTGACCCCAACTCTCCAACTACCTCAGTCATCACACATTAAAATCCCCAAATTTCACAGAAAACCCTAAAATTCTCTCGTTGTCTTCCTCAGCCCAATCCTTGAAATCTTTGAATCAAACCCAGTACGACACGAACAGACACCCCTAAAACAATGAAATCCTTAGAAAAATCAATCTCTACAACAATTTCAAGATTGTAGCACTAAGAACTGAAGAAAATGAGGGAGAACGTTGTGGGTTGAAGCTTCAATCCAAAATCTGCAGCAGTTTCAAGATTGTAGCAGTGGGTTAAAGCTCGAAAAGGTAGCTCTGTCCATTTTATCTCTCTCTCTTTTTGCATGTATCTCTGTTACTCTGTCTCTCTCTGTATCTTTTGCACATAATATATGTCTCTCTCTAACTTTTTTCACACACTCAATATGCGTAGGGGCCACTATTAATTGGTTATTTATGACTTTATCACTATTTGAATTAAGGGAGCAAGGTGGTCCATGTGTTCCCTCTGTTTGCATTAAGATGTAGTTTTAAGATGTGACCTTTAGTGGTTTAATTAAATAATGTTGACTGTTTGGTTTGGTTTTCTGAGCAGTTGATTATTTAAATAATGTTGACTATATATCTCATGCATGCAGAGTGGACGAGCTCTTTACTTTGTATGTGCATCATGGTGGGTATTTTGATGTAAATCCTCAGAAGTATGTAGGCGGTGAGGTGGGGGTAGTAGATAATTGTGATCTTGACAAGTGGTCTAAGGTAGAAATTGAGTCCATCTGTAGAGAGTTTGGGTATACACATGTGAATAGGCTATGGTACAGAAGCCCTGAGGATAATAAGGAGGATGGGGTGTTCCAACTAATTAAGGATGATCATAATGCAATGGCAATGACTAAGTTGGTGAGGAGTCATGGACAGATTCATGTCTATGTAGAGCACCCAGTTTATGAACCTATACTTATTAATGGTGGTAATGGTGTGCCTGTAGATATTGTTGTAGGGCTTGGTCATGATGGCCCTTTTGTTGTTAGTGATTCTGAGAGTTGCAGCATTACTGAGCTTGAATGTTCTTTTGATGGTTATTATAATGGACATGGCTATTATGCCAGTAGTGGCGATAATTTTGAGGATGATGATGACTCGGATGATGGTAATGATCACTGGGGTGAATTTTTTGCTCACTGGGATGGTGGCAGTGTTGGTGGCAGTGCAAGTGGTAGGAATGGTGGCAGGGATGGTGATGAGTTTGGCAGTGGTGGTGCAAGGGATGTGTGAGAGACCGCGCCCCCAGCCCATTTTTATAGGATGATGTTGGGCTAAACCCACGTGAATGGGTGGAGTCGTGTTGTTGCCTCTCAAAATGGAGGTTCGACTAGTTATATTTTCCCCCTTAGATTAGGGGTTTTACAATGGAGTCGCCACTTATTTAATTATTGGAAAAATAAGAAAACCATAATTGAAAAAAATTCCTCATTTTATTAATTTAAAATTGAAATTACGTTGATCATAGGAAAATTACATGGCTTTGGACCTAGATACAATCTAAGATAAAGTACATGACTTTATTTCCTAGTTACAATCTAAAAATTGAAAATTACAAGGATAAACATTGGTCTATCAACCCTTGATCTAAGTTCAGAGGCTATGTTACAAGAAGAGAAGGTGTTAGGCACCCACCTTACCCGGTGAAACCGGTCTTCTAGACTATGGTGGCCAACATTCATATCACATCATCCAATATGTCAATCAAGTTACATGTTGAATTTAATGTGTGTGCATGTGATAAACCCTAATTCAATTTATTTAGTATTGCATTTGGATTGAAAAATAAATTCTAGTGAATGTGTGTGGATGGTGATAACCCAGATTCAAGGATTTGAAAAAATTATTAAACAAACATGTTTTTCATATTTTTGATGTTGATTTAAGATCAAAACTAGTGTTTATGCATGAACATGTGATGAACAATCAAGAACATGTGAAGAACATATAAGAACATTCAAACATATTCAAGAGAATTTAAATAATTACTATCATGCTTTAATCCTAAATTCCCATCATGGCAACACAAAAAACAAGTAAAGGAAAGGGATTATACCTTCATGCAATATCCATACGGTGGAGGAGGAGACTCTTGGTAGAGGTCCTAAAGGTGGAGGAAAAGAAGAGTTAGGAGAGGAAGAGTGAGTCTCACTCAATACCTTGAGTCTCAGGAAGACTAAGATATGACAAGACTACTCAATTTCACTAGAACTCAAGAGAGGAGAAGAGAGGAGGTTTTTGTCTCTTGGAATGAAGGAGAGGGGGAGTTTATATAGTAGTGGTGGAGAAAATATGAATGGAAGACCATTTAATGAGGGCTGACAAAGAATCATGAACCTAGACCTCATTTTAGCCTTTGGGGAAATCTGGTGCATTAAATGTGAAGATTGATGAGAGTGAGGAGCAAGCAAAGTTCGGTTTTCCTGTAGATGCTATAACAGCATATAGAGCCAACTTCAAAAAATCATATCTGACTCAATTCTGATCGAAATTGTCTCATTCTTATGCTCAAATTGAAGTCCCGGATGTCTAGTTTTTGGGAAAATTAATCTCATTCACAGATTCAAAATATTATGAGAGATATTGATGAAATGGTGAGTAGAGGTCATTTGTTAGAAAATGGTTTCAGCACAATTAACATTAATAGGTCCCAAATTAGCTCCCAATTAACATTAAATGGCTCCAATCACTCCCATTTCAGACTTAATTGGTTCTAAATTTACTCTAATTAAAAGATAATTTCACAAATTATTCATTGAATAATTAGTGTTTAACTATCTAATTAATTAAGTGTATGCAACTTCACCATAAAATGCAGTCCTAACCAATCAAATTATGACACATCATCGATCTCAAATTGATTATACTTATAACCAATTGAAATCGATTGTTCATAATCACATATAGTCGGACTCAATTTGTGATGGTGCATCTTAGCCATTAAAACTTGATTTGATGATAACTTTCAATCTAGTGGTCCAATTAGGGCTCATGACCAGTCGATTTGATCGTTATAACATCAAGATCATTTTGGTGAAATGAGATTAATGATTTAATGACCAGAATCAAGATGCATATTTTCAATGTGAAATTACCCTTTTACCCTCCATGTGAGGTTAAATGCGGGTTGCAAAATAGGGTGTCAACAGAATGTCCCTTATTGACAGAGCTTAAAAAACGAATGTCAATGTATGAAAGAGACACCTAACTTTGCAATCAGTATTTAACCGTGGTGAATGTATGATGCATATAGATAAAAATGCAGACGGTCATGTTCTAGATCAAAATGTGGACCGAATCTTGAGGGAGATTGCCTACGTACCTCTTAGTGGGAGGATCAGGTCTAAATGTAGTTCGTGCATGTAGCCTTTTTTTTTTGTTGGAAAAAAAGTGAGTACAAGACATGCTTACCAATGGTCTGATGGATTTGAAGTTTTGGACGTGCTTCCCAGAGGTCCATGGATTTGAAATTTGGACATGCTTCCCAGAGGTCCGATGGATTGAAGTTTGAATGTGCTTCCCAGAGGTTCGATAAATTGGAATCTTGGACGTGCTTCCCAGAGGTCTGTGGATTTGAATTTGGACATGCTTCCCAGAGGTCTGATGGATTGAAATTTGGACGTGCTTCCCAGAGGTCCTATGGTTTGGAATCTTGAACGTGCTTCCCAGAGGTCCGATGGATTGAAGTTTGGACGTGCTTCCCAGAGGTCCGTGGATTTGAATTTGGACATGCTTCCCAGAGGTCCAATGGATTGAAGTTTGGACGTGCTTCCCAGAGGTCCAATGGATTAGAATCTTGGATGTGCTTCCCAGAGGTCTAAAGATTGAATTTTGGACGTGCTTCCCAGAGGTCCGTGGATTTGAATTTGGACATGCTTCCCAGAGGTCCGATGGATTGAAGTTTGGACGTGCTTCCCAAAGGTCCGATGGATTGGAATCTTGGACGTGCTTCCTAGAGGTCCGATGGATTGGAATCTTGGACGTGCTTCCTAGAGGTCCATGGATTTGAATTTGGACGTGCTTCCCAGAGGTTCGATGGATTGAAGTTTGGACGTGCTTCCCAGAGGTCCATTGGTTTGAAGTTTGGACGTGTTTCCCAGATGTCCATGGAAATTGAATTTTGGACGTGCTTCCCAGAGGTCCGATGGATTTGAATTTGGACGTACTTCCCAGAGGTCCGATGGTTGAAGTTTGGACGTGCTTCTCAAAGGTCCGATGGATTTGAAATTTGGACGTGCTTCCCAGAGGTCCGATGGTTTGAAGTTTGGACGTGCTTCCCAGAGGTCACGTGCTTCTCAGAGGTCCGATGGTTTGAAGTTTAGACGTGCTTCCCAGAGGTCCGATGGATTTGAAATTTGGACGTGCTTCCCAGAGGTCCGATGGATTGGAATCTTGGATGTGCTTCCCAGAGGTCCAAAGATTGAATTTTGGACGTGCTTCTCAGAGGTCCATGGATTTGAATTTGGACGTGCTTCGCAGAGGTCCGATGGATTGAAGTTTGGACGTGCTTTCCAGAGGTCTGTGGATTTGAATTTGGACATGCTTCCCAGAGGTCCATTGAAATTGAATTTTAGACGTGCTTCCCAGAGGTCCGATGGAATTGGAAGGTATTATTCATACTGATGTGTGTGGGCCTTTTACCTTAATACCTGCAAAATAAATACTTTCAATTAGTAACAGAGTTGTTCATTGAAAAGACTTTGGCATACCTGGTGAATGCCCTTAGTTTGGGACATACTCCGTGCTTCGATGAATGCTGAGGGTGGATAGTTGACTTGATGTTGCATCACTAGAGAATGTGGAAGAGGATCATAGCTTTCTGTTCCTGAAGAAGAATTTAATGAAGATTTTTTTTTTTTTTTTGAAAAAATTTGGAAATCTTGAATTTTTCAAGGAATTGAAAATTTTGATTGATTCTTTTTTTTTTTGAAAAATTTGGAAGTCTTGAATTTTTTCAAGGAATTGAAAATTTTGATTGACGATTTTTTTTTTGAAAAATTTGGAAATCTTGAATTTTTTCAAGGAATTGAAAATTTTGATTGATTTTTTTTTTTTTGAAAGCAACCTAAGAAGTATGAGCCCAATGCGTCTAGTCCCAAGGCCTTTTTTGAAAATTTCCTTCTTCTTTTTCTTTTTCTTTTCTTTTTTTGGAAAGATTTAGAAAGAATTGATTTTTTTTTTTTTTGAAAATTTTGTCTTTTGTCTTTTTTTTTTTTCTTTTTTTTTTTTGTGGTGAAATATGAAGATTTGTTCATTATCAAAAAATTGAAGAAGATGAAGATAAAGTTGGAGTAAAAGTGACGAAGATTTATTCATGATGTTTTTTTTTTTTTTTTTTTTTTTTGGGGTTGAAAAACCTATTCTTGCAAAAAGATAATTTCAATTTAGCAATGGATTTATTCATTGAAATGAATTGGAAGTACTTACCCAATGCCCCCAGTTTGGGGCATATTCCATACTTAGATTGAAGCTGAATTCATTTGATGTTGTGACCATTGGGGAACATGAAAGAAGATCATGGTCTGCCATCCTTGGTTCTTGCAAAAAGGCTTTCTTTCTCTAGCTTGTTAGAAACCAATTATCAAGAAAACATTTTACTGTGGACATGCTTGCTAAAAAAATAGATTGGTGCCTCAAATGAAAACATGCTTTCATGCGAGAAGAACATATTTGCACACAATATAAATAGGCCAATGCCCTAAGTTTAAGCATGTTTGATGCAAAACAAATGAGCTTAGCCTAACATGCACCCAAACAATTTTGTCACATTGTTTTGAATTTCTTCTCCAAGGTTATTTGGGTGATTGGGACTGGGCTTTTGAAAGGCTGCCTACGTACCTCTTTCATAGAGGATCAAGTCAAGACGTAGTTCAAGAAAACTAGATTTTTTAAAAAGAACGATTTTTTTTTTTGAAATGAGATTTCTCTTTTTTTTTTTCTTTTTTTTTTTTGGAAAAAAACAAATTTCCATTTTTTTTTTGAACAAGATGTGATCCTTTGAACAACAATTTTGGAAAATCATAGTGTTTAAGAACCAAACAAATCTCTTTGATTATGAAGGATCAAGATCATTAAACTCATGTAATCACAATTTGCTTCTTTCTTTTGAACATTGTTAGATTAAGTCTCCAAAGGCAATCAAGAAATGAAATGTGATAATATTTAGGAGTCACATTGTTGGGTGAAAACAAGGAGAGTGCTCCAAGTTTGAAATTTCTTTTGAGTCATTTGCGGATTTGAGAATTTGAGAAATTTTGTCCTTGGACATATCATCCTGTGGGGTTTGACAATTTTAAGCATTTTTTCTTTTTAATTCAAGAGAAAAATATTATTAGAGTTTAAGATGCGCCTACAATTAGCAAGACTTCAAGGAGGTCTTATTCATGGGTTGTAATGTAGGCCGGGTTTAGGTTATGAAATGAATGATAATAAAAGGCTTAAAATTCCCTATGATGTTCCCCCAAGTATGCATTACTCAAAAATCAAGTATTGGAGGAGTTTTCTCATTTCTTTGTTGCCATCTTCTCACTAATCTTCATTGGTCACTTGTATCAACACTTGTTGTTTTTAAGCTCATTCATCTTGAATCATACCTCTAGACTTTCATCTTGTAAAATTATTCTCTTTTTAGGTTGCATCCTCAAGTTTCCCACTTGGTAGGATTTTCTTTTTCTTTTCTTTTCTTTGGCCCTAACTTTTGCCTAGACTGCCTTTTTGGGTTTTCAGTCTAGTAGGCTTCTTTTTTTTTCTTTGGCCCTAACTTTTGCCTAGACCGCCCTTTTGGGTTTTCAGCCTAGCGGGCTTCCTTTTTTTTTTTTTTTTTTTTTTTTTTTTTTGGCCCTAACTTTTGCCTAGATCGCCCTTTTGGGTTTTCAGCCTAGCAGGCTTTCCCTTTTTTTTTTTTTTTTTTTTTGCTGTCTTTCATCTCTCAATTAAATGAACTTTTTGGGGATCTTTTACCTCCTTTGTTTTCCTCAACTTAAATCATTTTGATGCACTCTCTATACATCATTCTTGCCTCAATGTGCTTGCACATTTCTATGCTTGATGAATCTTTTCCTTTTTTGATGAACTCTCTTTTGGATGAACCTTGTATTCCTCTTGGAATGATGAATTTTAGGTTCTTCAAACTTGATGCACATTTTGCTTTGTCTCACATCGATGGAATTTCATTTCTCTTTCCTTGATTGAATGAAATCTCATCTTTCTTTGACGATCTCTTATCTTTAGCTTAATGAATTCTCCATTTGTCTTTCATGTCTTCTAGGAGAGCTTTATCAATTAGCTTCAAAGCTACAAGATCGACTCCTCCTCAACATGAGATTTAAGCATGCATACTTTGAATTTTCCCACCCTAGGTTTAGATTTTAGTGGGTTCATGCGAAAAAGAGGCTAAGTGTTTAAAAGCTCAAATGGGCTAGTAATGGATAATGATCATTCTAGATAATAGGAAATAATTTGGTTTAACCAAAGATTGCCTCCTATCCCTAGTAATGCTTGCTTGTAGGCACAGTGACTTGAGCTCTTTTAATAAATTTCTCTTAAAAGAAAAAGTATGAATGCTCTATTGGAGACACAAAAGTTTTCAGAAATTTGGAATGAATGCATGAGCTTTTTGAATATTCTGATGGATGGATTCTTTTTGATTGCCTTTTAAGACCATTTCTTCTTATATTCTAAGTCAAGCAGCAAAAGTCTTTACATGGATTAAATGAAATTAATCATTCATTGGTACAAGTTGATTGCTCAAGCCTTTAAACATCATGATTTAGAAAATGTTTTGTCTAAGGGATCCTCATGTACCATTTTGAAAATGAGACTTTTTAGAATCTTGAAATCTTTATAAGAAAAAAATGGGCCTTTTTTGAAAAAGTCACTAGGAAGTCCAATGCCCCTAGTTCAAAGATTTTTTTTTTTTTTTCAAAAAATGACTTAAAGGCAAAATGCCCCTAGTCCAAAGACTTTTTTTCATTTGAAAATTTTTCTCTCTCTTTTTTTTTTTTTTGGGGAAAGATTTGGAAATCTTGAAATTTTTTTGAAATTTTTTTGTTTTTTTATTATATATATATATATATACACACACACAAACAAAGCTCATAAAATACTACATGAAAATTTTGAATTCAAAGAAAAATAAAAACATGGAATAAACAAACAAACTTTATACTTAACCATGATGTTGCAAACCAAATGCAGACTGAGGCAAAATTGGGTCACTTGCTTCTTCTTAATCCATTTAGGATGCTTGAGACTTGGTGGGCTTGAACCTTGATTATGATGAAATGGCTTGGGCTTGCACTTGGAAGGCATGCATCTTGTGAACTTTTGGCCTTTGATGTTGATCATGCGAATACACCTTTGATGGGCTTAAGTGTTGGGCTTAGACTCATTCAAGAAACAAATTGGGCTTCCATTTCAAGTAGAGTTCAATCATAGGCTTTTGGGTTTGAGTTCATTCACAACATACAAGGTTCAAACAATCATAATGGGCTAAAGCATTGGACTTGAGTCATCATGGTTCAAACAACGGCCAAACACATGCATAATGCAATGCAATTTACATGGACCGACCTAAAGGTAGGTTCTATGGGTCATTACAACATGGGTAGAAAGTAGATTAAAGGTTCCCACAAGCTAGGACGTTGTACCTTCCAACTTGTGACGCTAGGAGCGCCGCGTTGGTCCGAACAGTATAGTTTGTCCCTATGAACCACCATGGTATAACCATAATGATCCTTGTCGCGGTGGGTGGTAGGTTCACCGCTGGGTATGTGAGTCTCAGGAAGACCACAATCCACGGCTAATACTATCGGGCTTCCGGGTTAGCACACAAATAAAATAAACTTCATTCTAGCAAATGATGCATGGCATGCAAATATAACGACATATTAGACATATTATATACAAAAAACTAATAAACAAACAATGACATGATTGGCCACCATAACCTAATTGAAACTTAGCTCTCAATATCCCCAGTGGAGTCGCCACTGTGAGAGACCGTGCCCCCGGCCCGTTTTTATAGGATGATGTTGGGTCAAACCCACGTGAATGGGTGGAGTCGTGTTGTTGTCTCTCAAAATGGAGGTTCGACTAGTTATATTTTCCCCCTTAGATTAGGGGTTTTATAATGGAGTCGTCACTTATTTAATTATTGGAAAAATAAGAAAACCATAATTGAAAAAAATTCCTCATTTTATTAATTTGAAATTGAAATTACATTGATCATAGGAAAATTACATGGCTTTGGTCCTAGATACAATCTAAGATAAAGTACATGGCTTTATTTCCTAGTTACAACCTAAAAATTGAAAATTACAAGGATAAACATTGGTCTATCAACTCTTGATCTAAGTTTGGAGGCTATGTTACAAGATGGGAAGGTGTTAGGCACCCACCTTGCCCGGTGAAACTGGTTTTCTAGACTATGGTGGCCAACATTCATATCACATCATCCAATATGTCAATCAAGTTACATGTTGAATTTAATGTGTGTGCATGTGATAAACTCTAATTCAATTTATTTAGCATTGCATTTGGATTGAAAAATAAATTCTAATGAATGTGTGTGTGGATGGTGATAACCTAGATTCAAGGATTTGAAAAAATTATTAAACAAACATGTTTTTTATATTTTTGATGTGGATTTAAGATCAAAACTAGTGTTTATGCATGAACATGTGATGAACAATCAAGAACATGTGAAGAACATATAAGAACATTCAAACATATTCAAGAGAATTTAAATAATTACTATCATGCTTTAATCCTAAATTCCCATCATGGCAACACAAAAAACAAGTAAAGGAAAGGGATTATACCTTCATGCAATATCCATACGGTGGAGGAGGAGACTTTTGGTAGAGGTTCTAAGGGTGGAGGAAAAGAAGAGTTAGGAGAGGAAGAGTGAGTCTCACTCAATACCTTGAGTCTCAGGAAGACTAAGATATGACAAGACTACTCAATTTCACTAGAACTCAAGAGAGGAGAAGAGATGGAGTTTTTGTCTCTTGGAATGAAGGAGAGGGGGGGTTTATATAGTAGTGGTGGAGAAAATATGAATGGAAAGCCATTTAATGATGGTTGACAAAGAATCATGAACCTAGACCTTATTTTAGCCTTTGGGGAAATCTGGTGCATTAAATGTGAAGATTGATGAGAGTGAGGAGCAAGCAAAGTTCGGTTTTCCCGTAGTTGCTATAACAGCATATAGAGCCAACTTCAAAAAATCATATCTGACTCAATTCTAATTGAAATTGTCTCATTCTTGTGCTCAAATTGAAGTCCCGGATGTCTAGTTTCTGGAAAAATTAATCTCATTCACAGATTCAAAATATTATGAGAGATATTGATGAAATGGTGAAAAGAGGTAATTTGTTAGAAAATGGTTTCAGCACAATTAACATTAATAGGTCCCAAATTAGCTCCCAATTAACATTAAATGGCTCCAATCACTCCCATTTCAGACTTAATTGGTTTTAAATTTACTCTAATTAAAAGATAATTGCACAAATTATTCATTGAATAATTAGTGTTTAACTATCTAATTAATTAGGTGTATGCAACCTCATCATAAAATGCAGTCCTAACCAATCAAATTATGACACATCATCGATCTCAAATTGATTATACTTATAACCAATTGAAATCAATTGTTCATAATCACACATAGTCAGACTCAATTTGTGATGGTGCATCTCAGCCATTAAAACTTGATTTGATGATAACTTTCAATCTAGTGGTCCGATTAGGGCTCATGACCAGTCGATTTGATCGTTGCAATATCAAGATCATTTTGGTGAAATGAGATTAAGGATTTAATGACCAGAATCAAGATACATATTTCCAATGTGAAATTACCCTTTTACCCTTTATGTGAGGTTAAATGCGGGTTGCAAAATAGGGTGTCAACAGGATGCAAGTGATAGGAATGATGATAGTGATGATGAAGTGGAAATACTTGAGTGTAGGAGACCAGGGAAGGAACCATTTGTTGAGGAACTAATTGTAGAGGAACCACAATAGGATGGGGCTGTCACCACTGACAGTAATGACAGTTCTGAGGAAAGTGATGCAAAAGGGGCAAGATCAATGAACCCTAACCAGAGATATATGAGTGAAGATAGTGCAAGCAGTGATAGTGAGGAGTTGATGCACATGGTGAATAGATGGGGGATGGGGTAATGAACTCTGACTACACTACTGAGGAGCTGTTGAGCCTAAGTGAGTCATCATTTGATGGTGGCTTTCAGGGTGATGGAATTTATGATAGTGAAAGTGATGCTACTATCAATGAAACAGTTGTGGACAATGTCAGAGGAAGGAGGAAGACATTTCCTGTGTTTAGACCTGTGTGCAATCTAGATGACTTGGTATTTGATAAGCAAATGTTATTTACCTTAGCTAAGCAGTTCAAGGAGGCCATTACTGAGTATGCAGTGAAAGGTGGATGGGGGGTGAAGTTTGTGAAGAATGACAAAGTTAGGGCTAGAGCCAAATGCTAACTTCCCTGTAAATTTACAGCTTACCTTGCAAAGCTGCTAAGGGAGATGAGCTGGCAGCTGAAGACTTTGAACATGGAGCATACATGCACTAGGAGCTACAAAAACCCTAGGTGTTTTGCCAACTTCCTTGCAAAGAAGTTGATGAAGAAGATGAGGAGACAACTTGATATTAAGCTAAGGGACATTCAAGAGGTTGTACATGAGAAGTATGTTGTGAATATCAGTGCAAGAAAAGCCAATAGGGCTAGGGAAAAGGCCTAGGAGTTTGTTGATGGGTCCTATGTAGAGCAGTACAATCAATTGTGGGATTACTGTGCAAAATTGAGGAGGTCCAGCCTTGGCAATACAGTTCTAACGAAGACACACACATTCAATGAAGGTGAGTTAGCAGTTGAGATGGACTTACAGGCAGGTCTACCTTATTTTGAGAGACTTTACATATGCTGGTCTGGGTGTAAGCAGGGGTTTAGGATAGGTTGTAGGCCAATAATTGGATTGGATGCTTGTCTCCTAAAGACCAAGATAAAGGGCCAACTGATGGTTGCAATTGCCAGAGACCCCAATGAAGAATATTTCCCACAGTTGCAGTGGTGGAAGCATAAACCAAGGACTCATGGATTTGGTTTATAAATTTGCTGCTAGCAGACATTGGTGATGAGAAGAGGTGGACATTCATATTAGACCAGCAAAAGGTATCACTATAGAACATACTTATTTTTTAACTTAACTACATTGAACAAGTAGTGAAATATGTATATATGCTAAACATTGTTGATTTTCTTGGTAGGGGTTGGTGCAGGCATTTGCAGAAAAATGGCCATAGTATGATCACAGAATTTGTTGTAGACACTTGTACGACAATTTAAGGAAGTAGCATCCTAGCATAATGATTAGGGAGTTGTTTTGGAAAGCAGCTAAAGCCACATATGCACATGAATTTGAAAGGATAATGAATGAGATAAAGGACATTGATGATGGTGCATATAATTGGTTGAAAGGACATACCACAACAGTATGGGCTAGACACATATTCAAAACTGATGCTTGAGTGACACTGTCATCAACAACATGTGTGAGAGTTTCAATAGTAGGATACTGAAATTTAGGGGGAAACCCATCATTAGCATGGTATGTGTATTTTTGGATTTTGGTAGGTGGAATTTGCATAGTTTGGTTAGCTGTATACCTTGTTGCATGCACTGACTTGTGGGTTTTTCCTGTTTGCAGCTTGAGGACATAAGGTTATACCTAATGAGCAAATTCCAACAAAATAGAAATAGTATTATGAGGGTGGAATCTGAGCTCTGCCCTAAAATCTATAAAAGGCTACACAGGGAGAAGGCGGGCAATGGTAGGTGGTTAGCCTGTTGGGCTTTTGACACCAAATTTGAGGTGAAGAATGGACTGCAGAGCTTCAATGTAGACCTGGCTAAGGGGGTGTATAGCTATAGGAAATGGGATATCACTGGTATCCCTTGCTGCTATGCAGTTTCATGCATATTCTTCAACAGAGAGCAAGCTGAGAAATACACTAATGCCTGCTACCACACCAGCACATACAAAGCATGTTATGAGCACACCATTGATCCACTCAATGGTGCCAATATGTGGACCTCAATTGGCCTCCCTCCTATGCAACCTCCCATAAAGAGAAGGCCACCAGGAAGGCTCAAGAAGAAGAGAATCTTAGAACCCAATGAACTAAGGAGGGGTCACTACAAGGGCTTGGGTATTGCCAAGAGGTGCAAGTCTTGTGGGAAAATAGGCCACAACAAAAGAAGCTGTAAGGGTGAGGTTGGAGCTAATTCTTCACTGCTTGGTGCCCAAAACCGAAGGAGACATAGACCAATGCAGGTAAAACTAGTGTTTTTTAATTTTGCATGTTTTGAAATGAAAATTAATGTTCTAACTTAGTTGTATTTGCTATGACTTGAAGACAAATGACAATGGCCAAAGAGCAACCCAAGAGCAACCAAATGCTACAAGTATGCCATCAAGCCAGCAATCCAGGACCAACTAGCAAGGCACTAGGCCATTAAAGTTGCAACCTAGAAGCAGCTAGCAAGGCACAAGACAGTTAAACCAACAGCCATCAACCAGTCACCCTACAAGCATCAATCTAACCAGCACCAATCCAAGCAATCTAACCAACACCAATCCAAGGAAGAGAAGGAGGAGGACTGTGACAAATGAAACTCTGTCTGCCTCAAGAAATGCATCAAGGTACAGGGATGCACTGAGGGGTGCTAACAGCTAGGCATCTGTGCATGGTCCAAGGGGATAGATTGGTAGACATGGCCTATTTTTTGTAATTGGCAGACATTGACTATTTTTTGTAATTGGTAGACATTGCTTATATGTAGGTTTACTTTGGTTTAAATTCATTGCTTGAAGCATGCAGACATGGCCTATTTTTTGGTTTACTTAGGTTTAAAGTCACTGCTTGAATTATGGCAGACATGTGTAATTGGCCTAGTTATGAATAACTTATTAATGCAAATCTATGAATTGCAGAATTGTGTGATGCAGATTTGTGTATTGCATATTTGTGAATTGTGAATTGCAATATTTGTGTAATGCAGAATTGTGTACTGTAAACTGTAGAATTTGCAGAATTGTGAATTGTAGTACAGCAGAATTGTGTATTGTGAACTACAGAATTTGCAGAATGCAGATTTGTGTATTGTAGAATTTGTAGAATTGTGAATTGCAATATATGTAGAATTGTGTATATGCAGTATTTGCATGTTTGGTAAACCTGTTATGTTGTGTTGTGCATTGTAGATTTGGTAAACATAATTGGTGTATTGCAAAATTGGTAAACTTATGTAAACTAGGTAAACTTAGGAAACTTGGTAAACTAATTGCAGCACATAATTGCAATACACAAACATAATTGGTAAACTTGTGTATATCAATTTTGCAAGTTTGGTAAATTTACAATGGTTAGCTTACTAGTATTACAGATTTGGTAAATTGTAATCTAATTGAAATCAAGTAAGATAATTAACACATCATCATCTACACCACATTACAGACCAAATTAACAAAATGAACTCTGTCATTCCATATTTCATTCATACTGAAATCGATGGGATACAGAGGATAACAACATCATCATCAACCCACATTACAGATCAAATTAATAAAATGAACTCTGTCATTCCATATTTCATTTATAGTGAAATCGATGGAATATAGAGTATAACAACATCATCATCTACACCATATTGTCCTAACTCTATCCTAACCTTGCCTACACCCACATTGTCCAAAATATGCTACCCCACCCATTTAGCCCACTAAATCTAGAATCACACAAAGACATATCCCACATAGCAGTAGTGCTAATATCAAACACATTGTTAGCCACTTCTCTCTCTTCTTGCATATTGAAACCTCGGTTTGGAGTCTGAGAATTCTTTGCCTTATCTCTGGGATAAGCACCTTCCCACGCTCATAAATCTCATCATCAATCCATTAGAAGAACTTGCACTTCTTACCAATCTGAAATTAAACCCAAATTCAAAACAAAATGAACAAACAACAAACTTAAATGTACAAACCCAAGTGAACAAAATGAACAAAAAACACAATGAACAAATCCAACTTGCACTTCACTTACCCAATAATTGGGACACTCATAGAACCTTCTCCCTGGATTGTGATCTGTCTAGGAAATCACTAGCACGGGCTGTTAGGAAATTTAGACCAATAAATAAGACAAGATATGATGATCCAGGAAAACCAATGAAACCAACCAGTTTCACAGTAAAAAACTTGGGGGGAAACTTTCCCGAAAAGCAATTCACTATAGTAAAAAGAAGTTTCAAATCTAGTACAAAACCTTTGTCCCTAGACTCTACAATCTCCGTAGATGAACTTACAGTAGAAACTTTCTACCGTTTCAGAATCTCTGAACTCTTCAATATATGAACGCCACCCTTTGATGCACGGATCCCAGTATGTGACTAACACACCAACTTGAAGAAGATGTTGGCTGCAAAGTTCTTCACTTCATCAACAATGAAGATCAAGAAGCACTTGGTTACAAAATTCTAAAGCGCAAAGACGCAGTAGCTTCTTTTAAAGAGAATAAGGTATCGGTCACCTTTTGCATATGTTCTCCTTGTATTCTTTTATGTGATGGCCTCTAAAATAAGCTTTATATAGGTCTAGGGTTGTGAGAAAAGAAATCCTACACAAATACAAAAGCTTGGCCCAAAAATCAGATCTGAAAATTCTGATTTTCGTAACCTCGATCGATCGGGAGGTGTCGAGCTTTAAACCTCGATAGATACAGCTATCGAGGAGCTGTTGAGGAGACAGGAGCTTTCTCGATCGATCCACTAGCTATCGAGCAGCTGTCAAGCTATCTGTCCGCAGGTGTCGAGCTATCTGTCCAACTTTAATGAACAACTTTTCTTCACTTGTTTCTTGGTCTAATCTTCATAGCTTTAATAATAGACTTGAACAACATGTTTCTTGAAGTATTAAACACATCCTAAATCTACCCAAATACAAGTAAAGTGCATTTTGTCAAAGGATTAGCTAATTACATAAAAGAATGACATATGTTCTTAACAAGTGAAACACATATGTCCTAACAATCTTCCCCTTTGGCAATTCGTGACAAAACCACAACTAACAAATGAACATATGAAAGAAGTCATAAATCACTCAACTCATATTCACTTGTTGAATACAATAAAATCTATCCTAACACAAACTCTTGAAAAACTTTGCAAGAAGAGAGTTTATGGTAAGTAGGCTTTGACAACCTGTATTTCTGAAACACTTTAAACAAAACTCATCAAGGTATCTTTGTGTGAAATAGAAATAATAGATTGCATACAAAATATAAGAAGTATGTGCATAAAGATAGAAAGGAAACAACACATGTAAAGGTAGGTGAAGAAGACATACATCATCAAAGATAAGCACAATGTATGTAAACATGGTCACAAGATCGGTATATAAGAACAAGGAAGTAAGCACTCCCCTTAACAAGATGAAACACATCTCCCCCTTACAAAGGAATGTATTTCTCCCCCTAACATGTAGAATCTTAAGAAAAAAGAAACCACATATCCTCCACAATTTCTCCCCATTTTTGTCATGATTGACAAAGGGTACAGGAAGCTAGAAAGCTTCACTCGAGAGACATAAAGATGATCAAGGATGATCAAGGGGGCACAATAAATCCATATAAATGCATGAATGTAATGAAACAAGATGCTATAGATGACAAGATAATAGAAGGATGAAAAACATGTGAAAAACAAATTTCTCAATAAGAAAAATGTTAAGCACATAGATCCCAAAACACATACACACACACTAAACAAGTCTAACCAATTTTATATTTCAAAAATAAGTCAAGACAGTTTAATGAGCATACATTAACACATGTAAACTCTTGTGATGGCCAAATCACATTGTACCTGCACATGTATCAAGAGTAGCAAAGAATTTTGCGTGTTGTGTGTGAAAAACATCGCAAGATTGCAAATGTGTTAACATGTTATGACGATTTGGGATATGAGAAAATCACTTTAACTCACATACAATCATAACTGTTTGATGGAGACTATTATCTTCGAGGTACATCCTATAACTCCCACATCTCCTAGAATACACGTTTGCAATCAAATTTAAAAGCATTTTTGATTTTTTTGCTTTTGATTTTTCTTTGCATATTTTTCTTTTAAACATATTATACATGGGCTTATTAGAGAGAGAAAAGAAATACCCAATGATATTTGACATTCAATTTTTGCTATGCCTAAGCACACAAATGTCATTGACATCACACTTTAGCTATGCCGAAACATACAGATGTCATACATGATTGGCGGGTAACAGTGGTGAGATGGTTATTAATGTTTTTCTCTTACGATTTTTTAGTTCTTCCCGTCAAAAAGAGTGATACGCGTTTAAGTATAAGAGACAACTCAATCTTACTCATCACAAATAAGAGCCATAAAGCTCACTCGTTTAGTTGTGCATAGAGATACTCATCTAAGTTACAAGAGATACAAAGTTTAGAAAACTTTGTTTCAATGGCCATCCAAAGTACACAGTACCAATGTACACAAAACACACACTGTTATTGTATTTTTCTTATTTTTCAATTTTTTTAATATGAAAAACAAAACAAAGCAAAATTGAAAAATAACCAAACAAAAACAGACAACCACATGAAAGCAGAAAGAAAGATGCATATGCATGAAGGCATGATAGAAAAATGCAGATGCATGAAAGCATGATTTCAAAAGTAGATAAGAAACCAAACAAAGAGAGTCCTACTTTAGATAGAAAGAATTAAAGCAGAGGACAAAAAGAAAGACAATTAAGTCTTAGGATCCTTTCTTACCCACACAGCACGAGTCTTTGGCCATGAAGATGAAAATGCATGTGTCCTAGTATGTCTACTAAAGGACATAGAAGAATTAGAATTCTCCTGAAATTGAATTAAAAAGATCAAAACTTTTAATAACTCTCTAAACAAAGGTATAGGTCCTTGAGAGGAAACCTGTGACCATTTGGACAATTGCTTATAAGGATACAACTTAAAGCAATTAGGATGAATGTGTCCAAAAACACCACAATGGTGACAAATATGTGGTTTAACAAAGGATTTAGAATTAGCCAGATCAGTTTTGGATTTCATATCTTTATTACCTTTCTTAGATTGTGGCATAAAGACAGTCCTTGATCCAGAAGCCGTGGAAGAGAAGGGGCTGGAGGAAATAGCATATCCTAAGCCAATCTTACCAGAACTAGGCTTTTGAGCACTCAAGACCTCATCAAGTTTTGCACTAGACATCCTCTCTATTTGAGTTCTAGCTTGACTAAGCTCAACCTTAAAATTCTTGACTTTCTCTTCTAATGAGGTGTTCTCCACAACAAGAGTCTCAACCAACCTTGTAGTCTCCTCTAGTTTGACTAACAGATCAGTTTTTTCAGTTTTTACCTCATTAAGCTCTTTTCTACAAAGATGAGAAGTCTTTTCAAATTTTATAAATTCTGTGCATAGCTTATCATAGGCTTCTTGAAGGGTCAACTTCTTGGGTACTTCATCATTAGAAGAATTCTCACTGTTACTAGCACTCTCCACAATCACCTTATTGGTTGAGGCAGCGAAGGCTATAACGTGACTACATTCACCCACATACTCATCAGAAGAGTCATTCTCAGTATCACTCCAGGTAGCAACCAACCCTTTATCTTTGGACTCCTTGGTATTTTCCTTCATGAGGTAGTTTGGGCACTCTATCCTTATATGACCAAAACCTTTGCACTCATGGCATTGGATGAAGGGTTTCTCATTCTTGCCATTCCTTGAGGATTTAGGTTTCCTAGGAGGTTTGCCCTTATCCTTTTTCCTAAATTGAAGAAGCTTGATAATCTCATCAATTATAAAGGTTAGATCCTCATCCTCATCATCATCTTCATCTTCATCTTCACTTTCTTCTTTATCTTCAGAGTCCTCAATCTCTTCCTTTATACCCTTAAGAGCCAAGTTTTTACTCTTTCCACCTTTTCCCATTAAACCTAATCCCATCTCATAGGTTTAAAGGTTCCCTACAAGCTCAGTCAAAGGAATTTGATCAATGTCCTTGACTTCTTCAATGGCAGTGATCTTGGCATGGAATCTTTCAGGTAAGGACCTAAGGATTTTCCTAATAATTTTGGATTCTACAATACATTCTCCAAGGTTGAAGGTAGAATTCACAATATCCTTGAGTTTGGCATAGAACTCATCAAAGGTCTCATCCTCCTCCATCCTTATTTCTTCAAAACTACTAGTGAGTCTTTGAAACTTCACAGTCTTTACTGTCTTGGTACCTTCATAGGTGGTCTCAAGAATGGTCCATGCTTCCTTGGCAACTTCTGTGGATGATATTTTCTTGAATTCCTCATTGGTCACCCCACAAAACAAAACATTCAAGGCCCTATTGTTGAAATTTGCTGCTATGATTGTTGCTTCATCCCAATCTATTGGCGCTTCCTTTGGCTTAATCCAGCCAACTTCAATAGCTTGCCATACTTGTTCACTTAGAGCCTGCAGAAAAACTTTCATACGAACTTTCCAGTACGCATAATTAGTTCCATCAAATAAAGGGGGAATAAAAAGAGATTGACCACGATCCATGACAACGGGGGTTAAGGATCACACTTAAGAAATTAATCCAATCAGAGTGTATATGCTTTGATACCATTTGTTGGGAAATTCAGACCCCTGTTGATATAATTAACAAGTTTTAAACCCAAGTTATTAATTAGATTTATTATGAATAAAACTTGTTAAAACAAACAAACATCAATATCATGTCCAAATCATGCAACGGAAAAATAAATAAGACAAGATATGATAACCCAGGAAAACCAATGAAACCAACTAGTTTCACAATAAAAAACTTGGGGGGAAACCTTCCCGAAAAGCAATTCACTATGGTAAAGAGAAGTTTTAGATCTAGTACAAAACTTTTGTCCCTAGACTCTACAATCCCTGTAGATGAACTTACAGCAGAAACCTTCTACCACTTCAGAATCTCTGAACTCTTCAATATATGAATGCCACCCTTTGATGCACGGATCCCAGTATGTGACTAACACACAAACTTGAAGAAGATATTGGCTGCAAAGTTCTTCACTTCATCAACAATGAAGATCAAGAAGCACTTGGTTACAAAACCCTAAGGCACAAAGACGCAGTAACTTCTTTCAAAGAGAATAAGGCATTGGTCACCTTTAGCATATGTTCTCCTTGTATTCTCTTATGTGATGGCCTCTAAAATAAGCCTTATCTAGGTCTAGGGTTGTGTGAAAAGAAACCCTACACAAATACAAAAGCCTGGCCCAAAAATCAGATCTGAAAATTCTGATTTCCATAACCTCGATCGATCGGGAGGTGTCGAGCTTTAAACCTCGATAGATACAGCTATCGAGGAGCTATCGAGGAGACAGGAGCTTTCTCGATTGATCCACCAGCTATCGAGCAGCTGTTGAGCTATCTGTCCGCAGGTGTTGAGCTATCTGTCCAGCTTTAATGAATAGCTTGTTTCTTGGTCCAATCTTCATGGCTTTAATACTAGACTTGAACAACATGTTTCTTGAAGTATTAAACACATCCTAGATCTACCAAAATACAAGTAAAGTGCGTTTTGTCAAAGGATTAGCCAATTACATAAAAGAATGACATATGTTCTTAACAAGTGAAACACATATGTCCTAACACGGGCTTCTAAGGGGAGGGGCAGTAGCACATGCGTGGTGCTCTCCTCCTCAAGCTTCCCTTCGATAATGCAGAGGCACATGCAGAGCTAGCTTCCATTCTTCTTCCTCCTCAAGCTTCCTTCGGTCTATTCGTGTCGTTCTGGGTTTGATTTTGGGGATCGGGCTAAGGAAGATGACAAGAGGATTTTAGGGTTTTTTGTGAAATTTGGGGATTTTCGTGTGTGATGACTGAGGTAGTTGGAGAGCTGGGGTTAGGTGGGGTCATGTGGGAAGGTTGGGAGCGTGGGAAGCTGAGGTGTCCCTCACGTGAGGGGCATGTGCATTTTAGGGTGAGTGGGCTTGCCACGTTGGTTTATATATTATTATTTTAATAGGTGGGCTTGACATGTGGATATTCGTCTACCACGTAGGAGGGTTCCGTCTGTTGGTTGACGGGAAGGACAATTTTAAAAACGATTTTCAAATTTTAGGGATGAAATTTGCAAAGAAATCAATTTTGGGACCAAAATGGGAATTGACCCAAAATGTAGGGGCGAAAAGTGCATTTTCGCCTATAGTGAAAAGAAGTATTAAGAAATCAAAATAAATAACCTAGGTGAAACATAAGGTGTTATCAGTAGTTCACCGTTTTCTCTATTACATTACTATCCAAAATAACATAAATGAATCATGGAGATAGAAGTGGTCTCACATTGAAATAATTTCATAAGCTTGGGACTTTAATTGACAAAGTTAAGAACATGAGACTTGTGGTGGGCAAAAAGTAGAACTAACGGATTAAATGGATTTTAACGTGTTACCTTGCTCACACAAATAATTTTAGAGATGGGATGCAAGGTCAATGTATAAATACCCATGACAAGATAAATAATGATAGTCAGATTAATCTCAAGTGTGATTGAATGTATTAAATTAGAAAAAGTCTAGAAATTGATAAGTGTTCGCTCTTGGGTTCAGTTCGAGGAAGATGTTACAATCGGATAATCTCTCTTTTTCTCTCCAAAATCTATCCCCCTTGATCCAGGTGCTTCTTGGCTTTATATAGTTAGCCAAAATGCATCTGGACTCTACATTTGGAGGGCTAGAATCAGACTTCCTTGATACTTATCCCATCAAGACTTTGCTAGAAGGTTTTACACTAAGATGTGAGTTGTGTGGGTACTGTTCATGGTCATTTCCCCATTAATGCGGCCAGCTAAGTGGTTGTAGTGCATTTAATGTGGAGGGAATGACTGCTTTATCCTTCCTTTTTCTTCTCTTCCTTGTTCAACGCTTAGTTACCATTTTCCACTTTCGGGTTGCGCTATGCTCCTTTTAACTCTACCTCTAGACTTTCCGAGGTTAGGTGGGTGTCCTTGGTGCCTTCGCCAATTGTGGTCGATCAACCTTTATACGAGTTAAGGGAGTACTTTCCGAGGACATCCCACCAATAATCCCCGAGGTCTACCTCCTTGAAAATGCCCTCACCCTCTTTATTGACTGTCTTGGATTCTCGTCCCCCAACAAGACTTAATCTAAAATCGTGTGTATATATACTCACACACATACAAAACCAAAAATAAATTGCACAAAAGTTTCATACAAAAGAATATAATAAAAATTAAATTCTAGAAGCTAGCCGTGTGGATTATTAATTTATGATTGGTTCGGTTAATGGATGCCTTTAGGCATTTGTTAATGCATAATTTTAATAAAGTTTTATTAACACTTTTATGGAAAATAAAAAATAAAAAATAATTTTTTTATTTACCTATAAAATATTTCTAAAAATATTTCTTAAAACAATGTTCTTAGGATAGTCGTTAACTTTTTCCATTTATAATTAATGTTTATTAGTTATTATACACACTTTTACATGACTGTACACATGCGAGATTGGAATTGAAATGGTGACTTGAGTCATGATTTCAGTTCAAATTTCACGTGTGTACAAACCTTCCTTTCACCTTCTTAGAATAATCCTTGGCCATGGGTAAATATCATTTGCTGAAGGACTTCACATAAAGGAACAAACGATGGCAAACCAAACATAGGGGAAATTCATATTGAAGATGCCACCCAAGACTTAGAAACATTTTCAAGAATTAGGAGCCTCCCTGTAGTAAGCCCTCTATGTATTATCAATGTTTGATGCAAGGAAATTGTCGATCTCAAGAATATATTGCTAGTATCCTCTTCTCCTTAATGCTATGTTTGGAAATTTGGAGGGGGAGGAGAGTAGAGGGGAATGATTATCCTCTACCTTGTTTGGATGTTTTTAAAATTAAGTAAGGGGGAGAGAAATAATTAACCTTTTCATAGTTTGTAATTTTGTTAATATGGTAAGGGTAAATTGGGTAATTTCTTTGGTCAAATACTTCTATGCTCTACTTTCCCTCCAAATCTCTTAAATTTGGGAGAATTAAAAATGAGAGGTTAAAAGTAGTTAGAACCCCTCCAAACCCTTTCAAATCCCTCCCCATCCTCCCCTAAAAAAATCAAAACATGGTAATTTAACTTGTTCTTCCTCCCTCTACTCCCCCTCCATCCAAACAAGATATAAAAGTAACTTTCAGGAACAGGGAAGGATACCACTGTAGAATCCAGAAATCTCGACCAAAAGATAGAAAGCTTAGCAACACAACAGCCAATTTGCCACCTGAATGCCCTAATGTGTTTAACTATTAATTGTACATGACTTTAGAAAACTTCTTTTGATCCATCAAAAGATCCTAGAACACCTTTGATCAGAATTTTTGGTAGACCAATGACAACTACTTAGACACTCACAAATTTATCGAGTACGCATGGCCATGCGCTTCAAAGCAGGATCAACAAATGAAAAATAGTTGTTAACGCACTTTATTATTAACTTAGTTATATTTGAAGTACCTTTATTCTTTTTTGAGACAGGAAGCTTGATACAGGAAGCGATGAATTAGTTACTTGTATTAGATGTAACCAGTGTTAGTTTAACACTTGGCAAGAAACTAATGGCTGTTAGTTGTAGGACAGATTGTATAAGAACTCTTTACTCTTATTTTAGTGATGAATTTTTGAGAATTAATGATTTTAAGCCCGTGTGTGCTTTTCATTGGGACTTAGTCTCCATTTGGATAGTGCTGGAAAGCACTTGTGTCTGCGTTTCACTTTATTTTTATTTTTATTTTTATTTTTTTGAGAAGAGCATTTCATGTTTTTAGATGTGAGATTATACTTTTTTAGTAGGTCATGTGCACTGTTTACGGGACCTGCAAGTACTTTATTTAGAAAAAAAAAATTAAAATTAAGTCCCTCAGTACTATCCACACATTTAAAAATTATTTTGCTACAGTGTTTTCAATTTTTAGCAAAATAAGCAGTATCCAAATAGACTTTTAGTATTCTTGTAAAGGTGCTAACCACCTACTTAATGTTCTAAGCAACTCGTATTGCTAAACAAAACTAAAAACAGTCCAGCCTACACATTCCCTACACCAGGAAGTTTTATTGACTATATATTAAACAAGTACAAGTGTCCTTTGATTATATACATAGAGCGTTGTCAAATGTCAAGTTCATGGGAATCCCACAGAAGATGCAGAGCCTCTTCTAGTGCCAGCACATAAGCACTTTTAGAAGTATTAGCTTCTCAGTATATGATATCTGACTTCAGCTTGCCAAGAGGTTCCTGTACCTTAACTCTAGCTGCAAGAAGTGAAGAGAAAATTATAACTTGACTTGAAAAAAAGTTGACATCAAGATGTTCAGCGATGCTTCCATCCACTGGAATGGCTCTTGCAGTTGCCTCCAACTACACCTATTGAGAAGACTAAAAAGACTAGTCACCCTTAACTTCCTCTTGTGCAGGTGCATCTATGATGGTGTCAGTGGCTTGGTTGGGCAAAAGGATAGGCGCCTCTTCGGGAGCAGTAGAAACTGAGTAAAGAAACAGTCAAGAATTATATATACCTTAAAGCAACAAATTTATTCAACATTGATCTTGTGACCCAGATTTAGACAACATGAGCATGAAATTGCAGGCACTATAACAAGAAGCAACTTACATTTACTAAATCATATAATACTCGCATTCACTAAATAAGACACAAGAGTAGTTCTACACCAACCATTGAATTGTCACAAACAAGCTACAATATTTTAATTGTGGCTCATAATTGTTAATATATATATATATATATTGGTAAACTGGATAATTTCATTAACTAAGATAAGGAAGCAGTAACAGCTTGGTCAGGACAGAGCCTGGTACAATAATGGTCATAAAGGTCCGAGAGGAAAAATTCCAACAAACATGAGACTTTAAGAAGCTATACCCAATAGTTTGGGGAAAATATGATGGCTAGCTAATAAGCCGTAATAAATAGACACAAATGAATAGCATTATTGAACTTCTTCAGTCTTTGCTCAAGTGTAAATTATATGACAAAAGGAAGAATTTTATGAAAGCCAAATTTGCCAGAGTAGTACATCACTCTAACTTTATTTGTATTTGTTGTGAAAATCAGGTTACACAATATTAAAGAAGAGAGAAGATAGAAATCAACACAAAGAACTTAAGTGGTTTGGCAATGTGCCTTTGTCCATGGGAGTGGGCAACTAATAATCCACTAAATGAGAAATTAGAATTACAACAGTGTTTATATATATCATAACCCTACCTGGTACAAATTCCCAAAATACCCACTCTGTTTCTCTTGTTATGCTCTGTTCAGCCCATAAGGCCCATTGGCTAGTGGCCTCAAAACAAGTATGAGCTAACTCCTATAGTATCGACTACATTTCTTGCCTCTTACGTCCTGTTCCCATCCGATCATACATTGTGCATTAAATCAAGACCCATTTGAGATAATAAGTTGGTGATGACCAATATTAGAACTTAACAAAGAGAGAAAAATGGGAAGGAATCTTTTCCTCTTGCTCCAATCAATGCAGCATAGCACAGATGAGTATTGGAAATAGCATATAGGCATCATCGAACCAAAATTGAAGAAACTCATACTAGAAATCATATTTTTAATTATTTTCCTATTTTCTTTCAAAACCTACATTAAACAAATGAAACAAAAAGCTCTAAAAATGACATAATGAGAGAAACTTCAATAAATTATAGAGCTATTTGCATTTCATTGATTGAAACCTAATGAGATGCTAGAATTAATAAGTGGCTTTGTGCTCAAAGGAGTACTTACTCTAAATCCAGTAGAGGAAAATGTACTTTTATCTCCCAATTGATGGTCCTCCCATCTCAGCTCCTCATGACTTTTATCTTTGTATTCAGGCATGGCTGATATTGATTCTAATTTTGCCTGTGCACAGCCATTTGCTTCAGATGTTGGAGTGTACGCAACTACTCTACTTCCCTCACGTTTACTCCCAAGCCCAAAGCTAGTGCTACAAAATGTTGTTGTAGGTTGAGCTCCTGTACAGTAGCTCATAAAAAGAGGAGACCAAGTTCAATGATTTTTAAGTGTGTATTTGGCATCAGCTTATTTAACCATTTGCAGATTGTTTTTTGCTGAAAATGTGTTAAAGTATGCTTGTACTTTGAAAAAGTGAGGTTTTAAAAAACTATACATAAAAGTTAAGAGTTATCAAAAAAGCTGGACACGAAAGGACATTGAATAAGATACCAATTTAAAGATGTATAACCTAACAAAATTCCTCACAATAACAAAGAAACTTGGCACAAAATAACTCACCAAATGGAGAACTCTGGGCTCCAAACGTAGTGGTGGCACCAAATGGGCTGCTACCAAATGCTGAAGTGGACCCGAAGCTGAAGGATGGTGCATTTGAAGCCCCAAAAGCAGGCATAGTTGAGGCACCAAATGCAGTATTTAAGGTACCAAGTGCAGGCATGCTTGAGACACTAAATGCAGTCATGCTCGACACACCAAATGCAGGTGTGCTTGAAGAACTAGATATAGGACTGCTTGAAGCTCCAAATGCTCCACCAGATCCAAATACAGGGGCACTTGACACACCGAATGTCGTCCCTTTGCTACCAGATGCAGGAGTTACTGTTGTACCAAAGGCTGGGGTTCCCATAAAACCAAATGCAGGCATGCTCGAAGCCCCAAAAGCAGGCGTAGTTGAGGCACCAAACGCAGGAGTGGTTAAGGTACCAAGCGCAGGCATGCTTGAGACACTAAATGCAGTCATGCTTGACGCACCAAAAGCAGGTGTGCTTGAAGAACTAGATGCAGGCGTGCTTGAGACACTAAATGCAGTCATGCTCGACGCACCAAATGCAGGTTTGCTTGAAGAACTAGATATAGGACTGCTTGAAGCTCCAAATGCTCCACCAGATCCAAATACAGGGGCACTTGACACACCGAATGTCGTCCCTTTGCTACCAGATGCAGGAGTTACTGTAGTACCAAAGGCTGGGGTGCTCATAAAACCAAATGCAGGCATGCTCGAAGCCCCAAAAGCAGGCGTAATTGAGGCACCAAATGCAGGAGTGGTTAAGGTACCAAGCGCAGGCATGCTTGAGACACTAAATGCAGTCATGCTTGATGCACCAAATGCAGGTGTGCTTGAAGAACTAGATGCAGGTGTGCTTGAGACGCTAAATGCAGTCATGCTCGACGCACCAAATGCAGGTGTGCTTGAAGAACTAGATATAGGACTGCTTGAAGCTCCAAATGCTCCACCAGATCTAAATACAGGGGCACTTGACACACCGAATGTTGTCCCTTTGCTACCAGATGCAGGAGTTACTGTTGTACCAAAGGCTGGGGTGCTCATAAAACCAAATGCAGGCATGCTCGAAGCCCCAAAAGCAGGCATAGTTGAGGCACCAAATGCAGGAGTAGTTAAGGTACCAAGCGCAGGCGTGCTTGAGACGCTAAATGCAGTCATGCTTGATGCACCAAATGCAGGTGTGCTTGAAGAACTAGATATAGGACTACTTGAAGCTCCAAATGCTCCACCAGATCCAAATGCAGGGGCACTTGACAAACCAAATGTCGCCCCTTTGCTACCAAATGCAGGAGTTGCTGTTGTACCAAAGGCTGGGGTGCTTGTAGCACCAAATGCAGGCATGCTCAAAGCCCCAAAAGCAGGCGTAGTTGAGGCACCAAATGCAGGAGTAGTTAAGGTCCCAAGCGCAGGCATGCTTGAGACACTAAATGCAGTCATGCTCGACACACCAAATGCAGGGGTGCTTGAAGAACTAGATATAGGACTGCTTGAAGCTCCAAATGCTCCACCAGATCCAAATGCAGAGGCACTAGACACACCGAATGTCGTCCCTTTGCTACCAAATGCAGGAGTTGCTGTTGTACCAAAGGCTGGGGTGCTCGTAGCACCAAATGCAGGCATGCTCGAGGCACCAAATGCAGGTGTGCTTGAACCTCCAAATGCTCTGCCAGATCCAAATACAGGGGCACTTGATACACCAAATGCAATCCCTATGCTACAAAATGTAGGAGTTTCTGTTGAAATAAAGGTTGGGGACCTTGGGGTGCACGTAGCACTAAAGGCAGAGGTGGTCATAGCTGGGCCACCTGAAATTTCAAATTATAATATAAAGTCTTATTATAGTTGGCTGTAAGCACCATAAAAATTTTAGAATTTTGACACATTTTAAAAAATTTACCTCTATCTCCCAATTGATAGTCCTCCCATCTCAACTCCTCATGAATTTTATCTTTGTAGACAGGCATGGCTGATATTGACTCTAACTTCCCATTAGTTGGTGTATCATTACAAACTTCAGTTGTTGGAGTGTATGCAGCTACTCTACTTCCCCCACATTGACTGCAAAAAGGCAACTTCCCAAAGCTAGTGCTACCAAATGTTAGCGTTGTAGTCTGGGCTCCTATACAACAGCTCATATGGAGACAAATTTCAATAATTATTGATTAAGATAAGATACAAAAATAAAGATGTATAATCCTACAAAAGTCTGCTATACAAATAAGGAAGCTTGTCACAAAATAACTTACCAAAAGGAGAATTCTGAGCTCCAAAAGGAGTGGTAGTGGTACCAAATGGGCTACTACCAAATGCAGAAGTTGATTGGCCAACAGCTGAATTGGAACCAACGCTGAAAGATGGGGTACTAGAAGCCCCAAAAGCAGAAGCACTTAAGGAACCAAATGCACGAGTAGTTTGGACACCAAGTGTTGGCATGCTTGAGGCACCAAATGCAGGAGTGCTTGACGAACCAAACATAGAAGTACTAGATGAACCAAATATAGGGCTGCTTGAAGCTTCAATTGCTCCACTAGAACCAAATACAGGGGTAATTGACACAAAGAATGCAGGACTTGCTGTTGAACTAAAGGTTGGGGTGCTTGTAACACCAAAGGCAAGGGTGCTCATAACACCAAATGTAGGTATGCTTGCAGCACTAATTGCAGCAGTTGATTGGCCAAAATCTAAAGTGGACCCAGCACTGAAGGAAGGGATGCTAGAAGACACAAAAGCAGGAGTACTTAAGGCACCACATGTTGGTGTGCTTGAGACACCAAATGTATTAGTGCTTGAAGAATCCAATATAGAAGTACTGGATGAACCGAACATAGGACTGCTTGTAATTCCAAATGCTCCATCAGATCTAAATACAGGGACACTCGACACAATGACTTCAATTCTTGCAGGACTTGTTGAACTAAAGGTTGGGGTGCTCATAACGGTAAAGGCAGGGGTGCTCATTACGGCAAAGGCAGGGGTGGTCATAGCACCAATGGCAGGTGTACTTGTAGCACTAAATGAATTCATGGTTATAACACTAAAGGCAGGGGTGCTACACTGCTACTTGCACCAGATGCAGACTGACTTGTTGCACCAAGAGTTGTGGAGGAATCAAATATCCTAGTTCCAAATTCCAGATGTGATTATTAATTTGTGCTTCTAAAGGGTCTTGTTTAAGTAAGAGTTGACCCAAATCCTCCAAGAGAAGTGTTCTAACCAAAGAAAGATGAGAGCTATCAGTTCAAATAAAAACTTAAAAAGAGAAAAGAACACATGTTTAGAAGATAAAAAACTATTTTTGCAAACAAGATGTCCATATGCTCAGGAGATCATATAAGTAGTTACTCTACTGTAATCCTGTCTATATAGCAAATTGTAGAGGATGATCATTCAAGATAAACTCATTCACATTAAAAAAGAATGCAAGCTTTCATTTACTCAAAAGTCAATAAATATGAACTAAAAATAAACTAATTTAATGCTTTACTTCATATTTGACAAGTTGTTAAAACTTCAAACTGTAAAGGACAAACCAACCACATCACCAAAATGATAAATAAGAGAAGCTGTATCTAGAATAAATGCTACCTCTTCTAATTATTAAGTTCTATTACCTCGTTTATGATATTCCTTTCCCTCATAACTTCATACCGCTGTCCTCTAAAATTGACTTCCAACATTATTCCAATATATAAACACAACCATGAAATATACAATAGACACCATAAATCTGACAAAAAACTTGTTCAGCAAGAAGGTTGTACAAGAGACATGATCAAGTGAAACTTAAAATTTTCCACCCAAGACAAATTGATTTTAAACAATCCTCCAAAAGCTTTTGTGCATTGCATCAACTGCCAGTAAACATCGAATCAGAGTGTCTCAAAATGAATAACAAAATCCACGTTTTTTTCAACTCTATAACAACATAGCATGGGAAGATAAACCCAAATGCCAAGAATTATTAGGTTACATATTAATGATTTTAGTTCCATCAAAGCTCAGCCCAATTGAAAAAAAAAAAACAAGAGGCCAATTCAGGAATTGTTATGGTACTTTTTGAGGTGGCATTATTGGGTAGCTCTCTAGCTCAGAAGAGGGCAGCAAAGCTATTACAATGGATCAATTTTCCCACGGGAGATAGCATATGATGATTTAAGATCATATGTACATGGTAAAAGAGGAGTGCTTTCACACAGAATAACTATGAAATTTGTATATCATGGAAAATAAAGATGAAAGTTTTCTGAAGATGGGAGAATAATAAACCTCTCCGGATGAGACATGGAATATTTGGTTGTGGTTTAATGTGATACCAAGAGAAAAATCAACAAAAAAAAATTAGTTTCTTATAATAACAAGCTTAGTCTAAAAAGTCAATTTGATTAGCTTTTTTCCTTGTCATCTGTCAACTTGACATAATGACATCTATTAAGTTTTGCTTGCAGAACAACAATTATTGAGTAAAGTATAAGATATAATCAGCTAGAAAGTTAATAATAAATAAAGAAGAAATTTTAAGGCATTTGTATTGAAAAGTGATAACTCTTGGCATGCATTTGATTTGGGTTTATGATTGTGAAAATGTCTAAGAAGAAGAAGAAGAAGAAGTACTTCACATACCACCGAATGACTATGATGACGATGAAGTAGCAAAAGCAGGAGTAGAAGAAGACGCTCCCAAAGCAGACATTATTGAATTGAGAGAAGAAAGTAAAGCAGCGAAGAAGATGGTGGACTGGAATGGAGGGAACAGGGAAGTGTTTTGTGTTGGTACTAAAAATGTTCTTTTCTTGAGACTTTTTTTTTTTTTTTTTTTTGATCAGCTTTTCTTGAGGCTTAAGAGTTAAGGCTTGGGGTTAAGTAGTACGGAGTACAGACCGGACTCATTTTCCAAGCTTTTTGGGCCACTATCATTATTGTGTTATGGGTTTTACTCAATATATCAGTAAACCATTTTATGTATAACATTTTATGAAAAAATGAAAAATTTATCATTTTTTTTACAGTTTTTTAATTTGATTTAAAAAAAAATGAATGATTAATATATTCCTTAAAAACATATATTAACTAAACTTTTTGTTTTATTGAGCTGTTGTAAATGATAATACATCTTTTTGTGTTGTTTTATGTCCCCCATTACAAACAGAAAAATACTTGTCATATCCCTAGCTTTTGGGCCGAAATTATTACACAAAGTTCTTGAAAGAAATAATATATTTAACAAAGAAAGATAAAAATTTGGCACAAGTTATATAAAAAAAAAGGGTAAATTGTAAATTACACTCCTAAAGTTTGAGAGTGTTCGAATTTTACAACATGAAATTTTAGAATTTAGATTTTACCTTCTAAAGTTTAAGAGTGTTTGAATTTTACACTGACATTTCAAAATTTGAAATTTACCCTATAAATTTTAAAGGTGTTTGAATTTTAGTCCTTAAAATTTGGGGGTGTATGTTTTAGAATTTAGAGGTGTTAAATCCTAACACTCTCAAAATTTAGGGAGTAAATTTTAAATTCTAAAACGTCAAGGTGTAAAATCCAAATGCTCCAAATTTCAGGAGGTAAAATCCAAAATTTGAAACTTTAGGGTATAAAATTCAAACATTTCCAAACTTTAAGGGTGTAATTTACCATTTACCCAAAAATAAAATAGCATTACAATTTAATTGAGATAATAAGTTGCTATTGAAGCAAAATCACTACTTTATATTTATATATATATATATATATATATATATGTATGTATAGACACACCCATCACGTGAGTTAATTGATTTTGACAATAGATTATTTTGGCTAACTTTAAGCCAAAATAAATGGGTGATTTACTTGAACATTAGTTTAAGGCAATGAAACACATGGTTTCACGTTTGAAAGTTTATAAAGAGTTTTAGTGGGAATATATACTCTTTTCTTGATTATCAAAAAAAAATATACTCTTTTCTTAAACACATACCTGGGCCCCAAGGGGCATCGCATTCAGAACAGTGTGTTCGTTCACCATGAACATTTACAATACATTCTGAACCCTCACAAAATTTTTTACATCTCCTCATGCATTCAAAAGTTTTTTTTTTCATAAAAAGTCCACTTAGATAGAGAAATTTATTTCTAGCTGAAGTATTATTTTCATCCATAAATTTAAAAAAGTTTATTTTTTTGTCCCTAAATTATTGAAAATGTACTAATTATTAATTTTCAATTTAAAAAGTTTGCTTTCCATTCCTAAGTTACTGTAAAATGTTACATTTTCATATCTCTAAACTATTGAAAAATCTCTTTAAAATTTGTTGGACGAAAAATAAAATTTCACTTTGCCCCGAACCAAACCGGGTTGGATTGCGATGGGTTGGTCATGGATTTAATTAAATATTAAAAAAATAATAGTCTGAATAGTGTTTCTGTTCATCAATTTTTATTCATTCAAAATAGTGTCTGTTCATCATGAACGGTGGCAATTGTTTTGAAAAATTACGGATTTTCTATAAATATTTGGTCCCAAATCGCATTCAAATAGTTTTTGTTTTGATCTATAAAGAACCCATTTAGAGAGAGAGGCAAAAAAAAAAAAAAAAAAAAAAAAAAAAACAAACAATTCTAGCACACTGAGCACATAGATAGCAATGCTTCGGTGTGTTGGAGATAATTATTCTGTGATGGGTGGCAAAAAAATTGTCCCAATAACAGTGTAAAACACTGGCCTCAAGCAAATATTGTTTTGTATTCTTTTTCCTCTGGTTTGTAAGTCTACTTGTTACTTATATTACTTTTACGCAATAACATAGCTTATAAAATTTCAGTTTGATATATAATTTGTTTACAAAATCACAAATAATACTTATATATATAAGTGTATTTTTCAACACATCATTCACATGAGGATGCATCAGGAAAAAAAATGCTATTTGGGAAAAAAAATGATTCTCAACTACTGTTCGCCTTCTAGGAGAAGATCTGAAGACCCAGATAAACTTCCCTCATCCCCCAACTGGACAGCCATCAGGCTGGGATTCCCAATATTCTCCAAGGGAATCTGTTGGGGAGTAGGGAATGGTTCGAGGAAAAATTTGTGGACTGATAGTTGGATTAGAGGACATTCCCTAAGAGAGCTCATTAAAGGCCTTTTAACTCGGGATGAAATGAACCTCGCTTTTTCTGACTTGCGACATGAGCATGAATGGAATTGGGACTCCATTTCTTTTGACCTCCCCCTGCCTGGCTATTAAGGATAGGATTAAAGCCATTCCTTTTCAAGAATATGGTAGTGGAGAATATACAATTATGTGGAAGCAATCAAAAGATGGGGAGTTTTACCACCAACTCTGCTTATCTCTTGGCCAGAGCTGCCCATAAACCTGAACCTCCTTTCCAAGGACATTGGATTTGGAAACTTGACATGCTGCCAAGAATCATAAACTTCCTCTGGCTATTCCACCACTACAGCGTTCCTATTAGAGATGTACTAGCTTCTAGAGGCAATAATTGTGGAAATACTTGCCCTCTGTGTAACTATCAATGCGAAACTATCGTCCACTTGCTTCGAGATTGTGCTTATGCCCGAGACTTTGAAGCAAGATTCGGTTTCCTTATCCTCTAATCACCTCCTCTAATGACAGCTTATGCGATTGGCTAAAGGTTAATTGCCAGAGTAACATTGTTCACTGGTGGGGCCGTTTGGTAACGTTATTCTAGTAACGTTATTTATATTTTTTGGAAATACGTGTGGGTAAAAAAGTGTGTGAAAATACGGATAATGTTGTTTAAAAACTGAAAACATGTGTTGAACTCCTATAACTAACGACCTCTCCTCGAATATGCTATTCCCCTTTGGTGTCTAAAACCTTTGGAAGCACAGGAACATAGTAGTATTTGAAAACACCCCCCTTAATCTCAACCTCCATGGCCCATGTATAAGCCAGGCTTTAGAATATTTCTTTTGTGTTGGAAAAGTTAGATTCCAGAAACACAGGGTGGATTATTCCTGTGAGATGGGGAAAACCACCTTCGAGTTGGTTTAAACTAAACATAGATGGAGCCCTCTCTGGCAACCAAGGGAAGGCAGGAGGGGGAGGCCTCATTAGAGATAGCCTTGGCAACTGGGTTAAAGGTTTCTCAAGGTTCATGGGATATGCTTCAAGTATTATGGCTAAATTTTGGGCTCTTAGGGATGACTTGCATTTAGCTTTTGATATTGGTATCTAGAATTTAGAAGTGGAGCTTGATGCTAAAGTGATTGTGGATTTGGTTAAATCTAAAATCAATGCTAATAGACCACATTCTCCCTTTCTTAATGATTGCAGGTCATTGCTAGGCAGCTTTCATCAAGTCAGAGTGGAGCATGTATTTCGGAAAGTGAATAAATGCGTTGATGCTCTAGCAAAAGGTGGATGTTCTCTCTAGGAGGATTTTGTTATTTTTTGATATTTCCCCATTTGTTGAAGTTACTTCCCTTATTAATTTGGATGCTACTGGGTTTTATTATTGTAGGCTTTCAACCGCTACTTTTGCCACTTTCGCTAGTTAGTTCTTTAATGAAGTTTCCTTTTAACCAAAAAAAAAAAAAAAAACTTTTATTATCTACCACCAATCACAACAAATCAGATACATAGTTAATAAAACAAATTTGGGTTCTTAAATTAATTGTTCCTGATTTATTCCTTGTTTGTTGTTGGATTAAGAGCTTAAGAAAGAATGAAAGAGAATGGGGTGTCATGAAACATTGAGTTATTTTGAGACTTATCAAATCCATACTAAAAAATGCAAATGTAGTAACAGGGCCACTTCTTTTCTACCATGAGTTTAATGTTGGAAATATTCTTAGTGAATGTACAAAATCTTTAGTGAAAAAAACAAGTTTAATCCAAAAAATATCAAGAAGAATAGAAACTTCAACTAAGTTTAGAAACAATCTCATAGAATTATAGAATAACAAATATGTGTTATTTTTAAGGTTGATTTATATCACCCAATGTAGAACTCATTGTGAAACAATTATTAGGCAACTTTTGTGTTGGACACACTTCTACACAAAGGTTGAATAAGAGCCTTCTATAAAACATTTCCTTGTTTGTAGTTGATAATGAAAATCCAAAGAGCCAAAGAGACCTGCGTGGGAGAAAGTAAGAACAGAAGACAAAGAGCAAAGTAATCAAATGCACTTAGTTCTGCTTTCCCAAAAATAAGTAATGGGAAATTGTCTAATGATGTATTAAACAAGTCATTGACTTGGTTAAATAATAATAATAATGCTAAAATACAAAACGCACCTCTAAGTTTTTCTAAAATTCATTTCAGTCCTCTAACATTGCTAAAGTTTCAAGTTTATTCAATTAAGGCATCTTTGTTAACTTCTGTTAAATATATATTTTTTAAAATTTGAAAAATAGTTTTCAATCATCAATTAGATTTTTTGAATTAAAAAATTTTGAAGAAAAAAAAAATGGACAATTAACTGCAACATATAACAAAAGTTGATAGAGATACCTTAATTGAATAAACTTGAATCTCAGAGTACTAAAATTAACTGTGTAACGTAGAAGATAAGTTTTTCATTTTAGCCTAATAATAATAATAATAATAATAATCAATTAGCTTACAAAGAAAGCTAAGCACTATTGGACCATAACGCTTATAAAAGCCTATGAAAGTTTAGCCTAAAAATTAAAAGTTTGGGGAAGGAGAAAAAGAAAAGAAAAGAATGGGCTAATGAGACAAGTCGAAATATGTGTGTGTGACATAGATAAGGTCGATACACATTTCAGGCCCATTTTTAAAGGGAAACCCATGATAGTTTGTAAGAGCGTCCACATTGGTAGCGCCATAATTTTAGCTATTTGACACCATAAAAAACTATTTTATCTATTTTACTTTTTTACTTTACAAAACATACAATATCGGTGGTTTTATTTTAACTTTCGACACAATAAAATAATATATCTACTATAATAAAATAATATATCCACTATAATAAATAACAATCACAACCACTGCAACCATAACTGCCCCCGCCATTGCCTCTGCAATCGCCCTAGCCATCGCCATCACCATCGCCACCACCACATAATAGCAAATAATCGTTTAATGTAACAATAATATTTTTTTAATCCCAAATTACACACACACACACACACATAAATATACAATTTTTTTTTTTCGGCATAAAACAATTTCTAATAGCTTAACAACTAAACTTATTATGAAATTATTGTAAAATATTGTAAGGTAGCATATATTATTTAAAATATTAACTCAACAAAAATTTTAAAGTTTTTTTCTTTTTTTTTTCTTTAATTTTTCTCTTAATTCAACTGCCAATTGTCACTCTTGTGTCTCTTCTCATCCACTTTTAAAATATAATGCTTTACTTTCCAATGTTTAATCTACACCACAAGATCTTAAAAAAATCTCCATGCCATAATTATATAATATACTTCTTCTCTCCTTTTTCATTCTTCTTCTTCATCAGTTGTTTATTTGCTTCTTCCCAGTTTGCACCATTCTTCTTTTTCTTTCCTTCAGTTTACAAGCTTACACAATAGCACTTTTAGAGAGGAGAAACAGGTGAGTCTATAATCTTCATCATGTAACAGTTCTTTCACTTTCTCTCACTCAATTCGCTCTCTCTTTTCCATCACTGAAAGAAAGAAGGAAAAATGCAAATTAATTAATTACTTAAGTTAATTAAGTAGATCAAATTACATGCAATAGCGTGGTAGTACAAACAAATCACCAATTATACTAAATGCAGCGGAAAATAAATTTGACACAGGTGATTTGTTTATGAATGGGGAAAACCACTGAAGAAAAACCCCACTGGGTGAATTTAAGGTCACTACTCTCTACTCTCAAGAATCCACTATTATTAATCATAAGCGGTTACAAGTATAAAGAATCTTACCAAACCCTTTGGTCTATCCCAAAATACCAACCTACAGTTGAACCCTTACCCCAATATTCAATTGGACTTGTATTGTAGCAACAATTTTTCCGTTCAATGCATGAATCCCAGTATGTGACTAACCAATGATGCATGGATCCCAGTACGTGACTAACTCACCAACTTGAAGAAGATTGTTGGCTGTAAAGTTCTTCAGTTCATCAATAATGAAGATCAGGAAGCTTCTTGGTCACAAAACCCTTGACGTAAAGACACAGTAGTTTCTACAAAGAGAATAATGAACTAGGCAACTTTTTGCATTCAGTCACTTAATCTCTTGTGACGGCCTTTAAAAAAATCCTTATATATGTCTAGGGTTGTGAGAAAAGAAACCCTACACAAATACATAGGAATATGTGTGTAATCAGATTTGAAAAGTTTGATTTCGTAATTCTTGACAAATACAGTTTGTGTCGAGAATATGTCGAGCTTCAACATTAAATCTTGATAAAAAAGATTCTGTTGAGACTTTTGTCGAGTTTTAATGAACAACTCTTCTTCACTTGTTTCTTGGTCAGGTCTTCATGGCTTTAAGACTTGAACAACATGTTTCTTGAAGTCTTAAACCTAATCATAGATCTACACAATTACAAGTAAAGCACATTTTGTCAAAAGATTAGCCAATTACATAGAATATGTCCCTAACAATCTCCCTCTTTGGCAATCCGTGACAAAATCACAACAAAACAAATAATCATGAGAGAAGTTTTAAATCACTAAACTTATAACCACTTGTTGGATTACATAATAAATCTATCCCTACAACAAACTCTTGAAAAACTTTGCAAGAAAAGAGTTCATGGCATGATAAACTTTCACAACCTGTCTTTTTGAAACACTTAAACAAAATTCATCAAGGCATCATGTGTGAAATAGAAATAAAGATTGCATACATAAAAAAACATGTGTATAAAAAGAGAAAAGAAACAACACATGTAGAGGTAGGTGAAGAAAAACATACATCATCATCATATATATGAAAAGAAAGTACAATGTATGTAAATAAATGGTCACAAGACTGGTGTACAAGAGGCTAATATAAAAAGAAGAAAAGAAAAGTACATGCAAACCTCACTACATCCCTCAAAAAGATATACACACTTCTCTTAACAAAAAATGTCCTATACTAACTCTCCCCCTAAGTACAAGACTACTTTCAAAACCAAAATTACTCCCCATTTTTGTCACGAATGACAAAGGGCAAGTTATTGAGAGGTTGTCATCTCGTCATCACCGGAAGAGTTAGCATCATCATCCTCATCATCATTAGCATCATCACCCTCATTAGCCGAGGCCTCTCGAGAAGGAGAGGGAGAAGGAGCAAAGCCAGCCATGCGAGCTTGTCTTTGGGTAATGCGACTGACTTGGGTGTTCATCTGACACATCTCATTTATGAGATAGTTAAGACAACCACCAAAGTCAGCCTCCATCCACTGAAGCTGCGCCATGATGGCCTCTAGGGTCACTCCACCAGCCAGAGAAAGAGAAGGAGCCGAGGAAGATGGAATAGCAGAAGCTGTAGGATCGGACGTCTCTACTTGTGGCCACTTTAGTCGAAGCTGGGCTTCCTTCCGCTAGATAGAACCAGTGCATATGGCACCCATGGTGAAGAGAGAAGAGAGAGGAATAAGAATGTGAAAGTGCTGAAGGATTCGTGTGATAGCCGAAGGAAAGATAAGCTTATCATAAGTAGCGATATCCTGATACATATCTATGATAGATGTGATGAGGTGAGAGGGAAAGTCAATGAAAAGATCCTTCACCAAGGAAAAAAGAAAATGAGCATGAGACTCAGTGATGGAGTTATAGTGAGACAAAGGAGTGAGAGTGAATGTCATCACCATGTTAAGGAATCTCGGGCCTTTGGCAAAGCCCGAGCATGGGGTGTTTAGCTTACCACCCTATATAGAAGGAGTCTCACAAAAGTGATAGATAAACTCGTCTTTGGACATAGTCCGTAAATGATCACAGCTAGGGTAGTCAGGATGCGTTACCCTAGGAACATGTAGTACCTCGGATATAAGATTCGGAGTAACTACGATATGTGTACTTCATAATGTGGTAACAAAACGAGGTACAAAGGTATCGATGTTGTGCATGTTGGAGTAAAACTCCTAAATGAACATGACCGGACATCTCTCAGGTTTCCCATAGTGGGACTCCCATCCCTGAGTTCGAATGACTTCGGGTAGAGCAGTGTCGGAGAAGTCCAACAGAATGACTTGGCATTTTGGATGAACGCCACGGTTCTGGAAGTTCTCAAAGAAATCCGTCTTGCCCTTCTCATCACAGAACCGAATATGAGAAGGAACAAGAGGATCATAAAAGAATGACTCGCAACCACGAAGAGGGTTCCGAGTCAGAGTGGATTTTCTTTGTTTGGGTGCCATAACACAGTCTATTCGAGAGAGAGAGAGAGAGAGACATAAGTTCAGAATAGGAAAGAAAAGAAAGAACGTATGCATGAAAAATGCATGAACATGTGACGTGCAAAAATAAAAGTATCATGGGTAAAACCCAATCCAAACCTATCAGCACTCAAAACAATAATCAAGCACACACGTCTAATATGCATGAAACATTGTTATAATGCAATGAGAATGCAATGCATGATCATATATCAACAATTTCACAAAACCTAACCCAAAAATTTCATAAAAAACTCAAAAACTCCAAAATTTTTGAAAAACCCCAAAACCTATGTCTAAATGCATGAAATGTATGAGAAAGAGAAGATTTAGAGGTCATACCACAAGAATGAGGTTTGAACTAAGTCGAAAACTTGATTGGAATGAAGATTTGAGTGAGGGAGAGAAGATTGGATCGAGAGAGAGAGAGAGATCTCTGTCGAGAGATATGAGAGAAAGTGAAATCTAAATTGCGCCTCAACTATATATAGAAAACAAAGCTCGAAGGATCGAGGTTTCTATCGAGAATCTCTCAAGCACTAAATCTTGACAGAAATGAATTTGCCAAGGTGTTGTCAAGGATCTATTGATGGCAAAAGAGTGATCTCGATGGATTGAGGATCTGTCAAGAAACTATTGGTCAGACAAAGTGCTTAGAAATTTGGCTCGATGGATCAAAGAAGCTATCGAGAATTTATCGAGAAGAAACCCAGAAATCTCGATGGATTGAGAATTTGTTGAGATCTTTTGAGAAAAGAGAAAGAAGGCTCAATAAAAAGAGAATTTGTCGAGGATCTGTCGAGAAGCTGTCGAGCTTGAAGAAAAGGAGTCTTTCAAGGAGGAAAAACATAGAGAGATGAATGCAACAAGTAAGCTACTCAACCAAAGATCCAATCAACATGTTAAGCTCTTAAGACATCTCTTAACATATAAGCATAGCATCCATAGATCCAAAAGAACACATAAACACTAAATGAGTTTAACCAATTTTATATTTCAAAAACAAGTTAAGACAGTTTAGTGAGTATATATTAACACATGTATTTCTTGTGATGGCCAAATCACTTTGTACCTGCACATGTATCAAAAGTAGCAAAGAATTTTGTGTGTTGTGTGTGAAACATAACAAGAGTGTATAAGTTTCTCATATTATGACGATTTGAGATATAAGAAAATCTAATACACTCACACACAATCATAACTGTTTGATAGGGACTATCACCTTTGAGATACATCATATAACTCCCACATCTCCTAAAAACACACTTACAACCATTTTTAAAAGCAATTTGATTCTTTTTGCTTTTATATTCTTTGCATATTTTCTTTTTGAACATATCATGTATGAGCATATAAGAGAGAGAAGAAAATACCCAATTATGTAAGTCAAAACATCATAATTTTGCTATGCCAAAGCATATAGATGTTATATATGATTGGCGGGATTTAGTAGTGAGATAGTTATTTATACATTTCTTTTAGGATTTTCTAGTCATTCCCGTCAAAAAGAGTGATATGAGTATTAAGTATAAAAGATTACTTAATTGTACTCATCACCAACACAAGCCACAAAGCTCACTTACTTCGTTGTGCATTAAAATGCTCATCTAAGCTACAAGAGATACAAAGTTTAGAAACTTTGTTTCAATGGCCATACAAGGTACACAAGTACCAATATACACAAACACACACTGTTTTTGTATTTTTCTGATTTTTTTTATTTTTATTTTTATTTCTTTTTTATGTAAAATAAAATAAAACAAAACTAAAAATAAACAAAACAAAAACATGAAAGAAAGAAACATACAAAGAATAAAGACTAGACTGACTCAAAACAACTAGAAAGCAAAACAAACAAGTTATGCAAGAACATAAAGGGAGAGAGAGAGAAAAAGAGACTGAATCACTTTGAGTCTTTTTCCTTCCACACTTTGGAATTGGAGGATGGACCTTTCCTTTTTTGAACCTTTGATCCTGAGGTGAGGGGGAAAAATTGAATCCATTAAGGTTCGAAAGGAACATAATGACCTTAAGAAGATCTCCTAAAGGAACCAAAGAGGATGGAAATTGATTCTGGTTTCCTAACGAGAGCATACTATTATTTTGTTGAGTGGCTAACCATTTATAGCAATTTAGATGTGTATGCCCTAAAGCTCTGCAATGATGACAGAAATGCGGCTTCTTTTGTTAAGACTTTTTGTTATTTTCCTTCTTAGTTCTAGGGTTTCTAGTTTCTTTATTTTCAACCTTAGGGGGTGCTCCTAGAATAGATTTGCCTTTATCTATGTTCTCACTAGCTGTTTTAGTTTTAGATTCATTGTTTTCAGAATTAACATTATCAGCAAGTGAGACAAATGTAGATGTACTAGAGGAGGCAATATTAGGAGAAGAGAAATCATACCCCAAACCGGTTTTGTAAGAAGCATCTTTCTGAAAACTCAGCATCTCATGAATTTTACATTGGAAGTCCTCTCCAATTGAGCTCTGACCTGGAATAGCTCCGCCTCAAGTTTCTTTGTCCTTTCAGCAAGGAATTTATTCTCAAATCGTAAATCTCCAATGGTTTGATTGGCTTCTTCAACCTTGAGAAAGCTCCTCTCGATCTAGCTCCACATCGCTCAGCTTCTTGGTGGCTAGCCTATACATTTTCTCATGCTTTTTAGAAACCTTGTACAATTTTGCATAGGCTATGTGGATGTTATCTTGTTCATCCATTTTCTCAAATTTAGATTCCACTAAGTCCTCTTCTTCATCCACTGATTCTACAATCCTTTCAGTAGGATCCACTGTGGTAGTGAAAACACTTAAGATTCCTTTGTCATCACTGTCATCTAACTCGGTCTTAGGCTTGATATCACTCAAGGTGGCAGCAAGAGCCTTGCTTTTCCCAATCAACTTGAGATATGTTGGACGCTCTTGTTTAATGTGTCCAAAACCTTGACATTCGAAGCACTTTGGTCCTGAGCGAATAGTATACTAACCACCATCCTTAGCATCCTTCTTCCCTTTGTCTTAACTTTTAAACTGTGAAGAACTGGATTGCTTATGGTCCTTATCAAAACCTTTCACATTGGAATTCTTCATGAACTTCTTGAACTATCTAGTGATGTAGGACTTCATCTTGGAATCTTCATCATCTGAAGACTCATCAGTCTCATTACTTTTGGCCTTCAGTGTCATACTTTTACTTTTGGTTTCTTTCCTATGTCTAGTCAAACCCAGTTTATAGGTTTGCAAGTTTCCAATCAATTTTGTCAAAGGAATAGAGTCAATATCCTTTGATTCTTCAATGGTAGTGATCTTGGCATAAATTCTTTTAGGTAGAGACCTTAGCACATTTCTTACGACCTTGGGTTTGAGAATAGTTTCCCTAAGATTAAAGGCTGAGTTCACTATGTCCTTGAGTTTGGCATAGAACTCATTGAATAACTTATCCTCCTCTATCTTGATCTCCTCAAACCTTGTAGTAAGCCTTTGAAGCTTGGAATCTTTAACGGCCTTAGTTCCTTCATAGGTTGTTCGGAAAATGGTTCATGCTTCCTTTGCAATTTCAATCATGGATATTTTCTTAAACTCCTCATTCGTGACCGCACTGAAAATGGCGTTCAATGCTCTACTGTTGTAGTTTGTCGCTTTAATCTTTGCATCATCCCAATCAGCTGACACTTCCTTTGGCTTAGTCCAGCCAATCTCCAAGGCTTACCATACTTTCACCTCTAAAGACTGCAAGAAAGCTCTCATGCATACTTTCCAGTATGCATAGTTAGTGCCATCAAATAAAAAAGGTATAATAAGAGATTGTCCTCTATTCATGACAAATAGGGGTCAATGGATCACACAACAATAATTAAACCTAATCAGAGTGTGCCTGCTCTGATACCACTTGATAGGGAAAAATGAATTGACCCTTTGCAAATTAATTAATTATCCAAGTTAATTAATTAGATCAAATTACATGCAATAGTGTGGTAGCACAAACAAATCATCAATTATATTAAATGCAACGGATAATAAATTTGATACAGGTGATTTGTTTACGAATGGGGAAAATTACCGAGACAAAACCCCATTGGGTGAATTTAAGGTCACCACTCCCAAAAATCCACTATTATCAATCAAAAGTAGTTACAAGTATAAGGAATCTTACCAAATCCTTTGACTTATCCTGAAATACCAACCTATAGTTGAACCTTTACCTCAATATCTAATTGAACTTGTATTGTAGAGGCAATCTTTCCATTCAATGCACGAATCCCAGTACATGACTAACCAATGATGCACAGACCTAGTACGTGACTAACTCACCAACTTGAAGAAGATTGTTGGCTGCAAAGTTCTTCAGTTCATCAACAATTAATATCAGGAAGCTCTTGGCGTAAAGATGTAGTAGCTTCTACGGAGAGAATAATGAACTAGGCTACTTTTTGCATTCGATCACTCAATCTCTTGTGACAGCCTTTAAAAAAAAATCCTTATATATGTCTAAGCCTGAGAATCTGTCAAGCTTTAACATTAAATTTTGATAGAAAGGATTCTGTTGAGACTTCTGTCGAGCTTTAATGAACAACCTTTCTTCACTTGTTTCTTGGTCATATCTTCATAACTTTAACACTTGACTTGAACAACATGTTTCTTGAAGTCTTAAACCCATCATAGATCTACCTAATTACAAGTAAAGTGCATTTTGTCAAAAGATTAGCCAATTACATAAAATATGTCCCTCACAAAAGAAAAAAAAAAAAACCAAGTTTACATATTGAGATTTTTTGGCCTTTTCGACTGGAATGGTGAGGATGATGGATGAATCGGAGGTGAGAGTTTGGGGAGGATGAGAGAGAGGTGAGAGTTTTGTTTTTGAGAAAGAGAGAATGAGTGAAATGGTGGAGGAAAAAAAGAAATAGAAAAAAGAAAGAAAGAAATATTATTTTAATGAGAGGTGGGAATATAAAGTATTACTATTTGCTTTTTAGTTTTGAGCCGATCGAATAGTCGGTTTGAAATGAACAGAACATACAAGTGTACAACATTTGTTTGCATCCATCTTTTAGCACAAGTGTACGATCTCATGCATCCAGAAGCCCCTGCAAGTAGACTTTAATTATCCACAAACTACATTTGTTTGGTTATACTTAGGGTGATCTTATATGTCAGAAAGTATATAATAACAGTGTTAATTGCGACAATGGGACTATATCAATTAGTGCACAGTTTTTAATTGTTAATATAGGAAACAACTAATTTTGCACATAACTACTACCCTTGGATTCATTTGGCATTTGGTTAGTTATATATTAGGCGCTTCTTAGTCGTTTTGATATTTTTTTCAGCATCATTTCATCAGTGCCAGTTAAGCAATGATGAAATAAGCAGTGATGAAATGAAACGATGACCATTTCGCAGATACCTTATTCTAAACAAAATTTCGTTGATATTTCAATGCTGCGTTCGATACAAACAACAGGCCTGCTTTGCTGAGTGCTGATAATGACATCCGATCATTATTTATATATATATATATATATATATATATATATTTATAAAGAGCATCAGATCCTTTTCACACACATTAAAAAATGAGAATGCCGTTTCCTCATTTGTCCATCAGTGGGACTTGAAGATACCTTTTTTTTAACTGACTACCCTCTATAAAACAAGAATTGCCTCAGCTACTAAACGGTTCGATCAATAGGAAAGAATCAACATGGGACTGCGAGCTTCACCCGATGGCACCTTGCGTGGCAGAAGGAAATCATCATCGAGAGGACACCATAGATTTGTGGGGTTCGGCAAAGACCCTCGGGGAGATGGGTGGCTGAGATCAAGGACTCATTGCGCAAAGTCAGGCTTTGGCTGGGAACATTTGACACTGCTGAGGACGCTGCTCGTGCATATGATGATGCTGCTCGTGGTTTACGTGGTGCCAATGCTCGTACCAACTTTGAATTGCCACAGTTGAGCTCTAATGGTGTTGGGGCAGATACTATTGAGCCTTTTTCATTCAAACAAGTGTGCGCGACACGGGTGGAATCGGATGGCCTTCTTGGTGCCCTTAAGGCCAAGTTGCAGGATGGTAAGGTACCTCAGGTGCTCGCTACTGCTAATTTTTTGGGTGCACAATCCTGCGTTAAGGCTAACTCACCTCATAATAACACTAGTGCAAAGAGAGATCAGGTATTATCAGCTACTGCTGTGGTCCCTCATGGGATTGGAAATTTGGACCCTATGCAAGCGGGTTCCAATAAGGTTGATTCTCTCCTATATGATGAGGGTGTAGCAGGACATGTTGGGGTTCAGTGGCATCAAACAGCTTCGCCAACAAGCATGGCATGGTCTAATATTGAACCAGCATATGAAGTGCCTTTGCCTACACAGATGAACCCTGTGAATAATGAGCATGGATTGTTTACTAGTGCAACTACTACAAATGTTACATCTGCATGGACTGACTCAACAGTCAATTTGGTATATGCAGATCAAGGTGCTACGGAGCTGCCAATAACAAATAAGGTTACCGAAGGTGTTTGGTTAAACGAACAGCAACAGGTTTTGCATTATGAGAACAACAATTGGGGTGGTGCAATTCCCCCTTGGGACCAAGCTCTCTTTTATGCATCTTCTATTCTAAGGTGATATATGATATCCATAGATCACTTACTACTTTCATGTTTGTTGTTTGTTTGTTTTTTTTTTTTTGGGGGTGGGGGGGGGGGGGGGGGGGGGGGAGGGATTGTGTGTGTGTCTGATACTACCATCCATCATGGTTGGTGTAATTATTTTCTTCACCCTGTATGGTAGACAGCAAATTTCAACGGCTAATCATTCTTTTTCAGCATGCCCTATGGAAAGCACAGATTATGCTTTGGCCATCTACGTACATGTAATTGTAATATGCTTCTAGACAAATTTGATATATAAAATCACCTTTATTATTATCCACCATTAATTACAAGAAGACTGTTATGTGAGAGGTACTCATTATTTCTTCAATCCAAAGGGAAGAAATGCGAGATTCACGTGCTTAAAAAAATTATTAATTGTTTTAATTTTCTTGTTTTTAGCTTTTGAATTGAATCTACTGCCAATTGTACAACAACAAATTTACAAACCAAAAAGATTTATGACTTGCAACATGTTAACAGCATAATAAATAAATTCTTTAATTACTATTTTGTATGGATGATGCTAAAATTACTAAAACTTTTATTATAAAAAGCTTACAACTAACTTTTTTGTTGGTAATGAATATGATTGGTGTCACTTTAATAGCATAATAACTAAATGTTGAATTAATTTTTTACGATTAGTGACATAGTAATTTGTAAAGTTTATATGATAAAGTTTATAATGTCTCTAGTATCATTATTTTTATATGGTGTATAAATGTTGGCTTACTCCGTTTATAAAAATTATGTACTAAAATTTTTAATATCCCTATGTGAGAGACTGCGGCCCCACCCCACCCTTTTTGGGCCAAACCAAGGCGAGTGGGTGGAAAGTTGTGTGGTTTTCCTCATGGTGGTAATTTAGCTGATTATATCTTCCCTATAGATCAATGGTTTTACATGAAGTCATTACTTATTTTATTAAAAAAAAGAAACCATATGAAAATTTATTTGTTCATAATCACGTGTGATTGGAATTAATCATATGGATGCATTTTAGTCATTAAAACTTGATTTTAAGATATCTTTTAATTAGATGATTTGATCAGAGCCTTTGACTTGTCATTTTAATCATTAAGACTTCAAGATTTATTTAATGTGAGTAATTGAAAATTTAATTGTCAAAATTATGATTTACCCTTGCGATGTGAAGTTGTCATTTTATCCTTCTAATGAGGTTAAATGCATGTTATAAAATGGGATGTCTATACGTAATACAACTATGACAAAATTGGAGACCGAGTTATGGTTTCGATTCCCTAATTTGTAGTCATAATTAATATGCAATACTGGTGTAAGGTATACCCCTTACAATCATTGTTAAGAGGAACCAAAACAATTTGAGTTTATGACTCAACTACAACAGCTTGAAACTCAAGCCACAAAGCAGCTTCAAAGTAACGCCCACTTCATAGCTTTTCTCACAAGAAATTAATAACTCAGATCTTTTTATAGTTCGTTCTTTTTTTTTTATAACTTTTTTATTTTTTATATTGACTGGTTCCCCCCTTCCCCAACACTTCAATTACTTTTTGTTATTTTATTTTTTATTGATGTGAAAAAGTTTTAACTATATAACATCCATTGTATGAAAATTGCTCTTTAACATCGTGCCAATACACCAATTAGCGGATTTTGAATTTTAGATATTTTATTAAAAAAATAAAAAACTTTACCAATTAAACTAATAATATAGGAATTGTGAGAATAAATACCCGACCTCTCACTACACACAGGTATGTCTTTAACAACCCACATTATTTGTGAGAAATCACCATCACCACTAGTACTAATTTGATCGCTGGAGTGCTCTTTGCTACGTACCCCAGGCTGCCCATGTTTATTATGCGCAGGTGTTAAGTCAAAAATACCCCCTCTTCTGTGAGAGCTTCCTTCATTTACCACAATAATCCACCAGTAATATTTGCTCCACCTACAAATTTTTTTAAAGAATGAATGGATAGAAAATTACATTGAGAAAAAGAACATTACTGGAAATATCTTGGAGAGGTAAGGGAAGGTGTTTATAATTTTTTTTTTCTTAAAAAAAATCATCATCTAATAAAGTTAGAATCTTTGTTGTATTAGTGAAAGAATCGGTCTCAGTTTCTAATTTTTTTTTTTTTTTTTTTTTTTTTTTCTGGGGGGTGGGGGTGGGGGGCGGGGGGGGGGGGGGGGGTATTATTATATGTATATTTCATTACTTAACAGTTTCACTCTATTATTTTTATGTTTTTAAGAAAACCGTAACTTTCTTTAAGAAAAAGATAAACTTGATACATTTTGAGCCAAAGTGGACTCAATTATACTACAACTTTCCTCTATTCAAGTTACAAAATGATCAACATTTTTGGTATAGAGAACCAAAAAGTGTGCAGGCTGATTCTCTTATCGCTTAACGTGGCACAGTGGTGCCATTCTGAATTCCTATAGCTTTTGTTGGATTCCCAGGACAATGTTGGCAATAGTGACCGGAGTTTCAAAGAGTCTATTAATAGCATCCCATACAGTCTTGGAATCGCATTCAAATATAGCATCCTCAATACCCACATCCCATGCAAACAAAACACCCTCTTTCACAGCCATAGCCTCGGCCTACTCTATTGTTAAGTATTAAGTGTGTGCATTCGTAAGTACTGACAAATAAAATGCATGAAAAGATGTATTAAAAATGCATTCTTAATACGTGAAAAAATGCATGATGTAAACTGATTGTACAGTACACCAGCCAAGACATGGGAGAGTATTGATGTGGCTGGATTTAGACTTTACATGTGGAGTGGCTGTGAGCAAGGGAGAGAAAACATTGACTATAAGATATTGTCCTTAGCCCGTGTTGAGGACGTGACTGCCTTGGGAAGGAAGTAAGATATGCATCTGACATGGGTACTCAAGCACTCACAAAAAGGGAGATAGTGATCTCCTAAGGTCAGCAACTATAAAAACACCTCTCATTGGCTGAGTGCATGTTGGACCACTTTAGGGGCATGGTATCATCTTCAAAACCCCTGATGTCCCTCTCATTGTCCAAGAGTTGTTCCCCATGCAGTGGCAAAGTCACCTACCCTCATGCCACAGTGCTCATGTTGGCGTTCTCTCGCCTCCAGTCACCAAATAGTACCTTAGCTGTAGTAAGGTCCAAAATAAGAAAATGATGACTTGACACCTGTTTTTGTACTTAGCCATATTCCTCAAACTATAAGAGGAACATGCAATTAGACTGTTAGGGTAAGAACCTGTTAGGTTCTAAAGATTTAGGTTTAAATGTTTAGAATCATGTTTGTATTGTTTTGGCAATTCGAGAACAAAACATGTCTAGTTCATGTATTAGGCAATGCTTAAAAGTATTGGTTTCAAGTTTCAAGTTTAGCTTACTACAGAAAAAGGAAGAAATTTTTTGTCAAGCTCGACCTATCGAGAATTAGGCTCGACTAATCGAAAATCGCAAGAACAGAATTCTGCAGAATTTTTAAATCAGGCCTAAGCCCACGAAAATGTTTAGGGTTTCATTCCAACTTCTCTACATATAAAAGGGAAACCTTAACTACGTTTTTTAGACTTTTGGAAGACTTATGTGTTACTCTTTGTGAGATCTGAGATATTTTGTACCTTCTAATCACACAAGAATCTACTGGAACAAAATCTACAATCAAGCGTAGGTAGAACATAGTTTCTGCATTAATATCATTAGTGATGGTGATATGAAACCTTTGAGTCGGATCTCAAAGTCACAAGCAAGGCGGCTTGTGTTGGAGTAAATCCAAGGAGAGAAGGAGTCTGTAGATTCGGAACTTGCACATGGTCGTGTCAGTAAGTTACTACATAAGGTAGCAATAGATTTAAGGTTAAATTTGATTGTAAAAACTTCAATTTTCTTATAGTGAATTTATTTTACCTTGAGGATAGCTAAGTCAAATCCTCTACAGGTTTTTACCTTGAAACGGTTCATTTCATCGGTTTTTCTAGGTCATCATATTGTGTTTTTTTTTTTTTTTTTTTACTTTTCCGCATTTGTGCATGATATGATATATGCTTGTTTAACCTAAATCCGAATAATAGACCTAAGTAATCACTTGATTAATATATTTGGTTAAACAATCTGGTTTAAGGGGTCTAAACAAACAAACAAATGGTATCAGAGTGGGTTAGCTCTTGTTTATAGGTTTCTTTACCTAAAATGATCCTTGACGCCCGTTGTCATGGATTCTTTGTCTCATTTCTTGAAAGCAACTAGGATGAGAATTGAATCTATTTCTTCTTGGACTATATAGCTTTTTAAATGTGCTAATCCTATTCTTGAATATTTATGTATAACTACTTCTTGCAATAATTATGTTTGTTATACTGCTTTAACTACCTAAAAGGCATGTGATACTTGTCTTTGGTATTTGGATAGTGGTTGTTCCAGGCACATGATAGGTAATAAAGCTTTGTTCAAGGCTCTTTTTGAAGGAAAGATTGGTACTGTAACCTTTAGAGATGGAAGCAAATCAGTTGTTCGAGGTACTGGAACAACGAACATTCCACGACTGCCCGTGTTTGAAGATGTGTGGTTCATGGATGGGTTGAAGGCAAACCTGCTGAGCATAAGTCAAATCTGTGACAATGGGTTGAAAGTGTTGTTCACCAAGTATGAGTGTGAAATACTTGATGATGGAGGTGACTGCATATGTATTGGAATAAGAACAACTGATAATTGTTACGATATAACACCAAGCATAAATCATAAGTGTTACAGTGTAAAAATTAATTAGGTGGATTTGTGGCATCAACAGCTAGGACATACTAGTCACAAGAAAATAGAAAAAATCTTCAAGTGTGAGGCAGTTCTTGGGCTATTAAAGTTTGAAAAGATAGAGAAAAGTATTTGTGGACCATGTCAAATTGGCAAACAAGTGAAAGCTAGGCATCCATCAATCAATGAAGTTCAGGCATCGAGGCCCTTGGAGTTGCTACATATAGATCTTATGGGTCTTGCTAGAGTTCAAAGCTTAGGTGGAATGAAGTACATCCTTGTTGTGGTGGATGATTTTACAAGGTATACTTGGGTGGTTCTTCTGAAAGATAAGTCTGAAGCTGCTGACAAGATGATTCATCTGTGTAAGAAGTTGCAAGTAGAGAAGAATATTCTGATCGTTCGGATTAGAAGTGATCATGGAAGAGAGTTTAAGAATTCTAAATTCATATCTTTTTGCAATGATCAAAGAACAAAGCAAGAGTTCTTTGCACCCAAAACACCTTAGCAGAATGGGGTTGTGGAAAGAAAGAATAGAGTAATTCAAGAGATGGCTAGGGTTATGTTGAATAACAAAAGCATGCCAAAATCTTTATGGGGAGAAGCTGTAAACACCGCATGTCATACCTTGAATAGTGTACTTTCGTCCTGATACTAAGAAGACACCATATGAACTCTGAAGTGGGAAGAAACCAGTGGTAAAATATTTCAGAGTTTTTGGTAGTGATTGTTAGATCCTTCGAGATTGAGAGAATTTGGAAAAATTATGCAAAAAGTGATAAAGGGTTCTTTCTTGGATATTCAACATCGAGCAGAGCATACAGGGTATACAATCTCAGGGTATACAATCTCAGAAATAAAACTGTGATAGAATCTGCTAATGTGGTGATAAATGATGTACAATGTGTTGAAACTCATAATGAAAAGGCTCAAAGTGTTCAAGAGAGGACTATAGAGAATGAAGATACTCTTCTTAAGGAGTATGTTGAAAAGTCTACTGATGAAGAACTGTTGATTCTGAATGATACTGTTTTAGAACCAACAAAACCGATTAGAGAAATTCCACAAGAACAAGATGAATCAAGTACACCATCTGGACAAAAGAGTACAACAACTTCTTTGGTGAAAGGTCCATCTGCTAGAGTCAAGCTTAATCACCCTTCCACCCAGGGACGAACCTAAGATTTCAAGCTGGAGGGGTTGGAGATAAGCAAATTTTTTTTTTTTCAAATACGCATCCATATAGTATTAATAAACTATCAACCAAGAAAAATACTCAAAAATCATTTCTTAATATATCAAGATCAACTTTTTGAAATTGTGTTTGAGATGTATGGTTATTTTCCAGAATTGAGATATCGGCATTTTCTGGAATTGGGGAATGAATATTTCTTGGGATTGGAACATCGACATTTTCCGGAATTGGGGAATAAATATTTTCTAGAATTGGAACTTCCATATTTTCTGGAATTGGAATAGTAACATTAGTTATTGGCAATCCCACGTTGACTTCGGAAGAATTTGAATATTTTCTTTTGAAAAAATCAAACATTGTAGTTGATTTTTTCATGATCTACAAATAAAATAAGAATCATATATATTATCTCACAAACGGTTGTTGTTACTAACTAAAGACAAATACTAGAATCTAGGTAATATGCATGATGCATTTAATCTATGAAGCATGGGTGCGTTTTTGAATTCAGGTGCGGGTGCAGGACTCAGCAATTTTTGAAAAAGTAGAGTGCGAGTGTGACTGTGACGAGGAGTGGCGATTAAAAAATTATTAAAAAAATTTTGATTTATATTTTCTATATTTTTACTATTAAAATATTCTTAAAAAACACATTAGATTCACAAAAAAAAGAAAAAAAAGAAGAAGAAGACAAGAAACACAAAACAAAAAAGAAATGTCTTACACTCTCACCTTATCATGCCAGATCATGCATTGAGAATCTGCCATGTGTACCCATCTAACCACAACGTGTCACATCAAGGTAAAATGACCAAAGCAGCCACATGACTTTGGGTGCAACTAGGGGGTCCAATAGAATAAAAAGCAAAGGGCATTTTGGGATAATCAAAGTCTTTTTTATATTGTGTGTTCAACTAGATGTTTAAGGCGTATCTATTGAGTTCACTTGAAGGAAGACTTAATTAATCTCATGGAATTGCGGTCCACTCCCAAGCTAACAGAAATTCATCAGTGTTGGTATTTTTTCTCAAATCTTCTCTTCAGCAGTTGTGTTGTGGGTTCCTGGGTAGCAAGATGGGTCTCAGTGGCGGCGGCGGCGGCAAGATGGGTCTTTGGTTTGGGTATGCGACAGTGGATGGTGGCGTGGGTATTGGGTCTTTCTCGCGTGGGCATGGGCAGCAGCGTCATGGTGTGGGCGGCGGCGTCACGGCATGATGTGTCTCTCACTTTCTCTATCTCGCTCTCGTCTCTCCCTTTCTTTTCTTTTCTTTTTTTCTTTTTTCCTTCGTTTTTGGCTTTTCCGTTTGATTTTGGAGTCTACTACTGTGTTGGTTTTTCTTCTTCTTCTTCTTCTTTTTTTTTTTTTTTTTTTTTTTTACATATATATATATATATATATTAAGGTTTTCATGGGCTCTTGAAAACTCCTAGGCTGGCCGGCTGGGATAGGGGTGATTGAGGTGGGGGGGGAGGGCCTGAGCTAAAACCCAAGAGGGGCCCAAGCTAAAAACCAAGAGGCCCAAGCCTTTTTTTTGAAAATTTTACATACTAAAAAAAAAAAAAATTGGGCCTGGGCCCCCTTAGGCCCCTTTCTGGGTCCGTCCTTGCTTCCACCAATATCTTGGGAAGTTTGAATGACAACATGAGATTGAGATCTAAATCATTAAATGTCATTACACACTCATGCTACCTTTCTTAAGTGGAGCCTAAGAAAGTTGATGAAGCCCAAAGGATTTGTGGATCCTCATAGGCCTGATGATGTCTACAAACTAAAAAGGGCATTGTATAGTCTTAAACAAGCTCCTCGAGCTTGGTATGATAGGCTGGCCTCTTATCTCACAGGGAATGGATTCAAGAAAGGAAATGCTGATACTACTCTCTTCATACGGAAGGATAAGAATCATTCTATTGTAGCTCAAGTCTATGTTAATGATATTGTTTTTGGCTCTACTAATGATTTTCTTGCTAAATCTTTTGTAGATGAAATGAAGAAGATGTTTGAGATGAGCATGGTAGGTGAACTTACCTAATTTTTGGGAATGCAAATAAAGCAAATGGACACAGGAATATATATTAACCAAGCAAAATATACTAGAAACATTGTCAAGAGATATGGACTCGAAAAAGTTGCACATGCTAGAACACCAATGGCTTCCAATACAAAGCTTGGGAATGATCTATCAGGTTAGTCTGTTGATATCACTTTATATAAAAGTATGATTGGTAGTTTGTTGTATTTGATTGCTAGTTGCCTTGATATAGCTTTCAGTGTTAGTGTATGTGCTAGATTTCAATCTAATCCAAAAGGATCACATCTTAATGCTGTAAAGAGAATAATCAAATATGTTAGTGGTACTTGTGATTTTGGATTGTTTTATAGCAAAGAGTCAAATGTATCTCTTGCTGGTTATTCTGAGGCAGATTAGGCTAGTAATGCTGATGATAAAAAAAACATCACTGGAGGGTGTTTTTATGTGTGAACCAATCTTGTTGCTTGGATGAGCAAAAAACAAAATTCTGTCTCTCTGTCAACTGCAAAAGCAAAATATATTACAGTTGGAAGTTGATGTTCACAACTTCTTTGGATGAAGAAGCTTTTAGGTGATTATGGTCAATCATAGGAAACTATGGTTGTCTACCGTGATAATTCTAGTGTTATTGATATCTTTAAGAATTCTGTACAACATTCTAAGACTAAACATATAAAGATTATGTATCACTTCATCAGAGATCTTGTTGAAAGAAAGGTTGTCACTCTTGAATACATTCTGACATCTTTACCAAAACTCTTGATAGAAGGAAGTTTGAGTCTCTTCGTCAAGTGATTGGTGTGATCACATGTCCCTAGTCACTATGAGTTTCATGGTCCTTGTATCAATTCTTTCTATCTCCTATGACCAAAATTGTTTTTCTTTAGGATTTGCATTTGCATAATATTCATACATTGCATTCTAGGTTTGTTGTTGATGTTTTTCAATTATTTATTTATTTATTTATTTAAAATTTTTAAAAGGCTTTTTGTATTATACATCTTCAAGATGTGTAATTGAGGTTGGCCTATGAAATTTGCATTTCATGACTGTGTACCTTGTTTAGCTTTGATGAGCTTTATTTTTCTGCGCTTTGCTAGTTTGTACTGTGTAGTGCTTATATTATGTGTGTTGTTTATGGTTTTTAATCACATGCTCTTGATTTCAAGTCACATTATTTTGATCATAAGGACTAAAAAATTCCTAGGAGAAAGGTATAAATAACCATCTCACCACTTGTGAGAGACATGTTTCACAAAAAAAGAGATTCGGGTACCTTTTAAGGCACCTCTCTTTTTGGGTAAGCGATATGGAGTCGCCACTTATTTTTCTTTATACAAAAAAATAAGAAAAAAAATACTAATTACAAAATACATGACTGAATTGTTCCATTCATTGATTGAATAAAAGAAATTACATATCTTGGAAAACTTGAAAGTTACATAGGTTTGGGTCCTAGTTACAATCTACTATAAATACATGGTTTGTTGTCCTAGTTACATTCTAACCAAAAATAAACAAAGACAATGCTAGATCTACTAAACCCAAAAAACCCTAAATCCAGAGGCTAGGTTATGGAATGGAAAGGTGTTAGGCACCCATTCCGCACAGAAAAAGTTTGGTCCTCACATGCTCTTGATTTTAAGTCATATTATTTTGATCATAAGGACTAAAAAATTCCTAGGATAAAGGTATAAATAATCATCTCACCACTTGTGAGAGACGTGTTTCACAAAAAAAGAGATTCAGGTACCTTTTAAGGCACCTCTCTTTTTGGGTAAGCGATATGGAGTCGCCACTTATTTTTATTTATACAAAAAAATAAGAAAAAAAATACTAATTACAAAATACATGACTGAATTGTTCCATTCATTGATTGAATAAAAGAAATTACATATCTTGGAAAACTTGAAAGTTACATAGGTTTGGGTCCTAGTTACAATCTACTATAAATACATGGTTTGTTGTCCTAGTTACATTCTAACCAAAAATAAACAAAGACAACGCTAGATCTACTAAACCCAAAAAACCCTAAATCCAGAGGCTAGGTTATGGAATGGAAAGGTGTTAGGCACCCATTCTGCACAGACAAAGTTTGGTCTTCTAGACTCTTGTGACCAATGTACCATGTTATGCATGTCATGAATGATATGTCGAACATGTTAATAAATCAAATCACACAAATTTATTTATGAATTAGATCTCTTCTTTTATTTAAAGAAATTCATATCTGTTTTGGTGATTAATAAAATTGATTTTGGTTTGTAAAAAAAAATTCAGATCTGCTTTTATATGTGTAAAAAAAATAGTTTTTGAAGAGAAAATTCTGATATGTTTTTATTTAATAAAAAATGATTTTTTTTATATAACAGAAAAACCAGATCTGATTTTTTAAGAGATTAAAAAAAAAAGGTTTTGAGTTTTGTAAAAGACCAGATCTATTTTGATGATGATAAGAAAAGGTTTTTTATATAACAGAAAAATCAGATCTATTTTTATTTTTGAAAAAAAGCATATTTGTTATAAGGAGGATCCCATTCACAAAAAAATTTCATGTTACATGACTCAAACAAAACAAACAGCAAAACAACAATTCATGATCTTTTTCTTTATTTGAAAAATCTACATGCATTAAAAAATCAGATTTATATCTTAAGAAAAATACAAATCAGTTTTGATGTGAGAAAAATTTAGATCTGCATCTAAGGAAGATGTAGATCTGTTTTATTTGAAAAAAAATTTAGATCTACATCTAAGAAAGATGTAGATTCCTTTTATTTTGAAAAACTCAGATTTGCATCTAAGAAAGATGCAGATCCATTTTATTTGAAGAAAAATCTAGATCTGCATCTAAGAAAGATGTAGATCCATTTTATTTGAAGAAAAATTCAGATCTGCATCTAAGAAAGATGCATATCCGTTTTATTTTAAGAAAAATAGTTGATTACATGCAGATCTTTAAAATTAAGAAACAGATTATATCAACAATAAAGAAATCCAAGAACATGTTTTCATGAACTAAATTAACATGGTAAAATATGAATATCTAAATAATTAAACATGCATCACTATGATAAAGACAAGCATAAAAACAAAAAGGTTTAGAAAACAACCTCTTGCATGAGCACTCTTCTACTTTAGAGGATGTTTTAGGGTTCAAAGAAACTTATTCAGTTATCTTTGAAACTTAAAAACCCTAGCTTCAACAAAAAATCAGAGAGGAGATCAGAAAATATGAGTTGTTTGGGAGTCCAAAACGTGTGCCTTTTAGAGTGTAGAAAAAAAGGTGCTGGATAATGAGGTTCAATCCCTATTTATAGAGGCTAGAAGACTCTAAAAAGTAGGTACGGATGATTAGTGTTTGAATCTGGACGCATCATTTTGCGAAAAGGTCGAAAAGGGTGTGCCTTATCGTCACCTAAAGGTCGTTGGGCCAAAGCCCACATGATGGCAATTTGGCACTTTTAAAGGGCCATTCGACACTCCAAAAGTGCCAAATTGGCTCTTCGAGGCCGAATGCGCTTTCATGTTCGAGTGCCATTTGGTCTCCCCTTCTAGGGTTTTTTGGCCGGTCCTTGTATCTAGACATGTTTTCATTCTCCATCTATGATTTTTTTTATCTCTTTTTTGGATAATTCAGACTTTTTTAAGAACAATTATCTTGTGGATAAATCCCTTAAAATAAATCTTGATAAGTTCAGATTATCCACAATTTTATTGTTATCCAATTATCCCTTTTATTCGCATGCATGCATCCCTATTTTAAACACTTATTGTCAACCAATCACAAATTATTTAATTAATTTTAATTCTTCAGCCAATCAGAATTAATTTAAATTAATTGCGTGTGGTCGACTCTACCTTGACACAATGCATATGGACCGTGTGAACTTGATTGTGTGATATCTTTTGATCTGACGGTTCGATTTAGAAACCGGAAACATCGTTGCGACCATTAGAATCTTAATATCATTTTTAGGATATGCAATGAATGAATTAATGCATACAATGCAGGTACAAATTGATGCATGTGATGCAAGAACAAAATGATGCATGTGATGCAAGAATGATTTTTTTTTTTTTTTTGGGTACATGGATGGTCACTCTAGTCATCTTCCTTGATTAAATCATGGGTGCAAAATCGAGTGTCTACACCATTGTTCCTCACCAATCATGAAAACCTGTGGGCAAATCATAAAAGTCGTGCTCGGTAAGGTGTAAAATCGAGTGTCTACACCATTGTTACTCACCAATCATGAACACTTGTATGCAAATCATAAAAACCGTGCTCGGTAAGGTGTAGCACTTGCACAACAAAATACTTAAGGTGTTATTGTACAATAGATAAAAGAAGCAAAAAGAAAAATGAAAAAAAAAAAAAAAATTGCTTCAAAAGAAAAAGAAAAAGCAAAAAAAAAAAAAAAAAAAAAAAAAAATCAAATCAGCTTTTTAAAACTATTCCTTTATCTTTCTCTCCGATTCCTCTCTCAATCCCTTCACAATTATTATTTTTTTTTTTTGTTGGTTTTCTTGGTCAAAGATTCAAAGGATTTCTTCATACACTTAGGGTAAGACTCTTTTGACCTTTCTTTTTCATCAAATTACATGTTATCATGCATTTTTTTTTTGGGATTTTTGCACATTTCAAAATTTGGGGTTTTTTATTTTATTTTTATGTTTATAGGATTTTTTTTATTATCAAAACTAAATCATGTGTTTTTCATCATGCATCATTTAAACATGATTCCCACACTTTAATTTCAAAATTTTCATGATTTATAAATTTTTTAGAAATTAGGGTTCTTAAGTTCTTAAGAGATTTGAGGATTTTGTTAAATTGGGCAAAATTGAGTGAAATTGGCTTCTGTTATTAATAGATTGAGTAATTATAACTTGTTTTATACTTGTTGTGTTGTTCAATTGTTTTAAATGTCATGCATCATATATATATATATATATATATATATATATTTTAAATTGCATGTTATCTTGTCTCTAACCCTTCTTAATGCAATATGCCCTTTGTTTTGTTTGTTGTTTTTGTTTCCGTCCTTAGTCATGGCTCCTAAGGTTGGTAGGAAGTTTAAGACTAGAGCAAATAGGAATCCTAGTGCATCTTCTTCTAGTTCAGCTTGTGTTGATAGAGTTAGGTTTCTCACTAATAAGTGTGAAGAGACCTATGAGACCTTGACTAAATATAGGTCTATCTGGGGTGAAAGGGAGATTATCTCGAGTGAGTTAGATCCCTCCATTCATAGGAACTCTATGTCTAAAAAATGGGTATCTTTATGTGAGGTGTCTAATCCTCCTCCTGCAGTTTTGATTAGAGAGTTTTATTCAAATATCTCTATCTATCATAAAATGACAGGTGGTCATTATTTGACTTCCTGGATCAGAGGTCAGGAGTTTACCATAAATAAGCAAACAGTTTCTGAAGCTTTAGGAGTGCCTGTAGTTCGTAAACCCACATACCCATACACTGATTTTCCCGCTGTTGATGACATGATGTCACTTCTTTGCGGTAGACCTATTTCGTGGGGTACTAAAACAAGAATCAATTCTTGAGAACTCACTGAGCTTAATTCTTTGTACTTAAGGATTTCTTGTCATAACATCTATCCTATTTCTCATATTCATACCATTCCTATAGATAGATGTGCATTTCTTTATATTCTTGTTACTGATGGTTCTATGTGTTTTCCCTCTATGTTTATTCAAACCATTGTTGATATCTATAGGAGTACTAGTGAAGCTCAAAAGTTGTTCTTTCCTATGTACATTTATAGGATTTTTAGGTTTTTAGGGTTGTCTGAGTTTACACCCTTAGAGTTAGTTCACATCACTGCCCCCGTAGGAGCCACCTTTCTTAGACAGCGATAGGCATAGATGAAGAGTGCTGAGCCAAGCACTGGGACATCAAAGAGATCACGAGGGGAAGCTTCTACTATAGCTCCTACCTCTGGTAATATGCTTGCTGCTGAGAAGACTTTTGTGGATCTGACTGCAGCTGTAGATCCTTTTAGTGGTGTTGATGACGTAGACCCTACTGTTGCCCCTCCTCTCTCACTCTATATTATGATGCAGTCCTTCATGACTACACAGGTAGCTTCTGGATGAGTTGTTGACAGAAGTTGCATCATTGAGAGCAGATTTTGTGGAGTATAGAATTGCTTTTCCATCTCCTCCACCCTTTGATGACTGACTTTGCCTTTGGCAATTTGTAACAAAAAGGGGGAGTAGGTTTTAGGACCTTTTGTACTTAGGGTGAGTTTGATGTATTTTTTTTCTTTGGTTTTGATGTTTATATTTCATTGTTTATATTTGTTTTTATGTTTATGTACTTGATTCACAAACATTTATGTGCTTATTGGTTATGATAGTTGTTAATGATGAGGTTATTCATTATTGATGTGTTTACTGTCTCCTTATATGTTATGTGAATTAAAGTTCAGTTTTTATTTTTTATTTTTTTATGATACTTGTATTTTCCACACATGCGTTCATGGTGTGTTTCAGTGTTTCAGGAATTTATAGGTTAATTCTTTCAACAATTGTTGTTTATACTAGCAACTAATATTTAGTAGTTGAGTAAGAATTGTATTAGGGCAATATCTTGTATTTGGGCTGGTATTGAATTTAAGCATTACATTTTGTATGTGTGTTTTGTCACAGATTGCCAAAGGGGGAGATTGTTAGGTTCTAAAGATTTAGGTTTAAATGTTTAGAATTATGTTTGTATTGTATTGGCAAACCGAGAACAAAACATATCTAGTTCATGTATTAGGCAATGCTTAAAAGTGTTGGTTTCAAGTTTCAAGTTTCAAGTTCAGCTGACTACAGAAAAAAGAAGAAAATTTCTATCAAGCTCGATCGATTGAGAATTAGGCTTGACCGATCGAAAATCACAGAATTCTACAGAGTTTTTAAATCAGGTCCAAGCCTGCGAAAACATTTAGGGTTTCATTCCAACTTTTCTACATATAAAAGGGAAACCTTAGCTATGTTTTTCAGACGTTTGGAAGACTTGTGTGTTACTCTTTGTGAGATCTGAGAGGTTTTGTATCTTTTAACTACACAAGAATCTATCGGAGCAAAATCTATAATCAAGCGTAGGTAGAATATAGTTGCTACATCAAGATCATTACTGATGATGATATGAAACCATTGAGTGGGATCTTAAAGTCACAAGTAAGGTGGCTTGTGTTGGTGTAAATCCAAGGAGAGAAGGAGTCCGTGGATTCGGAGCTTACACGCAGTTGTGTCAGTAAGTTACTACATGAGGTAGCAATAGATTTAGGGTTAAATCTGATTGTAAAAACTTCAATTCTCTTATAGTGGATTTATTTTACCTTGAGGATAGTTAGGTCAAATCCTCTCCAGGTTTTTACCTTGAAATGATTCGTTTTATCGGTTTTCCTAGGTCATCATATCATGGTGTTTTATTTATTTATTTATTATTATTATTATTTTTTACTTTTCCGCATTAATTTGTGCATGATATGATATATGCTTGTTTAACCTAGATCTGAATAATAAACCTTAGTAATTGCTTGATTAATATATTAGGTTAAACAATTTGGTTTAAGGGGTCTAAACGAACAAACAAAACCTAAGTAGATCTTTTGAGAAGAGAGTAGAAAGTTGATAAGAATGTAGGGTAGAAAACAAGGTCTCTCTTTTGAGGAAGAACATCCTTATTGAACAAGAGATACCCCTTTTTCCACACAATACAAAGATGAACAGAGTAAGAGTGATTCTCTCTTGCTCAAACCATGGTTTTATATCCCTTTCTTAGGGTTTTCCACGTACATCCTTAGTCCACTTTACATTCTTACAATCACTTTCTTTTTCTCAAGAGAGTATGATGTCAAAGCTTGCATTTTTGTCACTTATGAGCTTTCTCATCGAGATGTACTGTTAGATAGCTTATTTACTCTCCTATATAAGTTCAAATCTAACTTGCACGTACACTACTACACTAACCAGTGTACATGCTAGTGATCGGCATCTTTTTATTTATTAAGAGGTCTCACTTTCCTATGTAGGTTGTCCTGAATTCTAATTTTATTGGCCAAGTGAGATATGATCATAATTCATATGACTCACCAGATAGGAAAAACTATCCCAAAAAAAGCACCTATATTTTTATTATCTTATCCATAATTTGTAATTTTGCATATAAGCTGATCATTATATATAACTTGGACTGTCTGGGGAAGAATTAAAAAAGAAAATTTGGCATACAAACAAAGCCATCGGCTCCTTTCACTGACGATGTTGCTTTCAAGTAATATCTCTTCGTTTTTAACGTGGTATTTTTGTCCCAACGCAGACACAATAGTGGCAGTGTATATATATAATATAATATAATATAATATAATATAAAGATGAATGATTGCAAGGGGGAATCCCATTGATGTAGTCCTAATGGAATAAACTGTGATATATCATCATCATTCATCACTACTAACAAGAATCTCTCAAAGTTTGCGTAAGATCGCAATGAATGATCCCCTAACCTTGTATAATTTTGAAATACATACACACTTTGTCTGCATGCATGCATGTACATCAAAAGAATCGATGAATGTCTGAGTATTCCACCATTCCTTTTCTTCTCAATATTATGTCTTGCCTCTTGTTGTTGCTACTGCAACTGTTCTACCACCACCTTGACACACAATTTCACTTAAATTGAAAAGCTAGCTTGCCATTAGTATTATGTGACTAATTTATATGAATCAGTATTTGATAAATAATGGTAGAGATATATTTTATTTATTTAAATAATTTAGTTTAAATTAGGATAGTTTTATTAATAGATTATTGAAACTCAGTATTTAGCTTTATCTATTTGTTGGAACAAAATCTGATGTCGTAGAAACTTGAAGAAAGCACACACGATCAATAATCTTTTTTATGGTACGAAAACTAAACTATTAGTTTCTAGTAGTAAATCTCAAATCCATGAGGGATCCCTTAAATCTATAAGGGGATAAATATGAAATTCACTAGAGAAAACAATTGACAAAAATCTGTATTTTATTGCGAATAATCTAATTTGCCTTTGGAATCTACAAAATATATAAATACTGACGAAGTAAAACCCTAGGACAATTAGAAAACCGCTTGAAACCCTAATCCTCACTAATTATGAGATTAGGTGGCAAAATACCGAATTTTACCAAAAATAGTAAAATTGAGTTAAATACAGAATCATAAACCACTAACCTTAAGAACCATCCCAAAACAAGCGTTACTTTATTCTAACTTTTGAGCAAAAATTTATTAAGAAAACAAAAATTACTAAATACGGCAAAATCACTCTTTTTGGGCCTAAACGAAGGAATTCGCCCAAATCAAGGCACACCTTGTGACAAAGCACACCTATTGATCAGAAGACCGTTTCTCCTTAGCCTACCAAATTTCATACAATTCTGGTTCTGTCGCCTAAATAATTTCTACTAGTGCTTTTTACCTTGTGAGATTTTAGGCACTCTTGATGTTCCAAGAAGGCTACAACGGTCTATTCTACGGTCAAAATCAAATGTTAGCAATGAATAAAGATTTGTTATGAATTTCTAAGTCACAAATTTGTTAGATGGTCTAATGTGGAGGTCGGTACTCCATTGAAGTAATTTCTTTATTAAATCAGGAGGTATTGGTTCCTTGAAGCAATCAACACAAAAATTGGGCACACAACAATTGGTATCACAGCTAGTTATGAAGGAACATCGCACGGAGTGACCGGAAACTTAGGTTAGTGACTTAGTTTCCTTAACTTCAGGACAACAACAAATGATCAAAGAGATGCAACAAATGATTGTTGTGATGCTTGCCCACCTCGAGTTTTTGTGTGTCAATGGCAGTGGAGGCCCACAAAATATTGGCAAAATTGCAGGTCCGTGCAACCAAAAATCAATAACAATGTCTCAAAGGGTGGACAAGTAAGGTCACAAAACAATAAAAAAGTTCCAGCCTTTAGTTCTCTACGTCTTTCATTTAGGAAAGCTAAATGCATCTCGTTTCAAAATAAGAAGCTTGAAGAATGTTGGAAAGGTATTCAAATCAAATTTGAAATGCTTAAATGCCAACATTCGAGAAACAGGAGAAATACTTTGTGGAGGTGAAGGAAGAACCTTGAAGACAAGGTTGTTTTCTGGTGGGGAAGAATGTTATGTGCCTAATTTATTTGAATTAGTATTGTTAGGTTCTAAAGACTTAGGTTTTATGTATTTAGAATCCTAATTTGTATTGTTGGCAAACCATGATCAAAACAATGTATTTAAGTTGTTTTTGAAGTGCTCAAAGTTGGTTCTTTGTTGTAAAGTTGGAATGAACTACTGTGCAAATTAAAAAAACTGTTTCAGTACATTTCAATCGATCGAAGCTTAGGCTCGATTAATTGAAAATCGTGTATGACGTTTTTTAATTGGAATTTTCAACTCAGCCCTAAGTGTTTTAATTAGTTTGGGTTTCAAATTTACCCTAGATATATAAGGGAAACCCTAGCCACGTTTTTGTGTTGCTCATATTGCGGTTTATGTGAATCTCTTGTGAGATCTTTGAGGAGGTTTCCTTCACATAAACTTAGGGTTTTCAAGGAGAAGAATTTTCTACACCTTGATGATCATTCCAGTTGCTGCCATTGAAGTTTAAAGAAAACACAAGCAAGTGTGCTTGTATTTGGTGGAGAATCCAAGAAAGAAGGAGTCCGTGGATTCGGAGTTTGCACGTGGTCGTGTCAGTAAGTTCTACTGGTGGGTAGCAATAAAAAGTCGAGCGTGGGGGCTTGTAAGTCTTATTGTATGAACTTCGATTCTTTCAAGATAGTGGATTCAAGTTTACCTTGAGGATAGTTAGGTTAAATCCTCCCTAGGTTTTTACCGGTTTGGTTTTCTGGGTGATCATATTTTTGTGTTATTTATATTTCCTCTGCTTTATTTGATATGATTATTTGATTGTGTTAACCTAAATTTAATTAATTTGACTAAGTAACAACTTGGCTAAATTCCTAGGTTAATTCAATTGTGTTTTTAAGGGGTCTAAAAACTAACAAGTATTAGATAAAAAATGGTAGAGATGATTAGATTAGTTTGGATTATAATTAGTTTTATTAATAGATTATAGAAAGTTAGTATTTATTATTATCTATTTGCGAGTTTGTCTTGTATGAGTTCAGATGGTGACAATAAATAAAGAATAATAATAAATTTCTAACTTTCAAAGTGTAGTTAATCAAATGTGGAGGTCTGGACTCCTCTCGAAGTAGTCTATTTATTATTATTATTATTATTATTATTATTTTAGTACAATGAACAATTTCAACATGTTTAGTACCTTATTTTTACTACTAAAGCAAGCATTATCACAAGCCTGGCTAAGTGGATGGACGAGGGAGTTCTCCTTTAGAAGCTAATTTGGTTTCATATCATGTGACAGAAGAGCGAGTCGGACCCTGTTACCTGCCATTGAAGGAAAGGTAGTACAGGGTACAAAAAAGGTCTTGATAATGAACGGTCGTGGTCTTTCCTTAAAGTTGTGACTTGGAATATAGAATCATTATCTGGTTCCCAATAGGCAGTGGCCAATTCATGCTGCATAATTGGAGAAAAGCAGGAAGCCTTTGGGAACCTTCAGCAGAGAGCACAGGACACAGACAGTTGATATCTTCAATTACATTGCCCTTGCCTATAGTTAATAATGCACAGAGCACTAGAAATCTAGAATATATACATGTGATTTTCCCATTCATGAGTTGTAGTCTCTAACGGATTGTACTGTCTCTAGAGTTTCCCACAAGATAGACTCCAATGATGGAAGTGATATGATTAGGCCTAATAATTAGTACACACCATTCGCCATCCATTCATGAATAATTAAAAAAAAAAAAAAAATTAAGTATCATCCAAAAGATGGAACCAATTACATGAAATAAAATTGCTCAAGCTTAACAGGGGAAATATTTAGATCTTTGCCTACTAGATTCTGAAATTATCAAAGATGTAGCCATGTGGCATGTACCAATTTTAAAGAACATTTGGTCTAGCATTTGTTGACAGTGGACCGTGGCAGTGACAGTTGCAAAAAATTATCCTGGTTGAGTTGTCCAAACAATCGTCCATTGCTTTCCTCCCAGCTTTTTCAGTATGTTATACAAGATTTGACACATTGTTCTTGCCTCATATTTTGTGGATATAAGGATGCTGTTCATGTTGTTTCAAAGATTAAGTATTAGATGCTATGAACAAGGGAGAGGCAACCAGGCAAGAGTATCCATTTTCCTACATCCCCACTCAAAAGATGCCTATGGATTACCTATGGTAGCATAGACAACCAAAAAAGCTAGAATGACTTGAAGAACAGTGCCCAAATAAAGCCTAGAAGAAAATGTAAACAGAAAACTCATGGCCTATATTGAAACTAGCTAAACTTTTGGTGATGAGATCATGCATTTATGCTTCATAATTTTGTATAAGCCAGGAAAAACGATTCTCAAATAATCTCCAAGGTTGGGAAGTATCAGTCAAAAGAGAGAGCCAAAAGAAGGGAATAAGTAGTAAACTAATGTCAAAGTTGGTTGCTTAAAGCATTGATTTGATTTGAAGAATTTAATCTTGCTTTGTGCCCACTTATTCCAGAGCCCGTTTATTTAATCCTACATATGTCTGTCTCTGGTCTGTTGTTAAGCATAAGTAAACCGTGACTGAGTGATAGGAGAAGCCTCACTCTGCCTCTGATAGTGCTCAATACAATGGCTGACATGAAGAGTTGTGAAGAATGGAAACCTTTTATTGCAATGATAGCAGTCGATTTTGCCTTTGCTGTTGTGAATATTCTTCTCAAGAAAATCCTTGATGAGGGAATGGACCACTTGGTCCTTGTCACATACCGGCTGACAATCTCTACCATATTTTTAGCTCCAATTGGCTACTTTTTCGAAAGGTAGGAAATCTTTAAACCTCAGTTCAGTTATTTTGATATTTTGGAAATTTTATATACATACATACATATATATATATATATATATATATTAGCTATTGCCCTCAAGCTAAGTCATGTTCAAGCTAGATAATAAAATTAATTCATTGAGCTGAACTGTGACATCCTGAATATGGGATTCAGTCATAGATCTCTGATTCAAGTATGCTTTCTTTACCCTCTTCTTTCCTTTTGTCAAAATTTGCTAATTCTAATACATCATATAAACTATACTTGCTTGCAGGAACAGCAGACCAAAGCTCACACTTCGTATCTTATGTTACCTCTTCTTCAGTGCAATCGTCGGGTTAGTAATGTATTTAGACAGATTCATGCATCTGCTCAATCAGTTCATACTTACTAACGCTTAAATACAGTTTTGGTCATGTTGACAGAGGGACTAAAATCGCTCATATGATAAAGTTTAAGGACCAATAGTGTATTTTGGCCTTACTATTATTATCATAACCATCATTCAGCTAAGTAATTCTTTCCTGTAGGGCATCGCTGACACAATACTTCTTCCTTCTTGGAATTCAATACACATCTGCTTATTTTTCATGTGCCTTTATCAACATGGTGCCAGTGATCACATTTCTAATGGCATTACCTTTTGGGTATGGATGGATGCTCTTACAAGATTTCAGCCATACTGTCTTTTGAAAAATAAAGTCACTTCCACTAATTTTATTCTTTCTTTTCTCACCTTTATTTACTAATACCACAGGTTAGAGACAGTGGACATAAAATGCAATAGTGGAAGAGCCAAAGTACTTGGTACTGTGGTGTGCATTGGTGGTGCAATACTGTTGACTCTTTACAGAGGAGTGCCTTTATTTGACCATTCACACTCACAAGCTGTAACTCAAACGATGGATCATGCTATCAAGCTCAACTCTACCAAGAAGACAGAGAGATGGACACTTGGTTCAATAGCTTTAGTTGTAGGAACCTTTTTTTGGTCTTCATGGTTTCTTTTACAATCAACTATAGGCAAGAGATATCCCTGTCAGTATTCTAGCACTGCTATCATGTCCTTCTTTGGCGCCATCCAGTCAGCTATCTTAAGTTTTTCCACAAACAGAAACCTTTCTGCATGGTCTCTGAATGGGAAAATAGAAATCATGACTGTCCTTTATGCTGTAAGTAGACCTTCCTTTCAACTTGAATGAATTCTCTGCAAAGATTAGTCAGGCTACCTAAACATATGGACTTCTCTGGCAAATTGAAAAAAGATCGCTGCATTAATATCAATTTTCAATCTGAATGTTTATTACTTTTTTTGTGATTGGTAACACATTAATTTTGTAAGGCTTATGTAGTATGATTTGTAGTTATCCCTAGTATCATCCTATGAAGTTTAGGTCTCAAGGAAGTCATTCATGAATTGTGACTTTTACGCCATAAAAAAAAGGGTACTTTTAAGTACGCATTTTATTGTGATAAATATACCCAGACTATCTTGCTCAAATCAGAATAATGTTGTACAACTTCAAATCCGTCAATTGGTTGTTTCATAGCATTCTTTAATATTGAACCAGAGCTCCTTAGTCCTAAATAAACCCCTTTTAGTTGACGTGTAAATGAATCCTTGATGCATGCAGGGAATAATAGGATCCGGCATGTGCTATGTTGTTATGTCGTGGTGTGTCAAGAAAAGGGGTCCAGTTTTCACGGCAGCATTCAGCCCCCTTGTTCAGATAATGGCAGCCATGTTTGATATCCCCATCCTGCACGAGAAACTTTATCTTGGGAGGTGATTTATTCTAATTATTTCATAATTAGCTGTACCTTTCTTTTTCTTTTTCTTTTTTTTCTTTTTTTTTTTTTTCAATAGTGACTATATCGCTAACTTTCTTCATATGCACTATAAATGAGCAGCATTCTGGGATCAATCATTGTAATTATTGGAATGTACATTCTTCTGTGGGGTAAGAACAAGGAGATGAAGGTTTGTCTAACAAAACTAGCCCAAGAAGCTGAAGGGATCAAGGAACAAGAGCCGCAGTTGCAAGTTGTTGCAATCTCTTGCGATTCACGGCACCATTCAGGCCAAGATGCATAATGTTTTTCCATTCACAAGCAATTTACTGTCTCCTCCAAATCTAAATTTTTCTTGTTACTTTTATTTTGTTATCACAAATTGCTTCCATACTTTTCAACTTCTCTATTTCCAAGAAAATAATAAATGAAGTCGGTTTTTAGACCAATTGTGATTACCAAATATGTCCGAGAAGCACTATCAATCAGAGTCACAAAGTATTATAATGTAAGAAAACATAATTTGATTAGAAAGTAGAATAACAAATTTTACATTGTTTTAGCTAACCATAAGCCTACATCTACGAGCAATGTTAATCAAAATCCATCTACAAACAATATGAAGGGTTGGGTTGGCTCGGCTCGAGTTGGAGGGTTTGTCAACCTAACCCTTGTCGGGTTAAGAAATTCCCAACTTATCACATGGGCTGGGTTGGGTTGGTTGAGTTGATGGGTCGGACATACATGTTTTATTCCTTGTAAAAATTAAGCTTTCATCAATTATAAACACTTTTTCAATAAATTATTACAATTCATATAATATGTTTAAATCATATTCCAAATTCCCAAGTTTATCAAAACTGATTCTCAAAATATCAAAATCAATCAAACTAAAAATTAAAATAAGGGTAATAATATAATGTTAGGTTCTAAGACTTTAGGAATTAAATGTATTAGAGCTACAATTTGTAATGTGTTGGCAAACCATAATCAAAACATAGAGTCTAGGTTTAGACTTGCTCAAAGTGTGTTTATTTGTAAAATTGGAATTGAGTGATTGTAGAATTTATTGGACTAAATTTGCAAGGTTCGATTGATCGAAAATTAGACTCGATCGATCAAATCTCATGCAGATTTATTTTTCTATAGAATTTCCAATTCGGCCCAAGCCCATATGACGTGTAGGGTTTTATGTTTTACTTCAAGTATAAAAGGAAAAACCTTAGCTACGTTTTAGAAGTCTTTGATGTGCTGTGTGTTGAATCTCTTGTGAGATCTAGAGGTGTTTACCTTCATACACACTTAGGGTTATCAAGATCAAGATTCATGTCAAGAACTCGGTGATCCCTTTAGTTGCTGCATAAAGAACATAAAGAAGATCTAAAACCTTTGAGTGGAGTCTTAAAGTCATAAGTAGGAGTACTTGTGGTTGCAGTGGATCAAGGAAAGAAGTAGTCTGTGGACTCGAAGCTGTCATGTGGTCGTGGCAGTAAGTTTTCTACTCGAGGTAGCAATAGGATGTTAGTGATCTACGTATTACTGTACAAACTTCAATTCTTTCATAGTGGATCTGTTTTACCTTGAGGATAGTTAGGTTAAATCATCCCCAGGTTTTTTACCGGTTTGGTTTTCTTGGGTTATCATATCATGTGTTCTTTATATTTCTGCATTATTTACATGATATGATTTTCTTGTGTTAACCTAGATCTGAATAATTTATCTAAGTAATCACTTGGCTAAATAACTAGGTTAAACAACTTGTGTTTTAAGGGGTCTAAAAACGTACATATAAACTTGTATATGGTGGGTTAGGTTTGGTTAGGTAGACTAAAAAGCTATTAATTCATCTTATGGCAAACGTATAAGAATCCATTGCAATTCAATCCCATCATTTAGTGGTTAAGTAAGTAAAAGTTTCAACATGATTAATTTTTCTTTTCTTTGTGGTTGTTGCCTTTTATTTTAATGGTTTTGCTTTATATATATATATAACTTAGCAGAAGACTTATCAGGTGTAGTAACAGATGTAGTAGGGTGGGGTGAGGCATGGTTGCCTTAATAGGGGAGGTAAGCCGAGGCTTGAGCTCTGACTTGTGAAGTGGGATTAATGGGGAGATCCCGAGTAACATTGTCAATAACATCTTGGGTGTTGGAGAACTTGTCCCACCATTTAACAAGCCACTGTTTGGCAAGAACACCACCATCCTTAACATATCGCCATCTAAGGATCCATGGGATTTTATATTTTCTGACAAAATGTAGGGTAGCAGGAAACTTGGCACCATGTGCATTGGTTTTGAAAACAAATGCAAAGTATTTGAATGAACTAGTTAGGGGTCCTGGAAAAATATTAGTGATAGGACCAAATTTGTCCACCAACAGATAAACCAAATGAGGAGTTGTGATTGAAATTCTTATCAAAATTAATAAACCATGAACGAGTCATAGTTGCATCTTTATGGAGCATGAACTTGAACCAAGTATGGATGTAATCATGATAGGAGTAGGGAATAGTTGAACCAAGTAATGGTTTTGTAGCAGCAGGACGAAGTCCCCATTTTTCTTCAGTAATTATGTTAAGGATGAAAACACTGTGATAAATAATTTTGGATACATCAAACTTATTAGTTATGGGTTTGATGAAGATTGACCTTTCATGAAACAGGATAGTAGAGTAATATTTCAAGTCTTTACAAGTATTTTCAGGAATCCAATGAACATTTAGGCTGCGTTTGGTTGAATGTAAAATATTTTCCGGGTGTAAAATATTTTCTAGTGTTTGGTTGTGTTCTGAAAATGTTATTTTTCTACTAGTTTCTCACATTTTCTTAACCATTTTCTCAGCTTCCAAACAAATTTCATAATAAAAAATTTCAATATATGAACTTAAAACAAATAAAAATCAAAACAAAACCAAACAAAAATCAGAACAAAACATTTGTTAACACCAAAAACTCGGTCAAATGGAAAGAAGGTGTCACGACCCAAATCCATGGAACATGAATTTAGATACATGACTAACTAAGCATAATTAATCCAAAATAATTCAATACTCCAAAGAAACAGTACTTTTAAAAAAAATCTCTTACAAAATCTAAACACCACAAATGGGAAGTTAATCTCCACCATAACAAAAACATGAATTAGAAATTACGAGTAACTAAAATCCTTTAAGGCTTCAAGTAATACTAACGTCGCCTACAGCTCCCACACTCTACCTTGCACCTTACGAAGTAATCCAAAGGTTTTGTTCCCCAACTAAACTTTAATCTGAAAATTGTAATTGATGGGGTAAGCCACACATCCGGTAAGCAATTATACACAATATACAACAAAATAGAGTCAAGCAAGGCACGAGTTTGATTTCACAATTTAACTCAAAATATTCGATATAGTTTTCCAAACATATAAGGAACCACTGAACACATATATATATTCAAATCTTAAAGTTATTCGAAAACACATACAGATAATTAATCAGAGCACAGTGTCACATATACACATCACATATTCTCACATACGATCCTGTGAGCGGATACCAACATCTAACCCCTGCTGGTGAGGGATCAATACATATTCTCACATACAATCCTGTGAGCGGATTTACACATATATCTGATCAATTCTAAAAACACTTATTTTGAGCCACATATTACAAAAAGCAAAGTTTATACAACATAGAATAGTTTCCTTAATATTAACAATTATTCTAACAATAAAGGCATATCAAATATCACAATATCAAATTGAAGCATAAATCAATGGATGCTTGACTCTCTTAGGGAATGAATAAGAATTGAAGAGTTTATACAAATATTTACAATTCTTAAGTAAGTCTGAAAATTCAATTTGCTAAAAGAAACACTTTAAATACCATTTGGAAAATAGGGATATGACTTTGAAATCACTTGGTTTAAACAAATTTAAAGAACAAGCACCATTTTAGAAAAACTTACATTGAAACTCAATTATTTTCTAAAAAGAGTTTAGTTTAGAAATCATCTTTTAAATGAGATTCGGGCATTCAAAACATTATTTAAAATTCAAAATTTCTCTTTTAATGATATAAAAATGCTTTCAATAAACTTTAGGAAACGTTAGCTTAAAAATATGACTTTTGGAAAAACCTTGACATCTAAGAACCTAAATGACAAAACTTGTGCATATTATGCATAATTACTTACAGCACTTGAATCACTCTGAAATTCCAGTTGAAACACCCTCCAAATAAGTCTAAAAATACTCTTAGATAGGACCTAAAATCAATCATGGAAATTACTTAATATCCTCCATAAAATATAAATCTTACTAAACTATACAAACTGACTTGCTAGTAAAATACTTTGCTGAACTAAATGATAGCACTAATGCAAAGCATCTCTACCCAAAAAAATGTGTTTCCTTGAATTTATCAAATCTCATAGGCAGCAACTAATACTATAGGATTTAAATATATAACCCCAAAGAAAAACTGTGGGCCAAATCTAATATGACTTTGCTCAAGGACTTAATTTCATTGACCCTAATGGATTTAATACCACAATATTTTGGGATGAAATTACAATTTGGATACAACAAAACAAATTTGACATTAACCCTTTTAATAATAGTAGACGTAGGTATCACTTTGTTTGGAATTAGTCAACACCTAGGCAATAGACCACTAAAGCTACAATAAGAAGAATAGGACCTAATAGATACAAATCTAATAGAAGACCTGATGACAATATATATATATATATATATATATATATATATATATATCTATTCTATGGACCCATAGAGAACAAAGTGAGAACCATACTCCCACAAAAGCCAATCCCAAACTTTAATATATAACATCAATGGTTCAAATAGCATAATATCAATGGAACGGTGGTAGCAATTGTTGACTTAATAACTAATTATATATATATATATATATATATATATATAGATATATATATATATATATATATATATCTCCTAATGCAAACGTAGAAGTCATGCCATGAACGTACACAACGACAACAGCAGTCCAATCATAAAGTATCAGTAGAATTTTAGGACCAAAAATCAAACTTCTGAATAATCAATTCCAAGATAATCCTTATAAACTTTTAATTCTTTGTTTCTAATGGTGAGAAATCATACCTTTAAAAATATGATTGCCTCTTTAATTGTATGTGCTCTAACCCCAAGGAAAACCTCTTAGCCTCTCTGATAAAACCCTTTCTATGAAAACTCTGACTGACTCTTCCTCTACCCTGTAGTTTGTATTAGAGATGTGGGCTTAGTGGGTTAGCAGGCTGCAAATACTAATAAAAGAATACCTATGGCCCATCAATTATCTTTTAAAAGAAAATATAATAATAACCTCAAATAAAAGTATGTGGGGTATTACAGAAGGAGGAAGAGAGAGTGATCGACAAGTGAGGGAAAGGGAGAGGTAGATCGAGAAAGAGAGAGATCGGGCATGAGTGGGTCATGTGGATCGGAGCTCATGGAGGAGGGATCGGAGCTCTTGGATGTGGATTGATCTCGCCGGTGCTGGGGTGCTGGTATGTGATCTCGGTGGTGCTTGGATGAACAGAGCACTCACCGTCACGTGGAGGGGATGAGGACGGCGATTTGACCGGCGCGATCGTGGGTTCGACAGCGTGATCTCTCTCTCTGTTTGCGCGTCTATGAGTCCTTCTTTCTCTCTTTGCGCATCTCCGGAAATGGTTTGAAGTGAAAATAACAACAGAAAATATTTTACACCCCGTTGCCCTTATTTTACAGTCAACACTGAAAATATTTTCAATTTGACCCAATTTTCAGTAACAACCAAACACTTACTTTTTCAGAAAAGCATTTCCGGAAGTAGTTTGAAACCAAAACAAATGCAGCCTTAGAGAAAATCATCTTTAGCAAGTTTTTGGGGATTTGCAATCATCCTTGTTGGGTTGAATAGAAAACAAGTTTTGGCAATATTTTTTTTTAACATAACTAGAAGCATTGGGATTTCTGGGAAAATCAATTTGAATGGGATGAGTAGCAGTGGCAACCACATATGGATCATATGAGGATGCTAGAACAATTGAATAATTGAGTTTAGCAACGATACCAAGGGTAGTAAAGCGACTGGCAACTTCAACTGGTGAAGCAGGTTTATGCTTGACCAGTTGTTTATCATCATTTGTGGCAGGTTGTTTATCTTTTGATCTTCGGCTTGCCATTATGGCACTATAAAAATTCATGGGTGAGAAACTAAAGGATAGAGTTTTGAGAACCTTTAATATATTCAATATCAAAATCAAAAACACTTAAAATAGTCTGCCATCTAGCAAAAATATGTTTTGAAGTAGTGTTTTCAACATCTTTTTTTATAACATACTTAGCACTTTTACAATTAATATGTAGTAAAAACTTTTGGTTTAGTAAATCAATTTGAAATTTAGAAATACATAGTACCACAGATAAAATTTCCTTTTTAATAATATTGTAATTAATTTGTGCAGAATTCCAAGCTCTAGAATGGAAGCTAACTATTTGTTCGGATGAGCCTGGGGAAACAAGTTGTTTCAAAATACCTCCATAACCAATGTTAGATGCATCAGTTTCAACAATTTTAAAGGCGCTAATAGTAGGAAAACTAAGACAAGGTAAAGTTTTAACATGATACTTGATTTTTTTTACAAGAGAAGTATGAATATCAAACCAAGGAGGAGGATTGTTCTGTAACCAATCAAAGAGTGGTTTACATTGTTTCCTCAAATCTTTATAAAATTCAGCAATGTAATTCAAAGACCCAAGGAATCGTTGCAATTGTGTTTTTTCAGCAATGACATCGGGGAATTTGTCAACAAATTGGATAGCTCTGTCGATGGGACGAATTTGTCCCTCAAAAATATTATAGCCAAGGAAACAAACCTTTGTTTGAAATAATTTGATTTTTTAGTAGAGACAACAAGACCATTATGTTTGATGACATCAAGAAATTAATACAAATGTTTCTAGTGTTCATTAATAGATTTGGAGTAAACAAGGACATCATCAATGTAAACAATGGGGAAATGACTAAAGGAATTAAAAATATCATTCATAATGTTCTGGAATTCACTAGAGGCATTCTTAAGGTCAAAAGGCATAATATTCGACTCATAATGTCCAAAGGGAATGGAGAAAAAAGTTTTATACTTATCAGTTTCACTAATTTGGACTTGCCGAAACCCAAAATTCATATTGAATTTAGAGAATATAACAGCATCACTCAACCTATGTACTAGGACGAGCCTTAGTAGGAATGTTCTTTTCATTAAAATCCTTAACATATGGTAACCTGACAATATGTTTTTTTCTATGCCAAAAAGCATTGGGGAGATCAAAACATACTTCATCAATTAATTTTTTATAAAAATTATCAAGTTTTTATTGTAACAATTTATCAGAAAGTTGTTCGACAATTCTTTTATATTTAACTTCTTGTTTTAACTAATTTAAATGTTTAGTTTTAGCATGGATCAAGTTTAAACAGTCATCAATATCAATTTCAAATCTAGAAGAAAACTTAAAAATTTTACCTTTTGCCCAAAGGGGTCAGTAGTGATACCATCATGTTCAGAAAGGAAAGGATACAAAGAATTAATGAAAGAGATTCCAATAATTACTTTATTAGTCATGTTTTTAACAAGAATAGAACGGATATTGAAGTAGAAATTATCATGGCAGACATGAGCATTTTTCAATTCATATTTAATCGTCATTTGAGTTCCATTAGCAGAAAACAGTTTCTCAGTAGATTTTTGATAGTGTTTACTATGAATTATTCCTTCTTGAATGCAATTCATATCAACTCCTGAATCAATCATGGCAATAGCATTGAATTCATACTTATGGCAAACAACAATTTTTACCTTTGAAAACCATTTTAGAGGAATAAGCTTGTTAATCAGACTAAGTCTATTAGTATTGGTAAGAATAACATAAGAAAGAGCAGCTTGCTGACTAGCACTGTCTTCATCATTATGCTTATCATCATGCCTACTATCATAATTTTAGTTATCAAGATGTTTATCAATTTTTAAAAGTAGTATTTCTTGTTTCAAATCAAGGTTATCATTTTTTATGCTTTTTAAGTCATTTTTTAATTCAATGATTTCCCTCTTAATATTAGCAATTTTATGTTGTAAATCATTAATGATAGGCCAAAAATGAATTAACTCATTGTGATAAATTAATTGATTAATTAGCCAAGTTTATTAATTAATCAAATTAACATGCAAAGCGCGTGGTAGCACAACAAATCACCAATTAAACTAAGTGCAGCAGAAAATAAATTGACACGGTGATTTGTTTACGAATGGGGAAAACCAACACGGCAAAAACCCCGTCGGGTGATTTTAAGGTCACCACTCCCGAAATTCCACTATTATCACAACAAGCGGTTACAAGTAAAGGAATCTCAGTATCTTATACCAACCTATAGTTGAACCCTTACCCCAATACCCAATTGGACTTGTTCTGTAGTAACAATTTCTCTTTTTGATACATGGCTCCTAGTATGTGACTAACCAATTGCACGGATCCTAGTATGCGACTTCAATCACCAACTAGAGAAGGTTGTTGGCTGCAAAGTTCTTCACTTCATCTACAATGAAGATCAAGAAGATGCTTGGTCACAAAACCCTACGGTGCACAAACACAGCAACTTCTTCACAAGAACGATGAACTAAGGCAAATTCTGTCTCCAGTCACAATTTGCTCGAACAAACTTTGCTCAACACTTGCGCAACTTGTGAACACATTGATGGCCCTTAAAATAATCCTTTTATATGTCTAGGGTTGTGAGAAAAGAAAGCCCAAACACATAATCACAGATTGGAGTAAAAAACAGAACTGAAAATTTGTTTTTCATAAACCTCGATAGATACCCTATCTGTCGAGCTACTATCGAGCCACAGGGCTAGAACAGCTCTTCAAGCTTGATAGATGGCTAGCTGTCGAGCTAGCTATCGAGCTTTAATGACAGGCACTTTTCAGATTTAAATCTTGGACAAACTTGCATGGCTTTAACACTTGATCTTAAAACAAAGTTTCTTGAAGTATTAAACACATCCTAGATCTACCCAAATACAAGTAAAGTGAATTTTGTCAAAGAATAAACCAATTACATAAAATAGTGACATATGTTCCTAACAAGTGAACCACATATGTCCTAACAATTAACAATTATTTCTTTGGATTTCTTTTTATTAAACATTTCCAAGGTTTCATCAAGACTTATCTTTGTCTTTATTCTTTTATCATTTTCTTCTTTAATCATAGTTTTCTTGAGCTTTTTAAGATATTCTTCTTTTATCTTAGGGTTATCAATTTGGCTTATTAAATTTATTAGTAGGTTTTCTTGTTCTTCCCCTTTAGTTAAAACATTTATTGTTTTGTGAATTTTCCATAATTGCTCAGTCAAAACAATCTTGGAAGGATGAAGAAGAAGCTGAAGATAACCAAGAATCCAAGGCATCCTTAGAGGCCTATGTTGCTAATAATGATAATCCTTATTATCCTTATAATCAGGAATTACTTGGCTATGACGTAGTAACTACTCTAGACTTGGCTGAAGATTAACTCTGTCGGCACAAATTGGCAGAATTGCTACACCTATTGCCAATAAATGACTTGCTAAAGCTACATCAATTCCACTCATCCTGTTAATGCTGCATTGATTCCCACTGATTTTGATAAAGTCTGATTCCTCCTGCTCAGATTCTGGTTGTTCCCCACGAGGGTTGATTCCCCCTCCAAACAACACATGCCAACAAAATTATTGACGTCATTGCTTACATTCATTCTCTGAAGACCTGTTGTGAATAGTAAAAAAGTCAACTTTACTATTCACTGTTAAAAAAGTCAGTGTTACTATTTAAATAGTGTTTTATTTTCCTTGTTTATAAAAGGGCTATCCCTTTCAGGATAGAGGTAGAACTTTTTTTTTTCCTAGTTTCAAATCCCCTATAGTTTTTAAGCTACCTCGAGAAGGTCTTAAGCTTGTAAACCTTTCCAAATTCCAATCCCTGCTCAAATCATTGTATCTACTGTTACTTCCTGTAGTGTTTTATTTCAAATCTATTATTGAAATCCTGTTAAAATACCCACTGTTATTATTTTAAGCATTCTTATATATATATATATATATCACTTCTTAATTCTCATCATATCTAAATGCTAATGAAGTTATTTTCAATTAGGCATCTCCTTTTATATTACTTACATAATTATCTACCATCTTCCATTTAGTTAATTTTGGACTTATAAATGATTCTTTTTATATTATTTATAGAAAAACTTGTCTTACACAACATGCATTCATTATATAACTTAAAAGTGAAAGATTGCTTCCCTTCCAAAAAAAAAAAAAAAAAAAAAAAAAACATACTTTAGTTTTATTATCTATTTTATTAGTTACTTTTAATTATATTAATAAAAATATTCTTAAGTTTACATATGGTTCTTGATTAAGCCGTGCATTGCACAGGCATAGTACTAGTTAAAAAATAAAATAAATAAAAACATTAACTAGGACCATCATGGTGGCATTCTGTACATGGTTCAATCCAAAATAATAAAATATTAACCGTAAAACAAACACTACCAATCACGTAAATATGGTCAATGGGTTGAAAATGTAGGAGACTTTTTAATGTTCAATAGTTTAGCATCATCACGGTGGCAATGTGGCATCTGTACAAGGTTCAATCCAAAATAATAATAATTATATATATATATATATATATATATATATATATATATATATATAACACCACATGGGCCAAAATCGCCGCAAAAGCCCAAAAAATTGCCGCTAAAGGACCATTTGGGCTATTGCGGCAATTCCTCCTGCTAGCCTTGCACTGTTGTAGTAGTTCTATTGCGGTGGTAACAAAAAACGCTGCTATAAATACACCTTTCAGTGGTGTTTTTGGTTTTTTGTGGCGGGCAGAAAACCGCCGTCATATGTTGTTAGAATTCGTGTAAACTGACTTTTAACAGCGAGCAATTGGTGTACACCTTTAGTGTTGGGAAAAAGGTGCCACTATAGAGAACCAATTAAAATAGACTCATTGCACTTTTAGTAGCGGGGTAGAAACGCTGCTATATGTGTAAACCTTTAGTGGCAGGGGCAAAAATGCTGCTATATGGCTTCATTTAAATCATAATATATGCACTTCTAGCGGAGTTTTTTGACCACCGTTATAGATTTTTTTTTTTCTTTCATCAGGTATTAAAACCACTATTTTTTTACAAACCTGTTACAAAGAACCTGTAATAGTTTTAGCTCTACTAACACAATACCACAAATGCAACTAATTAACAACACCATGAATCTCTCCAAACTAACGTAATATTAATATAAAAATATATTATCAAATACATATAACATTGTCTATAACCACTATCCAAGTTCCAAAATATTTAAACAAATCATTCAACACTTTTGCAAGAAGATGCCCTTGGTACACTTTTGCAAGAAGAACCAGTAGTCCCAACTCTACGCCTGCTGGTAATAATATACTTAGTAGTGGTCACTTGTTCCATAACTTTCTACTTCATCCTAGCAAAAATAACAATACAGTGAGATCAATATCTCATCAATAATTTGAGCAAAACTAAATAAATATAACTAAAAAATAGAAGAACAAAAAAGGGAAGAAACATGGAACTTCCTCTTTTGTACAACCCTCTAATCGGTGCAAGCACCTCAAGCCACATAGGCTCTCGTTATAGACTACAGTTAATGACTGTAAGGCCAAGGCCATCTAAAAGATTTGGTTTGGCCTCTATCTTTTCCAATCTCATATGAGTGTTTTTTAGCAATGTGCAAGTAACAATTAAACAAAGCAGAAACTAATTACCTTAGCAATGTGCAAGAAACAAAGCAGAAACTAATTACCTTAACTGTTGCAATAGCTTCCATAGCACCCGAGGCACCTAGTAGGTGACCAGCCATGGATTTTGTAGAGTTCACTCTTAGTTGCAAGAATTAGAACTCAAACTAAGTAATCTCATATTGCTTGCTGTGTCTCATAGAAGAATAGCTGTATTTAATTTTGATGGATAGCTTATTTGACAGCAAAAAACTACAAGAGGGGGGGGGGGGGAATATATAGAAACAGTCAAAAGGAAAAGATGAGGCTAATACACAAGTACCAGCATTATCAAACTCTTCTAAGAGCAATACCCCAGCTCCATCTCCAATAACAAACCCATCCCTATTCTATTCATATGCAAAATTATATCTCAAGTCATGACTTACAAGTAAGTGAAGTTATGGGTGAAATCTAGAATTCTAAATTGGAGTTAATGGTAATGTGACACAGAATAATTCAAACCAATTCAACAATTAGATGTGATATTTTCTTTTTTACTTTCTTATTTTTTTTCTAAAATTATATATATTTTTTAGTTTTAAAAAGCTAACCTTCAAAAGGAAGAGCTAGTTGGCCTTGAGGTTGAGGACCATAGGCATCGTTTCCTACACAAGGAAGAAGAAAAGGGTCAAAAGTAGAATAGTATCTCATAAGAAACTAATGGCTAGCTTCAAAAGTTTGGTACTAGGGAGATAATTTGAAACAATTTCAAACAATTTTAAGGAGAAGAAACTAACCAGAGAGAGGTTTTGAAACTCTAAGACTCATCATCATTGGACTCATCATCATTGGACTCATCATCATTAGACTCATAAACATCATCGCTAAGCTTTTCATCATTGATAAAGTCTTGTTCAAGCAATTCATTCTCATTGATCAATGGTGTATCATAAATGGTTCCTTCTTCATTAACTCGAGCCCAAGCATAGTTGTCATTTGCATCATCACATGCATAATCAGTAGTTATATTGTAAGGGACATTCTCAAGATAGGTACCCACTTTATCATCATCATCATCATGTGAAGCATTAATACCAACATCAAACACCTCCTTAGGTTTTCTTTTGACCACTACCGCCCAATCTTTATGTCTCACATCTTCCACGTAAAACACTTGTGAAACTTGAGATGCTAATACATAAGGCTCGTTAATCAATCAACCACCCTTGTGTATCAATCGTGAAAAATTGACAAGGGGAAATCCAAACTCATCTTTTTTGCATCATCTCCCACTAATAACGTCAACCCATTGACATTTGAATAGTACATTTCGATACTTGTTAGAGTAGTTCAACTCAATAATATCGATTATTACACCATAATAAATAGCACCACCTTTAGTAACAACACAAACTCCATTGTTTTGAGTTTTCCTAGTTGCCTCAAAGTCTTTGGTGCAAAACTTCACACCATTTATAACATAACGCTTGAACTGTTTTGCTTCATTATCTGGATATCGAGCAAGCCATATGACTTTATCAGAGAGTTTCTTTTTCTCAAATGAATCCATTGACATCACCTAATATAGACAATGACGTTTATTATAAGTATGCTTTCTAAAGTGTTACAACCAAGTTTTGTACATAGGCATTGACATCACCTATTATAAACAACCAAGTTTTATATATATGCTTTACTTACATAGTTCCTAAACCAGCTGCAGAATTTCTCCATGTGCTGCTTTTGAATAACATCATCGATTACATGAAAAGGGAAATCAACCTTGATCTCCGCTATATGTACACTATGTAGACAAACGTGTTAATGTTAAGTTAAAATATTGTACTTGAGTGCCATGAAAGGATACGCAATGACATATTACTTACTCGTGAAATGGGGTGATTTCTTCACAATTGAATAGCACATAACAATGTGCTTGGATCCATGAATTTGAATCTAGTGTAATGCTCACTACCGCACCCATGGATTCCTTGACATTCCTTACAGGCCAATTAAATGCAATTTTAATAGATTTGAAATATCGTGAGCAGAATGCTAAGCATACCTCTGCTATATATCCTTCTGCAATGGAGCATTCTGGATAAGTTTTATTATGCACATAAGACTTATGTCTTGACAAGTACCTATTGGAAAACCCAAGATCAACAATGGGAAATTGGTGTGAAAAACAATTAATTAGATAGACAAAGTTACTATACGTGTTACCTCTCTATGGGATACATCCAACGATAATGAACTGGGCCAGCAACTTTGGCTTTGCTAGCCAAATGCATGACTAGATGTACCATCACTGTAAAGAAAGAGGGAGGGAATATCCTTTCCAACTCACACAATGTCACTGCAATTCTCTTCTCAAGAGCCCCAAGTTCATCCACATTTAGTACTTTGAAACATATCTCCCTAAAGAAACAAGATAAGCCAATTAAAGGCCTACTCACTTCGAGGGGCAATGACCCGCGTATTGCTATTGGAAAAAGTTGTTGCATTAAGATGTGATTATCATGGCTCTTCATCTTACTAATCTTGCGTTCTTTGAGTTTAACGCAATGTGAGATGTTTGAAGAATATCCATTTGGCACTCTTACATCCTTCAAAACTTGCAAAAAACCATCATTTTCACTGGCATTCATATGGTAGCAAGCATATGGCATATGTGTCTTATCATTCCCAACCTTTTCCAAGTGAAGTTCACTTTTTATACCCATATCCTTTAAGTCTTGACGTGCCTTCAAGTTATCCTTTGTCTTGCCATCCAAGCTCAACAATGTGTCGATTATATTATCGACTACATTCTTTTCAATATGCATCACGCCAAGATTGTGACGCAACATTTGGTCCTTCCAATAAGGCAAGATGAAAAATATACTTCTCTTCTTCCACAGAGTTAAGGCTTCCTCCCATCTTTTCTTTTATTGGGTAAATTAACTGTTTTCTTCCCAAACACATGATCGACTACAGCATCCGTTTATAACATGATTTCTCCTCTGGATACTATAATAGGAGCTGATCTCGTATCAACATGCCCATCAAATGAGTTTCTTTTTTGCTTACGAAATTTATGATCACTATCTAAGAATCGCCTATGTCCAATGTAACTAAATTTTCTTCCATATTTCAACCAACGAGACTGACTATCATAGTTATAAGGGGGACATGCAAAAGCATCTTTGGTACTCCAACCTGAGATATCACCATATGCAAGAAAATCATTTATGGTTCACAATAATCCAGCATGACACATCAAACGTTTTTACTCCAACATCCCATAACTCCTTCAGTTCTTCTACTAGGGATTGTAAGTACACATTTATATCATTCTCGAGTGAGGTTGAATTGGGAATCAATAATGATAGCATGAAAGAAAACATTTTCATGCACATCAATGGAGGGAGATTGTATGGGATCAAAATGACAGGCCATGTACTATGAGTACTACTCATATTTCTATACGGGTTGAATCCATCGGCTGTTAATCCAAGCCTCACATTACGAGGCTCGGATGAGAACTCTATGTACTTAAAGTCAAATGATTTCCAAGCTTCAGAACCAGCAGGATGCCTTAGTATCCCGTCATTCACATGACCTTTGACATGCCACTTCATATGATTGGCTATTTCAAGAGACATAAATAATCGTTGCAATCTTGGCTTTAAGGGGAACCATCATAGGATCTTTGCAGGTTTTTTTTTTTTTTTTTTTTTTTTTTTCTTGGAGGAAGCATTAGTACTTTGTTGATCTTTAGACTCATTACTTTCTCATCTTGAACGGTTACAGTTCAGATAAGCTTCAAGATTGGCATTCTCCTTCCAATATAAAATACAATCTTTAGGACAAGTATGAATCTTCTCATAGCTCAAGCCTAAATCCCTAATAATCTTCCTAGTCTCATAACAATCTTTTGGCAACTTAGCATTTGAAGCAAAAATTGCAGTAACATGGTTAATGATTTGTTGGTCCGACCATTAAGACACTTCATGTGGTACAAATGCACAATGGCTGACAATTTGCTAAAATGTTTACAACCTTCATAACAAGGTTGATTAGCATCTTCAAGCAATTTCATAAACCGAAGTGCATCTTCATTAGGACCTTTTGCAGGATCTTTTGTGGGTCGTTGCATAATAAGGACTTTTTCCATTGGCCCAGACACCATATCTTGTATGGGGAACATGTCATGCAACATGTCACAAAGATCGGCATACTCTATCAGGTTTTCTTGGACATGACTATTAGGAATTTCAGAAGAAGTCTGTGTAGATGATGATTCTCCATTAAAAACCCAAGGGTTATAACCCCTACAAATCCCTTTTGACATTAAGTGAGCCCGTACGACATCTATAGGCCACGAATTTGTATGCACACATTGTTTACACGAACATGAAATCGTTCCATTTGGGTGTGCATGGTTAGATGCAAAATTCAGAAACTGTTGGACTCCATCTAAATATTCTCGTGACCTTATATTCGTAAGTTTCATCCAACTCCTATCCATTGCTATAAAGTGGTTTACAAGAAATACCTATAATGTCATTTCATGAAAGCACAAAGCAAGAGTTAACACACATTTCATTTACACAATTTCACTTTAATTTAAGAAACAAATCATCTTTAATCATTCACTTTCAGCTATGTTCCTAACAAAACAATGAATTTAAACACATAGAGAGGTTATCAATACATTTGGTAACTATAACATCATTACTAGAAATAGCCTAAAATGAATTAATCAAATATCTCAACAAGGATCATCCAGTATTGCACAAAACAGTCAACACTTCCAATATCAAATAAAACCACCTTATTACTCCATGCAAGCCACTTGCTTGCCCTAATTCAACAACCCACCACAACGAGAGAGAGAGAGAGAGAGAGCACCTTAATTATTTCACCAATAGGGATTGAGATCCTGTAACTTCCCAACAGTACTACTGCAATTTGCTCTTTTATATATGTCACCACTCACCTGTAAAAAGCAAAGGAGACTTGACAATGAATTCATTGCAAATTAAAATACTTAAACATGTTACTTAATTAGTTGGTATTATAGTGAACAATATATTCTAAAGACAAGTAAAAGACTTTGTAATGCAAATACTAGCTCTACATTTACTTTAGGAAGAGGAGAAAAGTTGGAAGACAGATTTACTCCAATATTTATTTAGAGATCTAAGTACATTAACAAAAAAGAACTTAGACTTAACCACAACAGAGTTTTGATTTGAAGAAAACTGTTAGCTAAAACAACTACCATTACACTTATTAAGAAAACCACATTTTGAACAAAAGCAAAACCAAATCCAACTCCTCAAAATTCCATCTAGCAAGCTTATGATTTTAGCAGATGCAAAATGATTGAGGTAATGAGAAATACTGTTTTCATGTGTAACAAGTACTAGAAGTTTCTAGATATGCGTTTCAGCTTTAGCTTCTTGCTTAATTCTCCTTCCAAGTAATAGAAGACACACCCGTCAAGCTTGACCAAAAGTCAAATGAAACAAAAAAAAAAAAAAAAAGATTTTAGGACATCAAGACTACTTGAGGAAATCATTAAATCAAAAAACTTGTATATATTTTTGTCCAACTTGTTATATAATGATAGCTCAAGTGAGATCACAAGTCATGATACAAATAGCCAGCTATATAGTGTGATATTTTTATCCAACTTGTAACAAGATTGCAAAAGTGAGATTACAGAACATGGGATGAATCACCAAACACATGGTCAAGCTTCATAAGAAACACTACCAATTAAGACAACATAGATAGACACCACTACAACCAAAAGATTATAAATTTAAAACAAATTGGTTCACTTGGCATAAGAAAATGAACTTTCTTCTAGTCCACATAGTCAAAATCAAATTCACAAGAAACACAATCCCAAATGCTATAACCCTATATACAATCAAACCCAGAAATCTTTTTTCATTTGTTTTAAAAAAAAAATGATCTAGCACCATACACCAAAACTCAAAACCAAATCACTTACACGACACTTTTAAGCTCATTCAAAATTTCAAACAAAACTTAGAACCATCACATTTTTTTATAGTATTCACCATCATATCTCCAACATAACAATTCAAACACCCAAAAAAAAAACAATAAATTAACCAAATAGATCTTAGAAAATTAAACAAATAAATTAACCAAATACACAATAATTTAAACAAAACTAGCACATACCTGATCAGTTCGCTCTTTCTTAATAGCCAATCTTAATAGTTTCGTCGAACTTCTTCATGGCACTAGCCTAAAAAATAACTAGAAACATCACAAAGATTTTAGCAATAACGTTTTTTTTTTTTTTTAATGAATTAAAATGCAACACTTATGATCAGATTAGTTGCAACAATTATCAAATATCCTCAAAAAACCAAATACAAAAGGAATCCAAAAAAAATTACTCCTAACTTAAAAAAAAAAAAAAAAAAAAACTACTTTCTTTTATACAGGTTTTTCTTTTTGTTAACCAAAGGAAAGTGCTTAGGGGAAAAACCTATGTTCAAAGAAAGAATATATCCTAGAGTCTTCTTTTAAAAGCTTACGTTGTCCATGGTAATCCACTTTCTTTCTATTCTTTATTGAGACTTTTTTTTTTTATAAATTTAGTACCATTTTCTATTGAGAGATAAAATGAGAATTTCTTACAACCACTTAGCAGCAACAGGGAGGAAAATTATAATAAGCACTTGAGTGCAAGCATCTAACTTTGAACCTGAGAAACTGGCTTGAACCCAGGAGAATAGTCACAATCAGTTACCATCCTAAAAAATTTTGGAATTTCAAAAATGAATTGAAATGTTGGTTTACCTATTCACTAGTTAATGCAATACAGCTAAAATAGAGTTACAGGTTATACACAAATCTTTTTATATTCTCCTAGTCTTAGAGTTTGTTCCGCCCTAAATTTGAATTGAAGCATAAAGAATAAAAAAAGGGAAGATCAAAGAATTATTATAGCGTCCCATGGACCTTCCAACTTTCCTTAGTACTCAGAATCTGCTTTGTATGTTCAGAAAGTTTCTTTATATTAAACAAGACATTAAAGGGTCCAAGACAATGTGAAGGCCTTAACCAATGCATTTAAAAGCTATTGAGAGTCAAATTTTAAAAGTAAATATAAAAAGCATTTGATTCTTGGAGTTCAGGGTAATCAACAGAGAGGACCACAATGAAAATAGTGAGTGCTCTTACTATTGCATTCCCTACAATCATCATATCACTGACTAACATATCCCCTATTAGAACCGGTGCCATGAACTTCCAAGATCCCGAGGTCCTTTGTCTCCAAAATTCATTTCCCCCAATCCCATTCTCAATAATCCAAGTCTACCAGTTCATCATGTGAGTGGACCCCTTTACCCATTTAACTCAAGGTCATGCACAATCTTTTTAATCACTACAAATTGTTATTTTGTTAGTCAGCTAGCTTGCTACTGTAGTCTTTATGGCTTTGTACTAGCTAGAGACTTGGAACTTATTCATATCCATGAATCATTATATTTAATGTAATGGCATATACCAAACAATGGTGGAACATAATAATCCAAAAAGATTCCAATTGAAGCATGAGTTCATGAATATGATAAGGGAATTATTGCAATGAATTTTAGGTGCTTTTGCTGGGGCAAGTTATTGATTGCATAATTATTTACCAATTTCTGTTAGCTTTGCACAAAACCTTCTCAGAATGTCAGTCAGAAAATCAAAAGAGGTTAATAAATGAATGTTAGAGCCCAAAAGAAGCACAACCCTAAATTGCTTCATCAAAAAGAATTGAATAATACAACTAATTGAACCTAAAATAGGATAACACAGGGGACTTAAGTTCTTTAAGTTCTATACAACACATATGGTCAAACTAGCAGTAATCTCTTCAATTCATAAATTAATTTCTTTCAACTTCATGAATATTAAAATATGTGCAGCTACACTTATAAGAGTGGCATATATGTGTATAAAAATGGGAAATCATTGAAGTTCCAACATTTTTAAATTCTTCCAGAAGGTCACACCATCTCTAAAATGAAAAAAGATTAGAAGCTTATTGTGGGATGGAATCGAGAAAGAGGGAGAGTAAATTTGGATTGGGAGATGGAGAAGCAAGATTCCTTTCACAATGAGTACAGATCAATCAAAAAAAAAAAACTTACGGATCAGAATGATGTTGGCGGTGGAGGGTGGTTTTGTTGAGCTCGGGGACGGAGCGAAGGGTGGAGATGTTGGTGGTGGAGCAGAGGGTGGTTTTGTCGAGCTTGGGGACGGAGTGGAGGGTGGAGATGTTGGTGGCGGAACGGAGGGTGGCGGAGCAAAGTGGAGCTCAACAAGGATTTGGGATTGAGAGTTTGGAGAGAGTGAGAGTTTTGAATTGAGAGAGAGTGAGAGTCAGAATGATAAGTGGGAAAAGTGAAAACCTAAAAGGGAAGACGAAAATAATAGAGGGAAATTTTGGGGTTGAAAATCTAAAGGTCTATAGTGGCGGTCTAACCCGTCGCTATAACTAAAGAAAAATGCCACAAAAAGGAGTCCCTATTGCGGCAATCATACAAAGCCCTGCTACAACTTGCATATTGCGGCATTTTTCTCTGTTGTTGCTATAGCATCTGCGCAAAATGGTGTATTTATCGCAGTGGGTTTAAGGAGCGCCGCTATATCTACATTACCGCCTCTAAAACATATATATAGCGGCAGTTTTATGTCCCGCCACTGTAGGATGCTGCAAAAGACTATACCTATAGTGGGAGTCCCAAAAAATGCTGTAATAGGCAACATATAGCGGTGTTTTTTGCACTCGCCGCCAAAAAACCGCCGCAATAGTCCAGTTTTTTTTGTAGTGTAAGATATAAATTCTACTCTAGCCTAATCTAAGTGTATATGTGTGTGCCCTGCTGCAATTCTTAGAGGGGCCACTTCCTTGCTGGACGAATACCAGCGACTATCTGTGAGCCCACCTAACCAATGAACACTACATGAGTGTTTATCACCTTACTAGTTGTTTTCCTTTTTCTTTTATAAAGTTTGTTTTGGATCCATTGGCCACTGCGTTTGGCTTTTCCTTTGGTGGGCCACTAGGCTTTGTTTGTTTTTAGACCCCTTAAAACACCATTAGATTAACCTAGTAAATTAGCCAAGTGATTACTTAGTTCAAATTTCAGTTCTAGGTTAACATAATCATATAATCATATCAATGTAAAGTGCGAAAAATAAATAACACAAAGATATGATGACCCAGGAAACCACACTGGTAAAAATCTAGAGATGATTTAACCTAACTATCCTCAAGGTAAACCTGAATCCACTATGAAAAAATTGAAATTTTACAATAATGACTTAGACCACTAACATCCTATTGCTACCCACCAGTAGAAACTTACTGACACGACCATGTGCAAGCTCCGAGACCACGGGCTCCTTCTTTTTTGGATTCTCTAGCAAATACAAGCACTCCTGCTTGCGTATCTTTAAGCTCTTTAGTGTAGCAACTGAATGATCATCAAACTCTCAATGAAATCTCCTTCTTGATAATCCTAAGCATATGTGAAGGCAACCACCCCTAGATCTCATAAGAGATTCACACACACAGCAAATAGAGTAACCTCAAAAACGTGGTTAGGGTTTTCCTTTTATACTTTGAGCAAAACATAAAACCCTACACGCAAGGTTGTCAAAATCGAGATCCTACGTAGGATCCTGGGATCATGGATCGTAAGATCCTACATTATTTGAGAAAAAAACAAAAAAAAAACACATTGGTATGTTAAATAATCATGTAAATTATACATTCATCGATATAATTACCATACATCACTACATTCATTTGTAAGCATTATTTAAATATGCCAAAAACCTCAAAATGTGACACTCTATTAGAATATTTTTTATTTGAGTCTAACTGACACTCTCTCTATATTAGAGTGGAAAAACTTGGTCTATTGGGATTTTATTTTTCATTTTGGCCCAACTAAGCCTTCTGTCAAGTTAAAGAAGATTACAAGAAACCAAGGTCGTTTGAGATCGTCAGAATCGTACGATCCTACTAATCCTGAACGATCGCAAAGATCCTTGAAAGATTTAGATTGTTTTGGGTAGGTGAGATCGTAAAATCGTAGGATCGTAAGATCCAGATCGCGATTTTAGCAACCATGCCTACACGTCATATGGGCTTAGGGCTGAGTTGGAAATTCTACAGAACAAACAATTGCACGACTTTCGATTGATCGAGTCTAATTCTCGATTGATCAAGCCATATAGAATTGCACACTCAATTCTGCAGTTAAATCGATTCCAACTTTACATAAAAGACCTATACTTTGAGCAAGTCTAAACAAGAATAACAATTGTTTTGATCATGGTTTGCCAACATTACAAAATAGAGTTCTAATACATTAGTTTCTAATTACTTAGAACCTAACAAGCTTTATTTTGTATTTTCCTATTTTATCAATATACTTCTATTGTGTTTTGTCAAAAAAAAAAATGTATATATGTGTGTGAAGTTCCCTCCTGAAAACTTGAACCCCGACCCTTACCCCTCACACCCCATAAGCACTTATACTTGTGGAGTAACCATTGCGTCAAGGGTGCATGATGATAAAATAATAAAATATTAACGGTGAAACGAACACTACCAATCACATAAATATGGTCAATAGGTTGAAAATGTAAGGAACTTTTTAATGTTCCGTAGTTTAGGATTTAATTTCTTTCTTTTGAAAATTCGAAAATTTTTATTTTTTGGTTTTATGGGAATAATTAAGAACGGTAAAATGTATGGCCTCAATAGTCTTCAATATTGTCCCATAACTAGGGGCAGAACCTTTTTTTTTTTGGGAGGCCGGGACCAAACTACCCTATTCGTTTCTAATTCAAGAACAACTTAAAGAAACCACATTCGTATAGACATACATACATACGCATGCATGTATGTCTTAGTACATTAGTTTTTATTTTTTAAGTCAAATTTTTAATTCCGGTGTAATTTATATATATACACACACACCGAAGTTATATGTTTATAGAATTATCTTATATGAAAACTTTACATCTTTCTAAACTTTACAGAATATACACATGATTTGTAATTTGTTATAGAAATGTAATACAAATTTTCAAGATTTATTTTTCCAAATGTCAAATACAAAGACAAATTTAAGTAGAAGCTAGTATGGAATTCAAAATAGTGAATAAAACCTATCAATTGGCTAAAATAAGTTAAAGAAAAGAAAATATAATCGTAATCCATAAGATAAGTAAATAGAAATGAAAAATGAGAGGAAGAGTTTTATACCTCTTAAAAAAAATGAAAAACCTATGGTGACCAGCCTGTTAATCATGTTAGAGAACACTATGTTACTAATACCATTTTTATTCAGGCCTCTTTTAGAGGGTATTGATAACCAAAGGTAGATATTGAAAAGAGATTAAACTAATGTGAGAAGAGTAGAGGGCCAAAATGGCCAAGTACTACTATTTAGCAAAATATGTAGGGATTTGCTATTTGCAAAATTGTTAGAAATACTGGAAGATTGTATTGTATTTCCTGAATAAAAGAATATACATCAGTGCCTTATATAGGAGGCATAAGTGTGTGGTACAAGTAAAGTGTAGTACAAGTACAAGTGTGCTATACAAGTAAGGCAATTGGGCCTAAAGCCCATAACAAAACACAATATACATTAACAGCCCCCCTCAAACTCAAGGTGGATGTGAGACCAGCTTGAGGTTGTCAACCAAATCACGAGTGCAACCCTTAGGAAGTGACTTGGTGAAGATATTTGCAAGTTGATCTTTGGAGGAGACAGAAAAAAGCTTGAGAGCACCATGGACAAGATGATACCGGATAAAATGACAATCAATCTCGATGTGTTTAGTCCGTTCATGGAAGACATCATTGTGAGCAATATGAATGGCACTCTGGTTATCACAATAAAGGGGAGTGGCAGAGGATGTGGATACACCTAAATCCGTAAGAAGCCATCGTAGCCAAAGGAGCTCAGATGTTGTATCAGCAAGGGCACGATATTCTACTTCAGTACTGGAGCGAGCCACAAAGGTTTGTTTCTTACTTCGCCAAGAAATTAAAGAAGAACCAAGGAGAAAGCAATAACCTGTAGTGGACCTGCAGTCAGTGGGATCCTTTGCCCAATCAGCATCAGAGAATGCACAGAGTACAAGAGGAGACTGAGCTGAGTAGAAAAGGCCATGGAAGAGAGTGCCTTTCAGGTATCAAAGAATGTGCAGAACAGCAGCATAGTGAGTAGATCGTGGAGCAGACAGATACTGGCTCACCTGATGAACAGCATAGGAGATGTCTGGACGAGTGACTGTGAGATAAACTAGGCTGCCAACCAATCTTCTGTAAAGAGAAGGATTAGACAATGGTTTCCCTTCTGTGGGAGTCAGATGCGTATTAAGCTCAACTGGAGTGTCAACAGTCTTGCTATCAGTGAGTCCAGCTCGAGACAATAGTTCAGAAGCATACTTGGCTTGAGTAATATAAAGTCCATCTGTAGAATGAGTGATTTCAAGACCCAAGAAGTAGCTGAGATGTCCAAGATCTTTCATCTCAAACTAATGATTGAGAAAAACCTTGAGTTCTTGAATGCCATTAAGGTCATCACCAGTTATGATCATATCATCCACATACAGGAGAAGTAAAATAGTGCCTTTGTCAGTGCGACGAAGAAATAAGGTAGAATCATAATGACTGGCCATGTAACCCAAGCGAGAGATGGTAGAGCTGAATTTGGCAAACCAAGCTCGTGGAGCTTGTTTAAGGCCATAAAGTGCACGTCGAAGGTGACAAACCTTGTTTGATTCAACAGAGAGACCGGGAGGAGGTTGCATGTAAACTTCTTCACTTAAATTTCCATTAAGGAAATTTAAATTTCCATTAAGGAATGCATTTTTGATATCCATCTGAAAAAGGTCCCATTTTCTGGCAGCAGCAACAGCTAAGAGGGCACGAACAGATGAGATACGAGCAACCGGAGCAAAAGTCTCTTCATAATCAATCTCATACTCCTGTGTGAAACCTTTTGCAACAAGACGAGCTTTGTAGCACTCAATGGACCCATCAGAGCGAGTCTTAATCTTATAGATCCATTTACAACCAACCACAGATTTCCCAGGGGGGAGAGTCACCAAGTCCCAAGTATGGTTTTTAGATAATGCATCAAGCTCATCTTTCATTGCAATCTGCCATAAAGGGTTAGTGGAAGCCTCATGATAGGTGTGAGGCTCGTGCAGTGTAGCAAGGGCAGTGTAACAAAGATAGTCAAGTAAATGTGTAGGAACGGATCTTACCCGAGTTGAGTGACGAGGTGGAATGTCTTGTGCATGATCGTCAGGCGGAGCAGGAGCAGGGGACCCAAGCTCAGGGTTGGGTAGCTCGTCTTCAACCTGTTCATCTTCCACCTGTTCATTAAATGGTGAACTAGGAAAGGGATCAAGGATATCTGGTGGTTGGACAGAGAAGTCTACAGGGGAATCATGAGCAACTACAGTAGGATCAGGAGCAACAACAGGAGGAATATGTGCCTCATCTGGAAAAAGATCTAAGACAGATGAGGAAGATAGAGAGGCACGGAAGTGAGAGAGCTCGACAAAGGAGCGATGTTCCCAAAATACAACATTACGGGAGACACGAAGACGATGAGAGACAGGATCATAACACTGATACCCCTTTTGAGTTTCACCATAGCCAAGAAAACAACAAAGCCTTGACCGAGGCTCAAGTTTGTTATGCTCATGTGGCTGAAGAAGAACGAAACAAGCAGAACCAAAGGAGCGAAGGTGGCGATAATCTGGAGGTGACCCAAAAAGGCGCTCATATGGAGTTTGATTGTGGATAACAGGACTTGGAATGCGATTAATAGCATGAATAGCATGAAGAGCAGCTTCGCCCCAAAAAGGAGCAGGAACTTTAGCAGAGAGAAGGAGGGCACGAACAGTGTCAAGAATATGACGAAGTTTTCGTTCGGCTCTACCATTTTGCTGAGAGGTACCTGGACAAGTTAGATGATGAACAGTGCCATAGGAATGCAAAACAGCTTGGAAAGCATATTGAGTATACTCAAGAGCATTATCAGATCGAAAAATTTTGATACGTTTGGAAAATTGAGTTTCAACCATTTTTGCAAAATTAGAATATACTTGTAATAATTCAGAACGATGTTTCATATGAAAAATCCAGCTATAGCGGGAATGATCATCAACAAAGACAACAAAATATCGAGATCCACCAATACTAGAGACCGGGGAAGGCCCCCAAACATCAGAATGAATAAGGTCAAAGATATCAGTAGATATTGATTCACTAGAATTGAAAGGCAAAGCTGGTTGTTTTCCTAACTGACATGAGACACAATCAAAATTTTCTGTAGACACTGAACCTAACAAACCTCTAGAAGCCAATTGTTGTACCCGAGAGGAAGATGCATGACCAAGACGAGCATGCCAAAGTGCAAGGGAAGGAATTGAAGAAACTGCAGCAGCTGCAGCAACAGAAACAGGAGCAACAAGTGGAAGACGAAGGTTGTCCACGGGAAACATACGCCCAACTCTGGGACTAGTCCCAAGTTCCTGTCCCGTCCTCGGATCCTGCACAATACACCCAGAATAATCAAATATAATGCGATAACCCAACTCAGCTAATTGTCCCACAGAAAATAAATTGTAAGAAAGGTCAGGAACATTAAAGACCCCAGGAACCGAAAGGTTGAAAGTCGAAACAGAACCGATATTATGAACAAACATTGTGGAACCATTTGCTGTGCGAATATTAAGAGGGTGTGGTGCAGGTTTGAGTTCAGAAAATAAGGACGAGTGAGGTGTCATGTGATTGCAACAAGCGGAATCCATAAGCCAAGAGGAGGGAGACATACCAGATAAAGCTAAGAGAGAAGAGGAGTAAGATGCATTACCAACCATACGAATGACATTGGCGATGATATTTTTAAGGTCATCTGTGGACATGGTGAAAGTGCGTTCTGAAGACTTAGACTGTGCAGAGATAGGAGCCATTGGTTGGACACTCTCAGTGTTAGCAACAGTAGCAGCAGAAATTAAAACAGCTGATTTGTTGCGACGATAGCAAGTCTCAATACTGTGGCCAAAACGTTTGCAAAAATTGCAAAAACGTTTGCTAGATTGTTGATGACAATTATTGCAACAAGAAGAAGACCTGTCCTTATTCTTCATTTAGAAGCAAAATATGCAAAAATAGACTGCAAAAATGAAATCTACGCGAAAAACTGGGTAAGGAGCATCTGGACTGCAAAAAGTCAACTATAACAAAAGTCAACGGTCAAAGTCAACGCTGGTCAACGGTCTGGTCAACGTCCTGGTCAACGATGACGTGGCAGTGACGTAAGCAAATGATGTGGCAGTGATGACGTCACTAGGGCTGACGTCAGCAAGAGGAACCTGGCGCGTGACAGCGCGTGACGACGCGTGGAGGCGCGTGGAGCGCGTGAGATCTTGTGCAGAATTTTCTGGCGGCGCGTGAGGGCGCGTGGCAGCTCCGATGATGGTCAGGTTTCCACGAGCAGTTAGATCGTTGGAAGAGGATCTTAGTGGTACCTGCAAAAACACAATCGGAGCAAGGATCACGGCGTTGATGCTCTGGCAGTGGTCTCGAGACTACGAATGACGGCAGCTGCAGGTCCGGAACCAGAGACGATGACTGAAACGCGTCAGAGGTTTAACGGCGAATGGCTGCAGCAGCAGTTGTAAAGGCGGAAGCTATTGTGAGTCTAAAATAATACTAATGGAGACAGGACTGCCAAGAAAAAGTCAGAGCGATGGCTCTGATACCATGTTAAATATTAGCATTGATACACCATGTTGAATATGCTAGTATGAATGCGGAAGCGAAAACATAAAGTATAAAACACAATAACACACGAGGGTTACGTGGTTCAGCCTAACGGCCTACATCCACGGAGGAAACCCTAGAAGGCTACATCAATAATATATTAGAGTGTAGTACAAATCCTGTATTACAATGAATCATAACATGTGTATATATAGTAGACTAAACCTTAGACTAATAGACTTCTAGTACAAGTAGGAGACTTGACTTGCACACAAAGTAGAATTAGGCTTGGGCCTATATTAATGGGCTAATATATCTCTAACACCCCCTCTCAAACTCAAGATGGAAGCTTGATGAAATCTTGAGATTTGATAAGGTTGAGAAGATCTCTTGAATGAAGTTTGGCTCTGTGACGGTAGTTTGAGGAAGGCAATGGTCTTGCAGTGTTGATGCGACTTCTAACGGTGGCTTGACTATACCGGAGAGTTTTGACGGCAGCAGTAGGAAGCCAAAGAAGATGAACGCATCGAAAAAAACATCGAGGAAGACAAAGATTGCTCTTAAATATACCGTAAAGATAAAAAACCATGGCCACAGGAAGGTAGCTCTGATACCATGTTAGAAATACTGGAAAATTGTATTGTATTTCCTGAATAAAAGAATATACATTAGTGCCTTATATAGGAGGCATAAGTGTGCGGTACAAGTAAAGTGTAGTACAAGTACAAGTGTGCTATACAAGTAAGGCAATTGGGCCTAAAGCCCATAACAAAACACAATATACATTAACAAATAATTAGAGATTTACCACTTTTTTAAAACTTGAGTTTTTTGAAAAAATAATCTTCAAGTTTGCCGTGCTATTTTTTATGGAACTTAAGTTACATAACTTGAATGCTATTTTTTTAAAGAACTTGAGTAACACGGAAAACTCGAGTTTTACAAACTCAAATTCCAAATAAATGGTATATCTAGATATATTTTCAAAAAAAAATTAATCTTTATATATTTTACCAAATGGTGGTATTTGGCTATTTTAACCAAGAGTAGAGCACCAAGCGATGATGATAAATGATGAGTTTTTTTTGGGGGGGAGGGGGGTGGTGGGTGGGGTGGATGATGAGGAAAATGAAGCTGAAAAAAGTTGTGAGGAAGGGGATGGAGAAGGTTCTAAAGGAATCTATTGCTAAAAAATAAAAATAAAAACAGTAAAAGTAACCACTGACGAACGTGTTGGGACTTGGGAGAGGGATGGAGAAGGTTTTAAAAAAGTGAGTCTAATTAGGTTTAGGAGGGGGACATGGACAAGTCACAGATGGGGCCAATATTTTTGGTTTTAGCGGCCACGGCCCCCACTATGTTGCACTTAGGGTGTTTGGCATTAACTTTTTGTTTTTTTAGTTTTTATATATAAATTTTAATTTATTTTTAAAAAAATTTTATTCATATTTTTAAAATATAAGTATACTTTAATATATTTTCAGCAAAAAAATTAAATAAATTGTTTTTAAACAAACACATAATTTTACCTTTGCCCATAACCATTTTGACAACATTTATTTGTTGCGTCAAAACGAAGTCGAATCAACAAAATTATGTTGCATCATTAACCTCACTATGCGAGTCGGGGAAATCAAAACAAAAAGAAAGCCTAAACAAACAACGTTAAGTACACTATATTGTTCCTCACAATCACAAAAAACAAAATCGTAAGCTTAAATAGTCAAAAGCCTTCATTGCTAAGATGCTAACTCAAGCTTCTTTTCCGTTTTGTTTGTTGATAAAGTGCGGGAAAAGAAAAAGATTTGAGAGGTTGAAGAAGTTTAGATCTTAATTCTTAATCGTTGGCTTGAGGCATAAAGTTAGGTTGTAGTTGCTAGAATTGATTCTGCAAAGTGCTTTAGTTGCTGAGAAAATTACGGAAATCAAATGGGAAGAAAAGTGAGACGTTAGATTCAAAAAATTATTAAGTATCCCCATAGTATAGTGACATAGTGCTCTCACATCTCACCCAAAAAAAAAAACACTAAACAACATAAAATTTAAATTTTACTAAAAAAATGCTGGAGTAATTTTACTAGAAAGTGTTTATATAATCTAACCTGATAATTTTTGGAGAATAAACACGATTTTAGATAAATACATTAAATATATCTTTTTCAAAATGTATTTATTATAATACAATACATGTATATAATTAATGAGGTTAAGACTGCATTATTTCGGACAAAAATTGATTTTTAGAAGAAAAAAAATTCACATTTGCACGTGTTTGGAGCTGATTGAGAATACCAAGTATTTTAACAAACACACACTAGGAGAGGGGTTGAATGATTGATGGTTAACTTGAAAGTAATTTCCAATTGACCGTAAAATTTAGGCACTTTGGGCGTAAAATGTTTTACGCTTTCATTTTCTGTAAAACATTTGACACCTCACCCAAACTCATCAGTCTAATCTCCACTCCCATCTCTCACTGATGGTAGCTCAACCATGACCACCACCCCCAATGGTGTCGTTAGTCACTAGTTGTCAATCAAGATTTATTTATTTTAATCTAAAATTCTCATTATCCGTCCAAACAAATGTAGCCAAAGTGAGTGATACATATGTATCTAATAATTTTGAATGTGCTTTAAGTATCTACTCCCATTTGTGTCCAAGTCAAGAAATTGAGTTTCTTATTGAGTCAATTTGAGTGTTCTTATGTATTTTACTATCATCAGTTCATCACTTAGCACTGGCGTGTACTTTTATATTCCAGTAATTAATAAATAAAGAAATTATATTTTTTTGTAATTGATGAAATATATTTATGTAATAAAATTTATAATATTTGAAGCATTACTCTTGGTAATAACACAACTGCATGAATTTGGCTTACAGAATACAGAGTAAACTTTCTTTTCTCAAAAAAGAAAAAAAGAAAAAAAGAAGAAGATAAAAGTAAACTTCTAATAAAAATATTTGATGTTGTTATTCATATACCTAACAATATTTTTTTCTTTTTCTTTTCGTAGGTAGGAGATATGTTTAACAATCCAAACAACACACACAGACACAGTATCAACAAATAAATACCATATTGTGATACATAACTTCGGAATCAAACTGCAATATGATGCATTAAAACTCAATACCTATAGAAAATTTAACCCTTTCATCTCTTCTCAAACTTAAATACTCTTATATAATAAAGCAGCACGCTCACGAAGACTTATTAATTATTAGTACGTAATTATGGCAATATTGATAAAACTTGTTTAGCCTTTACGACCTCTTTGTCCCTGCAAATTTGTGATTCATGAATCATGATCTCCATCAGAATGCTCGGTGTGGTCGCTTTTCTGGGAGTCCTTCTCTTTTTTCTTTCCCTTCTTTCCATGTTTGTGGCCTGGCTTATGGCCATGGTTCTCTTGGATGTCAGTGATGTCCAGGTGAACACCTGGATCGTTGGTGGTGTAGCTGCCACCCATCATGATTGAGTTGTTAATGGCTTGGAAATTGCTGTTGACGTAGGTGTTCAGTGCGTCATACTCAAAAAGCGAATCCTCTTGAGGTTTCTCGTCCAACTCACTTCGTAGATTGGCTCCAGAGTTGGTTCCAGCAAGCGTGATGACTCTTAAACCATGTTCATCATCACCCTCCACTTGCTGGGTACTTGAACCTGATTTCTTTAGATCACCAAGGCGTTGAGTTATGGCTGAGACCATCTGTCTCACATCACGGTCAAATGATTTATGATTGTCTTCTCCACCTGTTGAGGAGTTGGTTGGATTCATTGATTCAGAAAGCATTGTTTTAAAGATCAGAGAAGGTGTATATATATATTATACGTTTGTGCAGTACAGAAAATTGGAGTTGGAATTTGGGCTTACATATGAGTTAGTATTAATAAAATGGGCATGTATATATAAGAGGAGGTGCATGAAGCATGAAGTTCTGTTTGTTGGAATAAAGGGAAAGTGAGTTTCTTACATGGCAATGCAAGGATTTTGATTTATTCGGTTCGAAAAAGAGGAGGATTACTTGACGGTGGGTTTACTTATTTGCTACACCTTATGCTTTTGTGAGTGTTAAGCTCTTTGGTTTGATTTGCCAGCTTTGGAGGGAAAGAATCTACTCGAGATAAAAGAACGAAAATAGTAAAATTTTGCTTTTTTTGTTTTTGTTTTGATAAAAGAAAGATTATGTTATTAATTGCTAAGTCAATTCTACTCTGTTTTAGTCAAATTTGTGGTGTTTATCATTTTAATTAATGTTTTAAATAGTACTATCTGAATTTTAATGTGTTTTGTGGGTGCCACTGAGAGATAAAGAAGAAGAAGAAGAAGAACAAGGGGAAGAGAAGAAAAAAGGAAAAGGAAAAACGAACACATTTTCTTTTTTTCTTTTTAAAAATACATTTTTAAGAAAAAAAATTATAATTAGATTTTATTTGAAAATGAGTTTTTATTAAATGTATTTAAAATGAAATTTTATAATAAATTTATTTTTATACTCAAATAAATTTTATTTGAAATTGACAAATTTGAGATTTAACTCGTAGGGGTGTGTATTAAGCCCACCAACTTGACGAAACATATCAAACTTGATGCCTTAGGTGAGTTGGTGGTTTGGTGGATTGGGTTAGGTTGGATTAAAATTTTATTTAATGCCTTTGGTTGAGTCGAGTTTGGGTTGATAGTTTTTTCCGCCCATTTAACCTAATGTGGCCCACCATGTATATAAGTTTATTTTAAACTACTAATTTGTAACCCCATGCATATGCATGAATACACTTAAATACACACACACACACACACACACACATATATATATATATATATATATGCATAATATAACTTCAATATATATAATTTAAATACTATTGATATTCATTTTTATATTTTGTTAACTACTTAACTCTTTAAAAAAATTTATAAGGATATTATTAGGTATAAAATGTAAATTGTCTTTTTTTTTTTTTATTGTGAAGCTTTTTTTTTTTTTTTTTTAAACGATTCATTCATTCTAGACTCTTTGGTTTTTATACTTAATAACTCATTTGGATGAATATTTATGATGTGGTCTCACATTTGATTCTAAAATTAAGAAATAAAACTCTTTTAAAAATAAATAATTTAGAACACATGGCACAAAATTGGGACTTTAATTTGAAATTCTAATTTGAGTTTCTCTTAGTTTCACCTATTATTATTATTATTATTATTATTATTATTATTATTATATATATATAGATTTGTAGTTAAGTTGACTCTGGTATTTTATTAGAACTAATTTTAATGAATTTTGTATTTTATAATATAATTTAAGCTTATTATATGAATAGTACAAATTTATATACAAAAATGTTTAAATAATTGATGAAAGCCTAATCTTTTACAATGCATAAAATATGTATGCACATCCTACTGACAAATGTGGATTGGGTTAGATTGATTTCTACACATAGTTTCACCTATTATTATATATATAAATTTGTAATTAAGTTGACTCTGGTATTTTATTAGAACTAATTTTAATGAATTTTGTATTTTATAATATAATTTAAGCTTATTATATGAATAGTACAAATTTATATACAAAAATGTTTAAATAATTGATGAAAGCCTAATCTTTTACAATGCATAAAATATGTATGCACATCCTACTAACAAATGTGGATTGGGTTAGATTGATTTCTACACATGTAACGAGTTGGGTTGAAAATTTCTTAATCCGACAAGGTTAAATTAGTGTGTAAAAACCCTTCAACCCAACCCAACCTAGTCATGCCTCTAGCTATTGATAGCTCTAGCATCTATAACACTAAATTGAAGAAATAAGGGTATGTTTGAAACTGATCCAAATCTCATGTGTCCAAGGGCCCACCCCTTAAACAGCAAAACCTTTCCCTTTTTATTTTGTCTTTTTCAAATTATTCTATACTTTTATATTAGTATTTTAAAGCAATTATCTCACGGTTTTGAATGACATTGCTATTGGTAATAAAAGAAGGGTCATGTTAAGGGCAATTGTTAACAAACCATTTTTAAAAAAATTTTATACTATTTTTTAAGGGAAATAGAAAAATGTATCAAAATATTAGGGGGTGTTTGGTTTGTGTTTTTAAACAACCATTTTCAGTTTTTAAATAACATTTCACGCATTTTAACGCACTTTTTCACCCACACGTATTTCCACAAATATTTTCAAACAATAATTTTCAGTTTTTAATTGCTTATTTTATTTTCCCATAAAAACATTCATGAAATGCTTCATTAACAAATGCCCTTGGGGTTTCCATTAATATTTCCCATAAAGGAAGAATAACTTTCTTTAATATTAGTGGAGATTTTGCTAATGTAGGCTGTGTTTGGCATTGGCTAAAAAATGCAGTTTTTTTTTTTTTTTTTTACTATTCAACTTATTTTTGTTACTATTCAGCTTATTTTTGCTTCTATTCATAGGTCTCACTCCACTTTTGAGTATTATTTATAGGTCTCACTATACTATTTCAGATAGCTTTTACCTTTATCTACTGTACTTTCAGCAAAAAGTTTTCAATTTTAACTAAATAAGTTGTTCCTAAACAGATAGGTAATCTTAATTTTGAGTATTATTCATAAGTCTCACTGTATTATTTTAGCTAGTTTTTATCTTTATCTACTGTACTTTTAGAAAAAAGTTTTCAATTTTAACTAAATAAGTTGTTCCTAAACAATGCTAGGCTTTAAGCTTAAAGAGAGTCGAAAAGTTTTTTTTCTCTTCTCAAGACTCTCTCGCGCGGCGCAGAGAGAATGGGGTTGTAGAACACCTTATCCTCCTTAGGGAGTGATACTTTGTCCCTCTATTGACTCTGTTGATTGTAGGGTTTGTTGGGTTCTATTTTTCTTGGGGTGGGGAAACAGTACTCTTCTCTTTCTTTTCTTATTCTGCACATTATCCAGAGATTATGGAGGACGTGCTCAACGACTGGAAATGGTTTTCTTTACTGGAGGAGGAAACTAATAGGGTTTCTCTAGAGGAAAATTCTGGTGATAATGAAGTAATCCTTGCAGCAAAATTCATGACTAAAAGAGCGCTTAACATTGAGGCTATTGGGAGAACTCTTAAGCCTTTATGGAAAACCAAGAACGGTTTTGAGATCCGAGATGTTGGGAACCATATTTTATTGTTTGTGTTTGACAATGAAAACGAGGCTGAGAGGATTTTAGCTACTGAACCGTGGACTTATGATAAACACCTTATAATTCTTTCTCGCTATGATGGAGCAAGCCCTGTTCGGAGTATTAGATTTCAGTATGTAAAATTCTGGGTTCAAATCCATGGCCTTCCAGTTAACAGACTTAATGAGAAGACGGCTTGTGAAATCGGAAGTAGCCTTGGCGAGGTTTCTAAAGCTGCACAGGTCGGAGAACTAATCGGTGGGGATTTCCTAAGGGTTAGAGTTGCTGTTAATGTATCTAGACCTCTCAACAGAGGGCGAAAGGTCCTCCTCGGCAAAGATGGTGAGGTTTGGGTTAACTTTAGATATGAGAAGATGCCAAAATTTTGTTATTGGTGTGGTATGGTCTCCCATGGTGCGCAGGAGTGTAGTGTGTGGCTTGCAAGCAAGGGAACGCTACCTTTAGACCAGCAGGAGTTTGGCGCGTGGCTCAGAGTTGATCCGTTCTCAGTAGGGAAGAAGTCTTGCGTGTTTGTATCAGGAACTGGAGATGATTTTGGAGGGAAGGATGGTCCGGCAAAGGGTAGAAGAGATCATGAGAGAAGGCAGCAGGCGACGGAGACTCCACAGACGGCGGTGGCTAACCCAGTTGACTCCGACTTGTCCACGGAACGTGCAAATCCAGAAATTCCGAATTTCCAGGCGCCAGTCTCTCAAAATTTCCAAGCAGATAACGTTAATGAGGGACTGGATTCTTGTCCTGTAGTGTTGCCTAGAATCACGCATGAAACAGTAGCAGATTTTGATGAGCAAATCCGGGATATTGATATGGAATTAAATAAATATGATTCCCATGCAATCTACGTTGACAATCCGGAATTTCAGGATGTGTTGTCTCCCATAAAATCTAGCAGTGATGATGTTCTTTGCATAATTAATGGTCATGTTCCCTTGCCACAGAGTGATGCACATGGGTCCAACACAAATCCACGTGACCATGAGGGAATCAATTCGGGTTTGAGAACTTGGAAGAGGCTGGCACGTTTGAATCAAAATATGCATCCAGCCATGCACGTACCAATTGTGGGCAAATGAAACATTGAAAGTAAGGAAAATGAGGACACAGATCAGGCATCTAAGAGGGTGCAAGTGTCAGATGGTGAACACCTTGTTTTGGCGACAGCTGCGGTGCAGTCCCGCCAATCCCAATGAGTTGCTTAGCATGGAACTGTCGTGGGCTTGGGAACCCATGTACAGTTCGAGAGCTTGGAGACCTAATCCGGGCTAAAGATCCTTCTGTCGTGTTTTTAGCCGAGACATGGGCAGATGAAGCTAGGCTAAAAGAAGTGAAGAGAAATTTGGGTTTTGATAATTTGCACTTTGTAGAAAGAATAAACAGAGGAGGAGGTCTGGCTCTTCTTTGGAAACATAATGTGGACTTGCAGGTTCAAACGTCTTCAAAAAACCATATTGATGCTATTATGAATAAAGGGGCAGATGGAGCATGAAGGTTAACAGGTTTTTATGGTGATCCTGTAACACACAAAAGATTTGAATCCTGGAATCTCCTTCGAGATCTTAACTCTAGGATGGATCTTCCTTGGCTATGCATGGGAGATTTTAATGAAATTACCAGGCAATCTGAGAAGTTGGGAGGTAGTATACGAAGTCAGGCGCAGATGCAACTTTTCAGAGATGTTATTGATGAATGTGGTTTTATGGACCTTGGTTTTACAGGGTTACAATTCACTTGGAAGAAGCACTTTACTAATGGCCATTCGGTGTGGGAGAGACTTGATCGGGGTCTGGCTACTAGAGAGTGGATGCTTAAATTTGCTGGAACTAGAGTTCACCATTTACCTTCATTCACATCAGATCACAATCCTTTATGGATTGTGCCGAGAGACTTGATTTTTTCAACTACAACTAAACCTTTCAGGTTCGAGGAGATGTGGCTAGCCGAGAAAGGGTGCACAGATACTATTCAAGCTGTATGGGCCGAACAAAATTCTACAGATTTGGGTATCAGAATCATTAAGAAGATTGAGAAGTGTGGTGTTGAATTAAAGAAGTGGAGTATGAAAAACTTTGGCAGTATAAGAAGAGAGCTAGAATTAAAGAAAAAAGAAATTGTGAAAGCAGAGAAAGAAGCCATGAGGTCTGGGCAAAACTTTCGGGTTAAAGAGCTAATGCTCGAGCTCAATAATCTTATGGACAAGAAGGCAAGGATGTGGCTGCAAAGATCTAAAGTCCAGTGGGCTAAACTTGGGGACAAGAATTCAAAGTATTTCCATGCACGAGCAACTCAAAGGTATAAACGTAACTCTATCAATGCTCTAAAGAAGGATGATGGCACTTGGTGCCAAAATCTTGATGAAGTGGCCGAAACTATCATGAAGTATTATAAGGAGTTATTCCTTTCGGCCAATCCCACTTCCATGGAGAACACCACTGAATTTATCAACACAGTTATTACTGAAGAGATGAATGCGAAGTTGGTGGCTAGGTTTGAGGCCTCGGAGATTCATGATGCAATTAAAGAAATGGCTCCCCTAAAAGCTCCCGGCCCAGATGGTATGCCCCCTATTTTTTATCAGTCTTATTGGAATTTATTAGGTGAGGATGTTACCTCCTCTGTGCTTCACTTTTTAAATACTGCTTCATTGCCTGCTAACCTTAATCATACTTTTATAACTCTCATTCCAAAGGTCAAAAATCCGGAATTTATATCTGAATTTCGGCCCATTAGCCTGTGTAATGTATTGTATAAAATTTTTTCAAAGGTTTTAGCAAATAGGCTCAAAAATATTTTACAAAATATTATTACTGAAAACCAGAGTGCTTTCACTAAGAGTCGTCTTATCTCTGATAATATTTTGGTAGCTTTTGAGTCCTTACATGGCATGCAGAGACATACTGGCAAAGATGATTATACGGCCATAAAGCTAGATATGAGCAAAGCCTATGATAGAGTGGAGTGGGGGGTATTTGGAAGCAGTGATGAGGAAAATGGGGTTTGATGAAAAATAGATTCAACTGATGATGATCTGCATTACTACTGTTTCCTATTCAATCCTCATTAATGGGGAACCAAAAGGCATGATTAACCCAACAAGGGGTATCAGACAGGGCGACCCCTTATCCCCTTTTCTGTTTTTGCTGTGTACTGAAGGTTTGAATGGTCTAATTGTCCAAGCAGCTAACCGTGGAGATATTAACGGCTTTGCTCTATGCAGAAATGGTCCTAGGTTAACACATCTTCTTTTTGCAGATGATAGTCTTTTGTTTTGCAGGGCCACAAATCAGGAGTGTAGAAATATTTTGGAGGTTCTGGAGGTGTATGGAAGATGTTCTGGCCAACAAATTAATAGAAATAAAACCACCATCTTCTTCAGCAAGCTTACTTCTGAGGAAAAAAGGGAGCACATAAAACAAGTGTTGGGGGTCCCAGAAATTAAACAGTATGAGAAGTATCTTGGGTTACCATCTTTTGTAGGAAGACGGAAAAAAGCCATCTTTGAATTCATAAAAGAAAAGGTTTGGAGGAAATTGCAAGGGTGGGAGGAAAAGTTACTATCCCAGGCAGGGAGAGAGGTTTTGATCAAAGCTGTCGTACAAGCAATTCCCACCTATACTATGAGTTGTTTCAAACTTCCCATAGGGCTTTGCACTGAATTAGAGAGTCTTATCCGGAAATTTTGGTGGGGACAACGAGGTGACCGGCGTAAAATTCACTGGGTTAAATGGGAGACACTTATACAATCCAAACTTGATGGTGGTATGGGATTTAAAGATTTGGCTTTATTTAATAACGCTTTGCTAGCCAAACAAGCTTGGCGTCTCCTACACAATAAAGACTCGCTTCTCCACAGAATTTTCAAGAGCAAATTTTTCCCGGATTGCTCTTTCATGGAGGCACCAGAGTGTGATAGTGGTTCTTATGCTTGGAGGAGTTTGCTTAAGGGCAGGGAGGTGCTGTGGAGAGGGGCACGTTGGAGAGTGGGAAGTGGGGAAGCAATTAAGATATGGGAATATCCTTGGCTGCCTAGCTTGGTGCAGCCAAGAGTCTTATCTCCAGCCCCTGAAGGTCTTCAAGAAGCTACGGTTGATTTCCTTATCAATCCTACAAATAGAAGCCGGGATACAGAGTTGTTGGCAGGCATCTTTGCTCCGGTAGAAGCTGCATTGATACAGAAAATCCCACTTAGTCCGATCACTGTTGAAGACAAACTCATATGGCCCCATGTTCCCAGCGGGATGTATTCGGTGAAGTCAGGCTATAGGTTTCTAACAAAAGAAAAATCAGGTTCACTGAATAATAATCAAGCTCAGACTGACTCTCCCAATGTTTGACACCGGTTATGGGGGCTTTCGGTTCCGAACAAAGTAAAGAATTTCCTATGGCGGGCGTGTAAGGAAGCTTTACCTGTAAAGAGCAACCTGGTGCGCAGGAGAGTTTTATCTAAAGACATATGCTGCCAATGCAATCTGAAAGCAGAGGACGAACTCCATGCGCTGTGGGAATGTGCTAGTCTCTCAACCATTTGGGAAGCTAACTCTTTATGGTTGTTTTGCAGGTCAAAAAAATTCTCCAATTTCTTTGAGTTAGCAAGCTGTGTGATGGAGAATAGCGGGAATCCTGAGTTGTTTGCTGTGTTGGTGTGGACTATTTGGACTAGGCGTAACCAACTTAGAACAAGCAGCAAATCTTTTCTGATCACGCAAGTCATCCCTTCAGCTGTACAGTTGATCCAAGATTTTTCTCAAGCTCAACCGATTATTCCTAGTGGTATGTCTCGGGTACAAAGGCAACCAGCTAAGTGGGAACCTCCTCCTCCGCCAATCTTGAAGATTAATTTTGATGGTGCCGTGTTTAAGGAGAAGAATGAGGCGGGCATAGGAGTGGTTGTTCGGGATTCCCATGGGTTGGTAATTGCCTCTTTGGCAGAAAAAATTCAACTCCCATCCTCATCAGATGAAGTGGAAGCTTTAGCAACTGTCAGAGCTGTGACCTTTGCTATGGACCTCAACCTACCCTCTTTCATTGTCGAGGGAGATTCAGAGGTGGTCATCTCTGCCTTAAGAAAGGAAGAAGATTCTTTCTCGTCTTTTGGCCATTTAATTTTCTCTATTAAGCATTATTTACAATCTTGTTCTTGTATTTCTTTTTCTCATACCCGCAGGTCGGGTAATTTAGTTGCTCACTCTCTAGCAAAACATGCAAAACATTTGGTTGATCTCTCTGTGTGGATGGAGGATGTTCCACCACAAGTCTATGATGTTCTCTTAGCCAATTATGGCTGATTTGGTTTATTAAATTAAGTTGATGGTTTCTCAAAAAAAAAAAAAAAAAAAAAAAAAGAAAAAAAAAAGTTGTTCCTAAACAGATAGGTGATCTTAATTTTATGTGAGTTTCAATTTAGTTTTTACCTGTGCAATTCAACCAATCATTAAGCTTTAGTGAGGAGCATTTTCTCTTTTCCCCAAAACATACTCTCCTACAAGGAAAACTATAATTACATGGATTCAGTCCTAAGCACACTTTTTTATTTATAAAACGTTGGTAGACAAGCGTGATCATGTGTAAGGTTTTATGTTGCAATTTTTGGACCATGACGAAGTTCCACACGTTTGTGGGCACTTCTTGTGAGAGGCCTGCTATGTATTTATTAGTAACATGAGAGAGAGAGAGAGAGAGAGAGAGAGAGAGAGAGAGAGAGATTGTTGCTTGCAAGTTGCGACTTTTAATATCCTATGTTATAGACTCTAACACACACATGAAAATTGAGGGTCTATTTAGTATATGTGTTTAAACATATTCTTTAGTTTTTAAACAATATAACACGTATTTTTATATATTTTTTCGCCTACATGTATTTCTAAAAAAACTGAAAAACACTTATTAAAACACACGTACCAAATGCCCTGATACACCCTCACATTTTGGGCCTAAAATAAAGTGCACGATGCAACCTCACATTTTGGGCCTATCTATGTTCTTTGGATTTTGGTCCACGATGTTGTCACACTTAACCCGGCCAAAATGGCCCAATACCACCATTTTTGGAAATTTTTACTAAGAAAACACTGTTTCGGAAATAATTAGCAAAATACCACTTTTTCTAGAACTCGAGTTTCAGAGACTCGAGTTCCTCATTAGTTTTCCACCGTGGCACTGCTGAGTTGGATTTATGCGATTAAAAATTTTTTTGTGGTACTCGAGCTTGGTAAACTCGAGTACCATTTACACAGTACTCGAGTCTACCAGGCTCGAGTACCTTTTTCTTAAAAAAAAAAAAAAAAAAAAAAATTACACAGTACTCGAGTTTGGTAAACTCGAGTACTGTGTAAATTTTTTGGTGAAGTTGTTTTTTTTTTTTTTTTTTTTTTTTTTCTTGTTTGGGGATAATCAAAAAATAAACATAAAGGTAAACTTGAGTACTGTGTAAATTTTTTTTTTTTCTTGTTTGGGGATAATCAAAAAATAAACATAAAGATAAAAATAAGTAGCTTTTTTATGTTTTTATTTATTTAAATAGAGGCATTGTAAAATATAGAGATTTTAATTTCGAAATATGAATTTAATTTCTACATTAATTAAAAAAATAATGAAATTAAGATGTACAGATAGTCTAGACTTGTTGAGAAATTTGATTTTGTTGAAAGTACAAAATAATGAAAATTCAATGGAAAAGTATGTACGTCAGATGTACATACTGTGAAAACTCAAGGGAAAATTGTGTATATTAGATATACAGATAGTACGAATTTGTTGAAAAATTTGAATTCGTTGATTGTGTAAAATCATGAAAATTCAAATGAAAATTGAAGAACATAACAAATTGAGTAAACTTAATGGAAAATTAATTACATTAGATGTACAGATCATCCAAATTTGTTTCCAAATTTAAAGTCGTCAAATGTACAAAATCAAGATGATTAGTACAGAAAACAATAAACAATTTTTATGAGAAAACAATGAACAATTTTAATTAATGTAGAAATTAAATTCATATTTCGAAATTAAAATCTCTATATTTTATAATGCTTATATTTAAATAAATAAAAACATAAAAAAAAAAGGAAACATATTTTTCATCAAATCAGGATGATTAGTACATTATTACATAGTTTTAAATTGAATTTTCACGATTTTGTACATTTGATGACTTCAAATTTGAAAACAAATTTGGATGATCTGTACATCTAATGTAATTAATTTTCCATTAAGTTTACTCAATTTGTTATGTTCTTCAATTTTCATTTGAATTTTCATGATTTTACACAATCAACGAATTCAAATTTTTCAACAAATTCGTAGTATCTGTACAACTAATATACACAATTTTTCCTTGAGTTTTCACAGTTTTGTACATTCAACGAATTCAAATTTCTAAACAAATTCATACGATTTATACATTTAACGTACATACTTTTCCATTGAATTTTCATTATTTTGTACTTTCAATAAAATCAAATTTCTCAACAAGTCTAGACTATCTGTACATCTTATGTACACCTTCAAGATTTGGTACGTTCATTGATTTTCCATCGATTTTTCTAGAATTTCTACATTCAACTATTTCGAACTTTTTTACAAATTCGAATTTTTCGAGGCATTTACCATTAGGTGATTTATAAAAATCATTCATTTTTCTTTCATGGAGTTTGTCCATTATTCATATGGTTACATATTTAAAAAAACACAAAAACCATTTAAGTGCAATAATTGCGCCAATGCTAAAAACCGTTTATGCAGAAAACAGTGAACAATTTTTATGAGAAAACAATGAACAGTTTTACTTAATAAAAAAAACAGATTTTATGAATGCAGTAAGCAAATTCGAATATACAGTAAACATGATGTGTAGAGAGCAAATTTTATTAACGTAGAAACCAATTTCATCAATGCAGAAAAACAAATTCGATTATTGTGAAATTTAAACATGAAAAAATATTCAGATTTGGCGTTTAAATTTAGAAAACACGATTTCACTAGGTGTTTTATGAGAAAACAGTGAACAATTTTTTAAATAGTGAACAGAAAATAATTTCTGCAAAAAAGAGAGCGAACAATGATGGATTTGCCTGCTGGATTCTAAAAAGCTTATGATATGGTATGGTATTTCTAAAATAATTATCGTCACTTCATTTTCATTTTGTTAGCTTCATAAAATAAGTGAAAATTGTAATACCATATTAATAGAGCTTCTTTAAAATTTTAAGATACCATACCTATAAATTAGAGAGTTTTATTTATTTTACCATAAATAACAAATAAGAGTATCCTAATTCAAAATAAATAAATGAAACTAATTAACCCGCACATTGTGCGGGTCATACACTAGTTTTAATTAATGTAGAAATTAAATTCATATTTTGAAATTAAAATCTCTATATTTTACAATGCCTCTATTTAAATAAATAAAAACATAAAAAAGCTACTTATTTTTATCTTTATGTTTATTTTTTTTATTATCCCCAAACAAGAAAAAAAAAAAAAAAAAAAACTTCACCAAAAAATTTACACGGTACTCGAGTTTACCAAACTCGAGAACTGTGTAAATTTTTTTTTTTTTTTTTAAGAAAAAGGTACTCGAGCCTGGTAGACTCGAGTACTGTGTAAATGGTACTCGAGTTTACCAAGCTCGAGTACCACAAAAAAAAATTTTATTCGCATAAATCCAACTCAGCAGTGCCACGGTGGAAAACTAATGAGGAACTCGAGTCTCTGAAACTCGAGTCCTAAAAAAAGTGGTACTTTGCTAATTATTTCCGAAACAGTGTTTTCTTGCTAAAAATTTCCAAAAATGGTGGTATTGGGCCATTTTGGCCCACTTAACCCAATTGAAGTTTTGGGACTTTGGGCAATCCTCAGCTCCTACTCCTACTTAATCCTATGGCACTTCGCAGGTGCTCCCATATCAAACCTAACTTCATAAAATTTCCTTATAATTTTAAATCTTACTCCCGTAAAAATAAAAATAAAAATAAAACCCCTTTTTTTGTTTTTTAGAAAAAAAAAAATTTTAAGTATGTCATTAAGGTTTGAGATTTTTCTCATTTTAGCTCTTTAGGTTTTAAAACTTTCATTTTGGCTCTTCATATTCCATTCCATTTTCATATTAGTCATGCTGCCCATTTTTTTAGTAATTTAATTGTTAAGTGCCAAATAAATGTCATCCATATAAATTCACTTTTGTTAGTAATCTTATCCTTAAGTGTCAAATAAATATTATTCATTGATGCATGTCACTTGTATAAACCTTAATTTTGTTAGTAATTTGATCGTTATGTGCCGTCTATTAAGACACATCACTTATATATTACCATGTGTCACCAGATTACTAACATAAATGGACGACATGCCCAATATGAAAATGAAATCAAATATAAAGGGTCTAAATGAAAATTACTCTAAATTAACATTAAGAGCAGAAAATGTACTTTAATTTATTTATTTTTTAAATGTACTACCTCTGTCTTGTATTGTTAGTTGAAAATGTACAAGTTATCAAAACTAATCTCATTAGTTTAAATTCTAGTAGTAATAGAATGATATTAACCTTTTCAATAAAGTAAATGGTAAATTAAGAAATTTATTTATTAACTTTTTAAAAAGAATTATATTTTGAAATATTCAAAAAGAAATAAATAACAATTTTTAAACAAATGAAATAATAAAATATAAGAATTATTGGTTTTTTTTTTTTTTTTAATTCTTGGATGTGTTGGGCTGGATTTGTTTTGCAGTATTCGCTATTACATTTGAGCTCCCAAGTGACTGTATTAATATTCTAATGTGCTTTTAGCTGATGCATAGGTTGAAAAGGACTTAAATTCACCACACAACTTTATGACGTGTCTCCATCTCCAACCAGATTGATTCTGAAATTTGTTATAAGTGATAGAAGGTCTCGCTTGCATTTTCTACAATAACTTCAATCTCAATCACAATGACAAGTGACAACACAAGGATTCCTTCCTATGAGGTTTAAATTAATGGTAGGCAAGGAAACACCTGTAATTGGACACTCATCTATAAAATCTGTATTTTTGCGTCCACCTCATGATATAGTGTATACTGTGTATAAATATATCTTTCGGAATGTGTTGTGTGCCTAATTTGTTTCTGTAACTGTTCATTAAAAAAAAAAAAATTTGTTTCTGTAACTGTGTCCAATACCATCATTGTGCGACAAGTTCTCAACTTAATTATTAAATTGAAAATACAGCACTAAAAAAAAAAAAGTAGTGGTTTTATTGTCATAATCTCACGTAATGTTTCAAGCTTCACTCCGTGCCTTCCTTGATGGTCTTAGAAGCAAAGTTGTAAAAAGTGTAAATGAATAGATTAAATTTATTAATAATTCAATTCGAAAAAAAAAATGTTTATATTTGTTTATTTAAGAGTCTAGCTCAAACCTAATGTTAGTTTCTCCATTAAAAAAAAAAAATTAATTAATTAATTAAAAAAAAAAAAACCTAATGTCTGTTTCGACTATTAAATAAACTAATCTTAAACGTAAGATGTTCTCATGATATAACATTGCACACTCAATATAAGTGTATAATTTTTTATTTATTTCTTTATCAGAAACTAGATGATTTTATTAAAATAAAGGAGACTAAGCATAAAGTAAGATAAGTAACTACAAAAGGACAGCTCAACTAGTACAACATCAGTAAAAGCTTGAGGAGCATAGCCTAACCAAAAGAATCAACTAGCTTATTAGTTACATCCAAGTGTCTAAAAAAATACTCATTCACCGTATAAAAAATTACTTTATCTATTTTAATATTATTTTACAACTCACCCAACATTTCAATTCTTATTTTTTATATCTAAACTAACACTATTCATTTGCTTATTCATTTCACTCTCTTTATCTCACTTTCTCACTCTCTCTCTTTTCCCACTGCAATTTCTCTCTTCCTTTCTTTCTCTTTCTCTTTTCACCCACAATCAAAACTAGCCACCTACACCATAATCAAAACGAGCCACCACCACCACAATAAGTACACATCCCAAAATCAAACCCTATAGCACAACAGCCTCCACCCCCACCAACATCAACAAACACCAAAATCATATATCCATACCCATAAAATAAAAAAAAAAATAAAAAAAATAAATCTAATTCAGAATTGAAACCCACTACCACTAACCACAAAAAACACAACAACCACCATCGCTAGCAACCACCATCATCTACGTAAATACCCACATATCCAAATCCAAACCCACAAATCCACCGGAGATGAGAGGGAGGCGGAGGTGAGAGGAAGGCTAAGATGAGAGAGAGGGAGGTGGAGATGAGTGAGAGGAAAGCGGAGGAAAGAGGGAGGTTGAGATGAGAGAGAGAGAGAGAGAGAGAAAAGGCTTGGAGAATGATAGAGGAGAAGAGGCAGAGACGTGGAAAGAGAGTGTGCGAGGAGAGAGAAGAGTAAAAAATATAAATATTTAGTTTTAGAAACTTGCTATAGTATTGTGTAAAAGTAAGGATTTACTTTGGAAGGTTGTGTGCTTTTTTAGGTTTAACAACCTAGGTAATGAATTGTTTTTGGTGTTTGAGAGGGTAAAATAACAGCTAAGGAGGGGGAAGGGGAGGAGTTACACCCCCTAATGCTAATGCTCTTAGAGAATGACCAAGTAGCTAAGCTATGAGTTGCATTGTAGGCTTATTTAGGAATCCAATTGAATTGGGAATTTTGAGAGAGCTTTTCCATTAGAGAATGACCGAGTAGCTAAGCTATGAGTTGCATTGTAGGCTTATCTAGGAAACCAATTGTATTGGATATTCTGAGATAGCTTTTCCAGTCTAATCATATCAGCACTTAAAACTGCAATTCTCCACGAAACTTCACTATTTTGTTTCAGTGGGGCTTCCACGCATATTTTAGCATCACTCTCTACTATGACATGGTTTATGTTGAGATTTAGGGCCTTATAAGTTGCCTATTTGATGGCTTTTGCTTTAGCTTGGATATGGATAATTGTTTTCAGACACTTTTTCTAAGCAAAAACCAATGCCCCTCTTCAATCTTTTGCAACTATAGTCACATAGGACTAATCTTAACTGATAACATCATCACAATTTATTTTTGATGACCCCTTGCTTTGGCTGGTCCAACCCACATTTTTAACAGAGATCTTTTGGATAGTGGCTAGGGTAATGGAAGCCAAGTGTTCTTCAAGTTTGAATTGAATTTTTTCCAATATCAACCATTGATTCTTAGAAAACAAGGACTTTCCTTATTTTTCAAATCTAGTTTATGGCCTTTGGGGTGGGGGGGGGGGGGGGGGGGGAGGGGAAGAGATAAGAGCACTCACATCAGTGGTGCATAATAGAAAAAGATGCAAAATGTACACAATTTGGCTTAAAACTAATCTACATTAGGGAGTGCAAAAGTGTGAAAATATACACAATGACTACAGTAACCATGTATATTTACATTTTGTACGGTTACTATAGTTGTGTATTTAACATTTTATTATTTTCCTATTTTTACTTTTACTTTTCTCTCTCTTCTCAATAAACTAAGTCTCTCTCTCTCTCTCTCGCGTCAGTGACCAAGGTCTGGGAGAGCTTGAGCTCACTTGGATTTTCTGGTGGTGGTAAGGTGATTGTAAAGTAAGGATCGATGCAGATTTGTTTCGGGTCAAGCTGGGGATGGTTTTCTTTTGATGGGTTTTGAAGGCTTCATTGATGGCTAGATTTTGCGATGGTTGTAGCACAATGGTGGTTGATTGATTTTTGTTTGGCTTGATTGGTGGTAGGATTTCTAATTTTAGGTAGTCACTTCATGCCAGTGGGGATGGGTTATACAATTTGGGTTTCTCTTTGCTTTGTGGGTTGCATGTTTATAGCTATGAATTTTCTAGGTTGCAGGTTTATGGGTATGACTTTTCTAGTTTGTTATGATTTTATGGGTTTATGGGTATGAAATTTTATAGAATTTTTTGGGTTGCTACAATTCTTTGGGTTGATGGGTTGCTATAAATTTTTATTTTTATTATTGGAATTTTCTAGGTTGTTCATGTGTTGTTGTGTGGTGAACTAGTGATCTTTCTTACTCTTGCATTTGTGAAAGTGCCTTGGATGGTGTGAGGAGATTGTGATTTCTCTACGAATTGAGTCTCTGTAATTGTAAGAGAGAGATTCTAGAGATAGGAAGAGAGAAAACAGATAAGGATTGAAGGAGAGAGAGAGAGAGAGAGAGAGAGAGAGAGAGAGAGAGAGAGAGAGAGAGAGAGAGAGAGAGAGAGAGAATTGAAGGAAATAATAAGAAAAAATGTAGAAGAATGAATATTTTATTCAATAAATTTGTAGAATAGATAATCTGATATAGATGTTTTTTTAGAATTAGTTGTGTAAAATAGAAAAAAAAAAAAAAAGAGTAAATTCTTATGCTAAAATAGACAATTTCAGATTAACTAATATGAATGCTCTAATGTCGGATCAACAACTTGTGCAATGGATCCCAAATTTAGCTAGTCTAATCTAAGGCTTCGTTTAGTGCTAAACTAGAGGGCTCTTGCTTGGTGGCAATAAATATACAAATGTAAAAATTGTTTGTGGGGGGGGGGGGGGGGGGGAATTAATTTTGGTGGATCGTGTTTGTCATTTTGGCCCATAGCTGGATGTGAATGTGACCCATTCAATATTCGTATCAAAATCCTAAGATGGCTTATTTATTAAGTAGGATGATACAATTTCTATTTCATTATTATCATCTTCGAAAATGTTTATAGTATACAACATAAGAAGTTTTATTTCAACCCAATGAAATTTCATTAAAAAAAAAATTGAATAAGTGATTTTTGTTACCTATTTCAGGTAAAACGGTTAGCAACTTTAGAGTTCCATAGTAGAATTTATCATCATAACAATTAAAATTAGTTTAACACTTTAATTACTTAATTTATATTTAAAATTCAATTTCTTTTAAAATAATAATGACATTTATTTATGGAGTTATATAGAATAGTTTTGAAACAGTCTAACCTGCCTTAACACAAAGAATGAATCGTATCATTTTGAATTTTTTTTTAGAAGAGTATCATTTTGAATTAGTTACAAGTTAAGCTAATCAACATGAAATTAAATATTTTATGAATTGTGACAAAGCAAGTCCACTCATTTACACTGACTATTAATTTATAGATTCTATAAATTATTCTATAAGGTCGGGCACCTGATATAAAAAATTGCAATTCTTAAAGCAAATAAGTATTAAGATTTTTTTTTTTTTTTTTTAACTACATAGCAAATAAGTATTAAGATAATATTTTAACATGAGCTGATAGTTGTACCTTCGCAAGTACTACATCCTTGGGGAATAAGGTTAGGCTTTGGGTTTTAATTTTTTTAATTTAATAAAACTAATATATATATATATATGTATTATATATTAAAATAAGCCAATTTTTATCTTTTTGACACATATTTAGCATAAAATTTAGTAAAAATTATATATATGTTTTTGTCTCATATTTAGCAAATAAGTTACCTTAGTTAGTTACCAAAAACTAAGGGATAGCAAACAGAAACTCACTATGTCAACAATTGTAATCTGTTATTTGCACATATCTGTAAATGGATTAGGACTCTTTAATATTTAGAGGTGTAGTCTCACATTATGCTAAAAAAGAAAAGAAAAAGAAAAAAAAGAAGAGGTGCAGTGTCTGACACGGTGAGTGAAGTGAGATGAGATGAGTCTGTCATAGCATTAATCGATTTGGCGCGTGGGCGTGACCTCAATAAGTTAATTAACCACCAAACATGCTTCTTGCGCTGCTAAGTTAGGTTGGAATTTGGATAATACTTTATAATTAATTAATTAAAACACTTTCTATTATAATTAGAAAAAATAAAAAATATTTTCCTTAAAAATAAAGAAAAATTAAAAAAATCAATAAATTAAAAAAAAAATGAAATCCTCCATATCTGAAATTAGTCATCTTCTTGTAATTCCTCAATGCTTTCATTACTAATAATACCAAAACAAAAGAAAACCAACAAAAGAAAACAATAAAGCATTCCCCAGGTACGAGGTTCGATCTTCCTTTGTAACTAACAGCCTATATATTTGTGTTTTTTTTGGTTTCTTTTTTATATATTAATCTTTATATCGCGCTCTTTCTGTTTGTCAAAATGTCTCAATGAATTATTTTTTTTTTGGAGTTTTATAGCGTTTGTTTGGTTCTTATTTTTACGCTAATTTATAGATAGGGATTTTACAATAAATAAATAAATAAATTATAAAATTATAAGGTTGGTTCTTAAGTGTTTGGCAAAAATATCGAATCAGATGGTGAAAGACGCGGGCACCAGTGGGGATAATGCTGGTGATGGTGCTGCTGCTGATGATGGTGATGTTCCCGACCTGGAAAAGGGTACTGACCATAAAACAGCTGTGTCGGTGGACTCCGGCGGCGATCATGGTGATCACACCTCAGTCACCGTCGTGGTTTCTAGTGGGGATTCAGTCACAACCACTCCCCAACCAGAGCCAGAGCTGTCAGCAACTGACACCTCTAAGCAAGAACTGCCGACTCCTGTGTCTCCCAAGAAGCCATATTTGAGTAGGACTACAAGTTCTCCTGAGCAATGCAGGTAAGTTGTACTTCCTTACCCCGAATTATGTGGATATGGATTGGATGAGCGTGTTGTCAAGGGGTGGTTTGACTCCTGCATCAGGTGTTTACCACATTGAATTGGGCTATGTTGGTAATTACAAGGAACCCCAGTTGTAACTAGACTAACCCTTTTGGGTAAAACACAGACATAACTAGCATTTCCTCTGGTTTTTATAAATTATAAAATGTGTTTGCTCTTGTTTCTTATGGTGGGCATTCTATTGATTATTGCCTTAACTTGCCATACGCGTCACATGAATGTCTTGTAAATTAGACTGAACTTTTCAAAATTGGAACTTAAGTTGGCTGCTCTAACAATCTTAGTGTTCTATAGACAAGACCATAAGCTCGAATATTTCCCATCTCCTAATTGTGTTTACTGGGCAATTAGAGGGCACCCAATTTTTTTGTAGTTAATTTACATAAACGATTAAGCATGTTAGTTTGGAATGCGCATAAGGATGAATCTTCATTAGATGATATTGCATGCAAACCACCTTCAAGTTGGGTTACTATAATTACCACAAAACCAGCAGTGTGATACACCCACACCAAATTTCATTAAAAGACTGAAATTAGGGTCTGAAGATATAATAAAATGTAGTGTGATTGAAAATAAATTTTCACTTTAAATCAGTAGGATTATATCTAAAAGGTTCAATCTTTTCAACAATGTTTTCATCCTATATTTGATGCCTGTTTTGGTTCCTTCTATTCATTTTACTGTTTGTAAGATTTTCATATTATGGCTTCTTGCCCTTGTTTTTTGATCCTATACTTCCTTTGCATCTAATCATTTTGGTCTCATTCAAGTTAGCTTATAAAATTTAGGCTGCGCAGAGCTGCTCTGTTGATTTTAAGGAGTTTTTTCATATTAGAATTTGATGCTTCAAGAATCTTGCTATCCATTTGAAGTTACTACTACCTGTTTCTAAGCATCTTTCTTATTTATATATATATGTGTGGGACAGATTTTTTACTTTAACTGCATGATCTTTATTTTCATGTTGGAAATGGAGTTTGATGGATACAAGCATTAGTGAATTACTTATTGCTTTATCTTGTTGTGTCATTTCAAAAAGTACTGGAACCATCATATTGGCTATTTTATTCTTTCAGAGTTTGTCAGCAGGAGAAGGAGGAAGTTCTAATAGATCTTGGGTGCCACTGTCGAGGTGGTCTTGCAAAAGCCCACCGGTCATGCATAGATACTTGGTTTCGTTCCAAAGGATCAAACAAATGCGAGATTTGCCAGTAAGTCTTTTGACTAAATTTGTTCAAGATATTGAGCCAGCTTAGTCTTAAAGGATATTATAATTTGGTTTTGCCTTTTTATTCAGAGAGGTAGCTACAAATGTGCCACCTCCAGATTCCCAGCCCAGTGTACGTTTTCTGTATTTTTTACTGCAAAGACTTGTAATATGCAATTGAGAATATTCTTTGCCTTCTGTATTGAGCTATTTAAGATATGCATTGAGTTAGCAATTTGAATGGGATTTGTGATATCATATCTGTGTCAAATTAGATGCTTGTTGGATATATCCCAATAGATATTTTGTCTTTCACAATTATATCAAAAAGTTGGAAATATTATTTAGTTGCTCTGTCAGAATTAATTGGTACTTACTGAGTTGTAATGGATGCACCCAAATTTTCAGGATATGACCTTCTTCAGAATGGACCAGAACATAGAATTGTTAGTAACAGCACATGAAGGGTTTATGATATATGTTTTCAATGACATCTAAAGTATGGATGCTTTTATGAAAAGACCAATATAGCATATACTCATAAAATATTAGAACTGGAAAAAAGGTTGACATAGATTTAGAAAAAGAATACATTTTATTATAGCATATACTCGGTATAGTGGTTACAAACCCTAGTATATTGAGCTGGAGATATGGAGAATATAATATTGAAGAATATAAAGTATTTATGAGAATTTTGGCATTTTCAAATATCCTAATGCGTTTTTGTTGAAGTAAGAAAGCTTTATTAAAAAAGCTTTGTTGAAGTAAGAAAGCTTTATCCTAATGTACACAGGATGTGTACACAGGGTACAACTACCTAAGCACCAAAAGAACAAGTATCAAGCATATCAAACATATTATCAAAATAAAATAGAGAGGAAGCATTCATCCACTGAAATAAAGATTTGAGAAAAAGAAGCTTAAGATCTTGCAGTGATTTATTTTTAATTATTTTGCCACTGCATTCTTTTTTCTGTGTTCCAAATCCAAAAATCTTACTGGTTATTAATTTTTCTAGTTTAATAATTGGGTTCAAACTCAAGTTTATAAAACTGCGATATGATGACTCTGGACATTAGGGTTTACGCTGAAGATACACCATTGTAACAAAGCATTAAGTTAGTAGTGTGTTTGAAAGCCGAAAAAGGGAATTTCAATATGTAGGGAAATATACCCAGTAGTATGCTCTGCACTTTCTATCAATTACTGATGCTTCTGCATTTCCCAGAGGCAGAACGGGTGATGTATTTCTTATTTTCAGTTCAGGGTATAGTTAGTGTCTAACAGGCAAGTCTGAATTTTTATTCTCTTATGTTTCATGCAGCAGACAAATTACTGGGTTTGGAGGATTGACAACTATAGACTTCAAAACAATCAAAGAGTAAGGGGTTACTGTGGTCAATCTGCTGAGTTACTCTTTATTTTCTGAAAATAATATTCATTTTCTATGATTTTTGCATTTAATGATCTTCGTATCAGGGATGTTTTAGTCCACTTTGGGTGGCATTTGCAATCCTCATAGGTGGTCTCCTGTTGGATGTGCTAATTTCCATTACCCTTGGTGTCTCTGCACTACCTATCAACATTATAATCGGTATGTAGTTCTCTAATTTTGTGTACAATTCTGCTCATTCTTCCCAAAGGACAAGTTTGTTTGATGATGGTAAAAACTTGAGTTTATGTATAGGTGTTATTGTTGTGCTTGGACTTGGAACTGCACTGCGACTTGCACTGGAATTTGTTCATGAGTGGCATTTGAGAAGAGCTGTGCAAAGTATTGAAACAAATGGGAATCTTGGTTACCATCCTACCTTGTAGGTAAAACTATGTATGATAATATTTTCAAGTAAACTCTTTAATTTATTGTTTACTGTTTATAAGTGTTTACGAAGTTTTTTCTATTTGTGAGGGAATCTCTGTTTCTTGCCTTTTAGTTTGATACCCACCTTGCACTGGTCAACATTATTTGTTGTTGAATTTATTAAGAACCTTAGCATTTGAGTTTGAGATGAATCTACTTTCTTTTTAAGTTTTTATCATTTGCCTTAGACACAAGCGCTGTAAGCAATTTTTTTTTTCCCAAAAAAAAAAAAAACAAAAATATTTAGAGTTTAAATCTTCGTACCCCCAACTATATGAGTTTATTCCCAACAAAAAAAAAAAAAAAAAAAAAAAAAAATTTAGAGTTCAAATCTTCGTACCCCCAACTATATGAGTTTATTATTATCTTAAAGCAAAATTATAGTTTTTTAAAGAAAAGTGTTAGGCCTATAATATTTTTATAACAAATCATAAGTAGTTAGTTGTCATTGGTTCTAATTTGAATTTACAACTTAAATTATTTTTTGTTCACCCATAACAACTAATAATAACCTACCATTTAGAGTTTATTGTAAAAATATTGTAGACATAGTATTTTTCCTTTTTAAAATGCCATGTTTTTCAAGTTACAAGTTACAACTGTATATTTTTTTTTAATAAATTAATAAACAAAATAATCTGATAAAAATAATTACAGCCAAAGCCAAACTTTGAGCATAAACATGTGATCTAATTTGTTGATGAATTTGAGTTTTTTTTTGTGTTCAAAATAAAATTAAATGAATAATGTCTTTTAAAATAAATTAAAATTAATAAAATTTTGAATTTTTAATGGTTAACATTCTGAATCTAAACATTCTGCGGGAAAAGATATAGAAGCATGTGCTAGTAGAATCATCCCTTTTTTAAGGGTGGCGCCTCTCTCCTTTTTATTGGGCCTGTAAAGCCCTTTTGACACGGTCTTCTATAATTCTCACGTTGCTTCAACTAACACTGTTCCCTTACAAAAACCCATTTTCCTTTTCCTTTTACTTTTCTCAGGATTTTTGTTAATTGTCAGTTTGTCACCACTAACCTTAACTTGTATTAATACTTTTTAATTTCTCCCCAAAAAAAAAAAAAAAATCGTTAATAATAGGAAAGTCGTTATACAAATTTTGAAATTGAGGACGATTGACATCCATAGCGATTTTTGAGCAAGAGATTTGACTGTTTGATACCTGATAACTTGTAAAATTAGATTTTAATTTTAGTCCCAAGGAAGAATTGGTAAAAGAAATTTCATGGAAATTTCCAAAATGATTGAAGAAGTAGGTTCCTATTTATTAAGACTTATTAAGAGTAGAGTGAAAGATTATGCTGGCAATATTTTATTAGCATTTGAATGAATTAAAGAAATTGTAGAATGAAAGAGAAAATGAGAGGAAGAACATGGTTCAAATGTAACTAAGATCTATTACATTCAGAACATAAAGAATGATTGAGGTTTTACCATTCAATTTCAAGAAAATTCTAAACTATATGACAATATGCATAGAAAGGTAGACTTTAGCAACAAAAAATAAAAAACATAGAAAAGTAGACAATATAGTAAAATAAAAAATATTAAAATATTAAAACCATGGAACATAGTTGGCCTATAGTCTTTTATAGCATTCTCATAGTATTCCGTCAAAGAATAAAAGTTTAAAAAGTGGTTACTTATTATCATTCCACAAGTATAAGTGCTTGTGGGGTGTAGAGATAAGGGCTAAAGTTCAAATTTCTAAGAAGAAGTTTCATACACATATATACTTAAATTAGATTAGAGTAGAATTTCGATCTTATATATATATATATATATATATATTAAAAAAAATTAGCATTTTTTATTCATTTTTCATTTAAATAAAAGTAAAATACTCCTAAAATTTAGCCTTCTTTCCCTTCACGTTTATCTTATTCTTAAAGGAATTATAGTTACTATTTATCTCTAAAATTTATTATTTTTATTTATTTATTTAATAAATACAAATTATTAAATTTTTTTTTTGGATACCACAAATTATTAATTTTTACTTTAAAAAATATAGAAGAGATATTGAGCACGCGCAATGCGCATGCTTCCTGGCCAATAATATCTTATACAGTAATACAGCAGTATATCATTATATTGAGGGCAGCTCCCCTTACTCCTTCCTAGAAAGGACGCGGCAAAGTGGCACGCTAAGCGGTAACGGAGCTCAGCTACCGCGTTTAGACTAGTCAGCCCAAAACTTTGCCGATTCCAATCACGTGGTAACAGCACACAATTTTGTGCCCCACAAAGATTAGAAAGTCGTTGCGTGTCATAATCCCATTGGTTGAGAGTGATAGTAGTTGGGAACATAGTAACGGTAACGGTGGGCATTGCATTTGCAAGAATAGAAAAAGGAGTAGAGAACAGCAACACGTGTTGTGTATGTCCCAAAAATAGTATCACAAAGCAAAACAAAACAAAACAACATTGTGATTGTATAGTAGAGTTACATCTATGTACATGTCCTAATCTTATGTTGCTTAACCAGCAAGGGGTCTCCCAACTCCCAAGGTTTTGTTTCAGTTTACTACTGCTCCTATAATATTTCACTCTCAAAAAGATAAAAAAATCTACCAAAGAAAAGAGTAAAGTGCGAGAGAGAGAGAGAAAAAAAAAAAAACAAACAAACAAAAAAGAAAGAAGAAGAAGAAGATGGGTGCTGCAGTGTTAACAATGGAATCTCTGCCTCTGGGGTTCAGATTCAGACCCACCGACGAAGAGCTTATCAACCATTACCTCAGGTTGAAAATCAACGGCCGCGATTCCGAGGTCCAGGTCATTCGCGAAATCGACGTTTGCAAATGGGAGCCCTGGGATTTACCTGGTATATTTCTATCTTCCTTCTTCTTCTTCTTCTTCATTTTTATTTTTCTTTTCTAGTTTTTTTTTCTTTTATGGTTATGTTTAAAGCTCATTTCTTAATTTTATAATATTTGATTGTGAGGATTGAGAATTTTATAGATTGGTTAATCTTACTGTCAATTCATTTCCCTTTATTCTCCCATGAATAAATGAATAATTCCCCTTGAAAAAGCACATCCATATATCCCTATTTTGTATGCCAAAGATTCCTTTTTGACATTCTTCTAGCTTCTATTTTCTAACCCTTAAAAAATTAAAAATCGAAACAAAGAGGATTACAATAGAAATTTAGATTTTGATTCTCTGGTTCGATCTGTTTCTATACTCAAAATATCTGTATCCTTTCTTGATTTGTGAATGGATTATATTCTAATATTGGTTCATATTCTATATTATTGATTATTTGGTAAATAAGCTTTATATCAAATTGCACCTGCTCTCCTTGTAAGAGCAAGGTGGAGACTGGAGAGTGAGATTGTAAATCAAGATCCATTGAGTGTGTGTGTGTCATTGCAAATCAAAAAAGAGAAAAAGGAGTGATTTTTTGTTTTTTTGTTTTTTTGGCTGAAACCAGGGCTCTCAGTGATAAAGACAGATGATCCCGAGTGGTTCTTCTTCTGCCCACGTGATCGGAAGTACCCAAATGGTCATCGTTCCAACAGAGCCACTGATGCTGGCTACTGGAAAGCCACGGGTAAGGACCGCACCATAAAGTCCCGCAAGTCTAGCTCCAATACCAGCATGATTGGGATGAAGAAGACCTTGGTTTTCTACAGAGGCCGTGCTCCCAAGGGCGAGCGCACAAGCTGGATCATGCACGAGTATCGTGCTACTGAGAAAGACCTGGATGGTACTGGTCCTGGCCAGGTACTTTTCTTTCCTAACAAGTTTTTATTCTAGTCTGGAAACAGCTCGGAATTCATATACACTTAAGACTTACGTTTGTCTTACCTTTCTTCTTTTACACTGTGCAGGCCGCCTTTGTTCTCTGTCGCTTGTTCCACAAACCTGAGGAGAAGTCACCAGTTTCAAAGTACGATGAAGTAGACCCTACTGGCTTGTCGCCTACCACTACCAAGTCCTCTCCTGACGATGCATTGTCAGATGTAGTTCAACTTCAAGAAACAGCAACATCTGTTATGCCAGTTAGGAGCCAGTCTGAAGGTATAAAGCGATGGTTGACTGATAAGTCTGATAACATGACCTCTAATGCTCTAGTCCCTGCTGAAACTAGCTCCAATAGTTATTTGCCTTCTGATGTGGACGATCATGTACCAGAAGAAGATGCTTTAGAGGTGAGAAGCGGACTCACACAGTATCTGTATTCTTTATTCTTTGTGTGTTCGTCATCCTGTTTCTCTATTTTTTTACCATGTATAAGCTCTTCATAATGAGGAATTTCTTTTCTTTGGTTTGAATCATCAAGAGACATTCTATGACTAAAATTTGTTGTTTTCTTGCTTTTCAATTTAGGTGAATCAGCAGCCCTCTTGCGGCGAGATTGATTTTCAAGATTTCCCCACATTGCAATCACAGATTCAAATGGATATAGCACCCCAAGTGGGTTCACCTTTTCCCAGTGACTTTGGAAATGGCAATAATGCACTAACATTTCAGGATGGTACCAGCGAACAGGACATATCTCTCACAGAGTTGTTAGATGAGTTCTTGAATAACCGTGATGATAACTCATTTGATGAATCAGCCAGTCAGAAGAACTCATTTGTTGGAAGTGACACCCTATTTTCCGGTCAGGCTGTACCACCTGGAAGCTTTTATGTTAAAGACAGTGGTGCATACAGTGATGCGGACACTGAAATGGCTCAATTACAGGTAAAACAATACTCTTTCGGATTATGAGAGACATGCTATTGGTAATCCTTGTCTGTTTCCAGTTTAGCTTGCACATTGCATTTACTTTGAAGTTCTGGCACTGTGGTATTTATATTTTGCTTTTTTCTGATAGCTGGGGGTGTGTATCCCTGGTGAGGTTTCACATAATTAAAAATATATATACTTTGCTTTTATGGGCATTTGATGTAGTTAATTAGTGAACAAATCTAACTCTGAAATTGACATGTTTTGTTGTAATCCACCAGCGGGAATCTGAGATGGAAGTTTCTGGATGGTTCAATGAACATGTTGATAGTGAGCATGTATATTCCAACCAAGAACATTGGGGGAATGACCACTGGGATAATTCTGTTGGACAAGATACTTTGTCTGTTTATTCTGCTGTGTGCTCATCCTTGGCGCCCAGCTCAGAAGAACCAACCGATAAGAAGGAACCCAATAACTACAGCAGCGTTCCTGTTGGTGAAACTGGAATCAAGATTAGGACCCGGCAACCTCAGAATAGACCAACTTTAGGCAATATTCCATTTCAAGGTACTGCTCCAAGAAGAATCCGTCTGCAGCTCCAGTTTTCTGGTGAATCAGTTTGCCATAGTGAAGTGGGAGGTCCAAGCTGCAGTGAAGAAGATGAAGTACAATCAACAGTTACTAAGGTAAGGTTCATTAAAGGAAGCTGATATGAAAGTTCTGCTCATATGTATTTATCAATTATTGAGTCTAATAATGTTGCCTGCAGGCTGAAGAAGCTTCAGAACACTGTCCTCCTGTTGTTGAGATAGAGGAACAGAGCGAGCTTTTGAAGTCTGAGGAGAGCAGGGGAACTAATGAAGAATCATCTGCAAAACTGAGGTTTAGGGTGAAACGTGATGCTCTTCTGGGCGGCAGCCAGCTGGAGATGTCAGAATTTGCGAAGGCACCTGCTCTACATCATGCCCCACGATCCTCATTAGTCTATATAGCAGGAGTTTCTCTAGTTGTAGTCATGTCTGCTGTCTTTATTGGTGTATGGAGGCACTTCAAATCTTGATGTTGTACACCAATAGCTATAGGTAGTCCGCTCCTGTGTTTTTTAGTTGCCAGACGAGCTAAATAAGCAGTTTTCTGAAGTTGGAGAGCAGAGTAACTAATGAAGAATCATCTACACAACTTAGGTTGAGGGTGAATCGTGATGGTCTGTTGGTTGCAACCAGGCATTGTGCCCCAGGAATCTCATTATTATTCGTCGGTCGTCAGAGTAGTTTCTTTTGCTGTAGTTGTGTCCATACTATTTATTGGGGAATGGACTGGGAGAGCTGCGTTTGATCATGATGTTGCACAGGAACAGCTATAGTTAGTCTGTTCCAGTGTGTGTTAGTTGCTTAGAAGCAGGGTTAGGTTTGTAAATTCCTCTGCTTTCCTGTATGCATGCGTATATATATCTAGAATAGCCAAATGTTGTGTACTCTATTATCGAACAACGTTGTTTAATTTAACTATGTTTTCCTTTTTTGTAGTAGCTTTGTTGGAGGTTCTGAATTTTGTTTCGGATTTATTGTTTTGTACCCATGAATCAAACTAGCTTGTTGTATTGCCTTTTTTTTGGGTGTGTGCGCGCGCGCGCGCGCATACTTTGGTTATTTAAGTACATGGAAACACTTTATGCTGGTTGTTTTGCCTTTGCGGGGTTTGTACCATGTACTGGAAGCTCTTACGAAGGAGAAGGTATCTTGTGGTGTTGTGCATCTAAACAAAAGCATATCACACGTAATTCTCACAAACATGTAGTAGATCCCAATATGTTGTGGGGTCCAAGTGGTGCTTCAGCTAGTGCTAAATTCATTTTGTCTGTGATATTGTTCACACAGGCATGCATATACTTGGGAAACCAGTCTGTGGCCGATTCTTTGGTGGGATTTTGTTACCGAGTATGACAGTCTGCACTCTCTTATGTTTTGTTTGGACAGGGAGAGTAGAGTAGACTGTAAAATAGAATTGGCCCAAAATTAATTTATTTTTAACTAATTTTACCCTATTCTCCTCCACTCTTCCTCTCTTTCTCTACCCATTAGTCTTGGCATCATGTAACGAGGGTTGAGTCAAACTTCCAGTTGTATGCGTGCTACATGAATGTACACTCCTCAGAATCAGATAACATCAATTTGCCCTTTACTGAAAAAATTGAGGTTGCTAGAATCCGTTGGTAAAGCAGTCATAAGCGTAGTCTTGAGTTTTCACAGTCAATTATAATTTGACTTTTTGTTTATTTTGTGTACTGTTTATGAGTTTCATATTATTTTTTGTCTAAATATTATTTCTAATAAATTAATAATCTAATTTTTTAAAAATAAATTAGCTTTTATTTTATTATATTTTTATCTCTATCTAAGCTATCATAGATAATCAATTGTTTTTAAAATTGCTTTCGTGTATTATTATTATTCTTTACTTTTTTCTTTTTTTTTGAGAGCAATTATTATTCTTTACTTTATTGTCTTTTTAAGGGGTTACTTTTTTAAAATAAAGTTTGGTAGATGAAGCCACTAGTATTTGCAGGTTCATCGGGTAAAATCGGTGGGCTTCTTGGAATACCACTATGATGCCGAAAGCGGTTTTTTAGATTAAGCCGGCCCTGTATGGCATTGCTGCGCTGGTTTGTCCTATTCTCTTTTTGAATATTTGATTATTGTTATGTACGTCTTTTATTCAATAATTCAATTCAATTACAATTCCACTGCCAACGACAATAATAATTTGAAATATACTAGTGGTTGCATATATATATATATATATATATATATATATGTATGTATGTATGTATGGATGTATAACAAATAATTAAAAAAAATTCAATTAGATTATAAATTAGAATTCAATTGTTGGTTAATTTTGTGCCATATGTTTATTTAAGTTTTTAATTTTTTTGTGAAGTGAGTTAATGAGTATAAAATACTAAGAGTATAATATTAATGAACTATATTAAACAAAAAATCAATCATACATACTTAATAAAAATTACTACACAATAAAAATTATCACATATTCTGTCTTATTAAAAATTGAAAAAATAATTATAAATAGTATTAATTTTAAGTGAAAATTTTAATATTTGACTAATTATATACTCCTTTCATCCCATTTTATTTATCTTATTTGAAAAGTCAATTTTTTTAAGAGAACATCATTTATTGTCTTGTCTACATTTTAAAAATGTATAAGTTTCCAAAACTATCCTTAAATGAATTTATCAAAAAATTGAATTATTAATAAAATATGAGTATAATAGGAATATTAATAAATTAATGACTTTTATTTTTAAAAATATAACAATATTTTGAGATATCTCAAAATAAAATAGAGAACAAATAAAATGAGAAGAATGCAGTATATTTTTTTAAGAGTAATGTGTAAATTAAAAATGTGTTAATTCCCATACGTACGCAGGATTTAGACGCTAGTTCTTATAAGAAAAACACGGGGACAGCGGGTTTTCCAAATTCCAATAAGTACTACAAAAAACTAGCCAATCATAGGATAGGAGCAGTTCTTCAATAGTAGATTTTGGATGCATCCAGAAAATGCGGTTACAAAAAACTTGGCAAATATAGGGAAAGAAAAGCCACTGCAGCTTACAGTCCAGGTGGCAAAAAAAACCAGACAGCTAACAATGCATATGATGACTGTGCATCTATTTCTTTTTTCTTTTTATTGGTTGTTTCAAAGAAAAACCAAAATTTCTTATTTTGAGACTGAGAGACTTCGAGTCTTTCGGCCTTAAATTTAGACTAGCTAACAATACGTAACTCAATGACTTAAATACTATTTTTTCTTTCACTTTCAACAAATGAATTTATACAAAACAACTTTCAAATAGGTAAAGATTAATACTAATTTTTTCTAGTATCTAATCATAACTTATCCCAATCCAAACTAAAATAATTAAGCTTAATAAAAACTAATTTATTTGAACAAGTAAAACATATCTCTCCTAAATTAAAATTAGATTAGACTACTTGCTGGTTAAATATAAATGGATAGAGAGAGGATAAGGATGATAGAGGCCGATAGTCACAGCTCATAATGCACAAAGCCTTTTCCACTGGCCTTGTGTAAACAATTAAAAAAAAATACAAGAAGATATGGATAAAAATCTAAATCCTTAACATGTCGTAAGGTACAGAGGCCCACGTGGAAGCCCAGCAGCACACTGGAAGAAGAAGTGGGCGCACCCTGGTGAAGGAAAAGAAAAAAAACCAGATCAGTGAGGTAAAGATTCTCGTGGTTTTGTTGGGTATCTTCTAGAGACAAAACACACACAAACACCCACTTATATAACATATTTCTCTCTAGCTAGTTGTTGACTGTCTATCCTAGTCTTACTTGGTCCAATCTTTTTCAAACTTTGATCTTTGAGCAGAAGAGATGATTCTGGTGGCTATAATGGCGGAGCTGATGGAGGAGTACACAGTGTTGCTGGCGAGGGTACTAGAGCATGTGTTTCATTCTGTGCCTTTCCCAAGAAGGGTTCGTTTTCTCATCCTCCGCAGCCTTCCTTTTGCTTCCCCACCAACTGGCCCTCTCACTCTAACCCCTTAGCCCTTAGCCCTCCCTTTGTTTTTTTTTTTCTTTTTTTTTCCCCCTTATGAATGTAAGAAGCAAATAGTGCCTGTGGATTATATGTTTTAATCTCAGCTTCTTACTTTATTCATTCATGTACAGCTTTCTGAAGTCTCTAATTTTTTTTTTTTTTCTTTTCTGGATTTTAAGTTGATGCGGTGGTCCTAAATTTCTGTAAGTATTATTGTGAGTTATCTTCTTTCTGATTTAATTAGCATCTTGTATAAAGTGCATACTTTTTCTTTCTCAATCATGTATGTGATATATAGTGTGCTTTACACGGTTATACGCTTCGATTTTTTCGGCTCTGGTTTCAAAATTTTCAATGTATATAAGAAAAATCATTTGTAGGGAGATATGATGAGTGATACAATTAGATAGAGAGATTGCCCATATTAGAAGGTTCTGGCTTTAACATTAAGACGAAAATTGCGTACCCTTTAAAATAGGATTGAATTGATTATGATTCCCAACATGAAATTCATTTTTTTTCCCCACTTCCAACGGTCGGTAATTGTTAAACCTCACAGAGAGATAATACTTTAGGGGAGAGAGAGAGAGAGAGAGAGAGAGAGAGACATAAAGGCAAAGGCATATATAGATGTGATGTAAACTTTGAAAAGCTGGCAATGCCCTTTAGAGAAGAGTGTAGAAGCTCCTTGTTTATCTTGAGTTTTGTTTTAATTAGGACCACGATGTTTCAATAATTCATTTTTATATTTTATTGAGGACAAAACATTTTTGCGAACTCATCTAATCTGGAACTAAAAAAAAAAAAAAAAAAGAACTCATCTAATCTTAATTTGGGAACTGTTATTGGAGAAAATGGCAGTAAGTAATATTCTACTATTTTATTCCTATGATTTCTAGGTGGGACTTCAAACCTGGGTTTTCATAAACTCTATTGCTTGGTGGTTACCCACATTTCCTTTTCTTTTATCTCGTAAATTAATAGTACTCGGAATCTTCTATAATCAGTATGGATAAATACAAATACCTAATTTTCTACCACTAAAATATGACAAGAAAGTTAAAAACTCCTTTTCTTTCCCCTTTTCATCAATGCCAAATTTTCAATCTTATCAATTGACACAGCATTATTACTTATTAGTGCCGTCATGGGAGAGTAAAATATGACGTTGATTTCTAATTTTAATTCCCTTAACAAAAATTAATAAAGAAAAGATAGGTTTTGTAGGTGTCGTTATCCTACTGATTATGAGATTATTTAATAAAAGCATCCCCAATGTGAAAACATACAATCGGACGGTACAGAACCAAATCTGTCAAAGTGTTTGGAGTATGCATAAAAGAAGTAAATAACTGTCCTCAACTTACTGAGTCTATTGAGTAATGTAAACTACGATAATTTTTTTTTTTTTGGAGAGGAACTACGATAATTTTTGAAGCACACGTATAAAAAAAAATGAAAAAAAAAATTAGTATAAAAAAAAAATTCACAACTCTTTATGGGATTAATTGTGATTGATGGAAAAAAAATGGTATTATGACAAAAATTGAGAGTTTGTTTATGATACTAGAAGAATTCATATGAAAACCCATGCGTGCTGGATGTTACTAAACCCCTAGTCCCCTAGCAATGTGAAATTTTTCCCGAGATTTTTTTTTAATGACAGTTTTAGAAAAGATTTTAAGATTTTAATTTAACTCTTTTTCGCACTTATCATCTTTCTAAAATCATTTTTTAGGTGCTTAAGTTACCAAATACTCCAAGTTGATTCTTAAAAGTTAAAATGTTAGTTGTCTAATTTATACTAGTTATTAATCTTTTGAGGCTGATTATAAGTATAATTTTTGGACCAAAGGAAACATAGGATTTTGTATTAAAAAAAAAACCTAGAACTTGTTTGGTCATCCGATTTTTTTTTTTTTTTCCTTTTCCAAACTTAGATTTTTTTTTCCTTTCTAATTGTATTTGAAATTAGTCTTCAAAACCCAATTTTGACATGATTTGTTTTTTACTTCTACTAGTTGCAAATTCACGTGATGCATAAAAAAGTGTAATATAATTATTTTATAGGAATTTAATGTAAGATTTATAGGTTAAATAGTGCATAAAAGTATTTTAAATTTTTATAAGTTTTATGTAATAGAATTGTGGAGGCATGAGGATCCAAAGTAGTGATAAAGTAGGCAAGGGTATTTCCGAGGAGGGGAATTTCATGAGGAATCCTTGAAGAGGACCTATTTTACTAATAAGGAGTTCAGGATGTTGCCATTGATGAAGATACCGAGGACTCCTTATTAACCTCAGAAGCCCAAGAATCAGGCATATAGGGAGGACGATGCAATCCCAGGGGGGATAAAGGTAACTTGGTGTAAACAAGGAAGAGAAGAAAATGGAAGGACAAGGCAGTCATCCTCTTCGCATCAAATGCACTACAACTATTTAGCTGGTCGCATTAATGGGGAAATGAGCATGGACAGTGTTCCTCATAACTCATATTCTGGTGTAAACACCTTTTAGTAAGGTCTTGATGGGACAAGTGTTAGAAGAGTTTGATCATAACCCTCCAAATGTAAGATCCAGATGCATCCTTGTTGAGTTATATAAAGCCAAGAAGCATTTGGATCAAAGGGAAAGAAAAGAATAGTGTGGAAGAGAAACAAAAGAGAGGAAAGAACCATCCCATTGTACCTTCCTCCTTGGATTGAACTCAAGGACAAACACTTAGTCAATTTTCATGCTATTTCCTGTTGAAATGTTACTATTTTGCGTATAGTTATTAGGTATGACTGTCATCTTTTGTCACGGAATGTGTATTTAAAGTTGACTTTGCATCCCATCTCTAACAAATTAATTGTGTGAGTGAACAGTAATTCGTATTTATCCATTTTTACTTTTTGTCCGCTACAATTAGCGTCGTTTGTGAGAAAGTCTCCTAAAGAATTTACTGAGGAGTTAGGTGATTCTGAGGAGGGGGCAAAGCTTGAGGAAGCATTGAGAGTGAGTTCAGTGGAAGTTCAGCAAGTTTGGCAGCTATTTGTGGATGGTGCGGCCAACCAGAAAGGATCAGGGATAGGAATTGTGATGATCTCACCAGATGGAATTACTTTAGAAAAGTCTTTGAGGCTTGGCTTTTCAGCAACAAATAACAAGGCAGAATACGAGGCTCTACTGGCAGGGTTGACTGCTATGCAGAAACTTGGAGGTAAGGTTATCAGGGCATATTGTGATTCAAAACTTATAGTGGGACAAGTTCGGGGTGATTTTGAGGCTAAAGACCCAAGGACGCTTTGGTACTTGAATCAAGTTAAGCGTTTGTCGGGGGGTTTTCATTCTTTTACGCTTGAATAAGTTCCTCAAAGTAAAAATTCTCAAGCTAATTCGCTGGCAACTCTGGCTACCACAAGCAGGTAGAATCTTCCTAGGATTATACTTGCAGAAGATTATGCATTACTTGCTTACGACATACTCATTCCCATTGGAGTTCACTTTACGCGAGTGGGCCCTAGTTGGATGGATCCATTGTTTACGTTGCTCAGGAATGGAATATTACCAGAGGACAAGACCGAGGCAGAGAAAATTCGTAGGAAGGCATCGAGGTTTTGGTTATCCGAAGATCAAAAACTATACAAACGCTTATACTTAGGACCATACCTACTGTGTATTCATCTTGAAGTAGTGGAAATATTGCTAGAAGAGTTGCATGAGGGAATTTGTGGTAGTCATACGGGGGGTAGGTCACTTGCCCATAGAGGTTTAACACAAGGTTATTGGTGGCCGAGCATGCAGAAGTCCTCCTAAGAGTATGTTAAGAAATACGATCAGTGTCAGAGATATGCTCCTAACATCCATCAACTAGGGGGAGTGCTAAACCCATTAAGCAGCCCTTGGCCTTTTGCATAGTGGGGGCTGGATATCGTGGGGCCTTTTCCTAAGGCAATAGGGAATCGAAGATTCCTCCTTGTTGCTACTGATTATTTCACCAAGTAGGTCGAGGTTGAACCATTAGCAAACATCCGAGATCAAGCTGTCAAAAGATTCGTGTGGCGAAATATTGTGACAAGGTTTGGGGTTTTGAACACTCTTATCTCAAATAACGACTTTAATTTGATAGTAAGACATTTCGGAGGTACTATTTTGACTTAGGGATAAAGAACAGGTATTCCACCCCATCCTACTCACAAAGTAATGGACAAGCTGAGGCCACAAACAAAGTCATTGTGGATGGTTTAAAGAAAAGATTGGAAGACACTAAGGGAAAGTGGGTGGATGAACTGCCCCATGTTTTATGGACATATCACATAATTCCTAGAAGATCTACAAGTGAGACCCCGTTTTCCATGACTTATGGATTTGAAGCTGTTGCCACCCCATTTTGCAACCTGTATTTAACCTCACATGGAGGGTAAAAGGGTAATTTCACCTTGGAAATATGCTTCTTGATTTTGGTCACTATATCCTTAATCCCATTTCACTAAAATGATCTTGATGTTGTAACGATCAAATCGACTGGTCATAAGCCCTAATCGGACCATCAGATTGAAAGTTATCACCAAATCAAGTTCTAATGGTTGAGATGCACTATCACAAATTGAGTCCGAATATATGTGATTATGAATAATTGATTTCAATTGGTTATAAGTGTAATCAATTTGAGATCAATGATGTGTCATAATTTGATTGGTTAGGACTACATTTTATGGTAGGGTTGCATATACCTAATTAACTAGATAGTTAAATATTAATTATTCAATGAGTAATTTGTGCAATTATATTTTAATTAGAGTAAATTTGAAACCAATTAAGTCTGAAATGGGAATGATTGAAGCCATTTAATGTTAATTGAGAGCTAATTTGGGACCTATTAATGTTAATTGTGTTGAAACTATTTTCTAACAAATGACCTCTGATCACCATTTCATCCATATCTCTCATAATATTTTGAATCTATGAATGAGGTTAATTTTCCCAGAAACTAGACATCCGGGGCTTCAATTTTAGTATAAGAACGAGACAATTCCGATCAGAATTGAGTCAGATATGATTTTTCGAAGTTGACTCTACAGGCTATTACAGTAGTTACGGGAAAACTGAATTTTGCCTTACTCCTCACTCTCACCAATTTTTCCATTTAATGTACCAGATTTTCCCAAAGGCTAAAATAAGGTCTAGGTTCATGATTTTTTGTTAACCTTCATTAAATGGCATTCCATTCATATTTCCCCAACCACTACTATATAAACCCCTCATCTCCTTCATTCCAAGACACAAAAACCCCCTATCTTCTCCTCTCTTGAGTTCTAGTGAAGTTGAGTAGTCTTGTCATATCTTGGTCTTCCTAAGACTCAAGGTATTGAGTAAGATTCACTCTTCCTCTCCTAGCTCTTCTTTTCCTCTACCTTTAGGACCTCTACTAAGAGTCTCCTCCTCTACCGTATGGATATTGCATGAAGGTATAATGTCTTTCCTTAACTTGTTTTTTGTGTTACCATGATGAGAATTTAGGATTAAAGCATGATAGTAATTATTTAAATTCTCTTGAATATGTTTGAATGTTCTTATATGTTCTTCACATGTTCTTGGTTGTTTATCACATGTTCATGCATAAACACTAGTTTTGATCTTAAATCAACATCAAAAATATAAAAAACATGTTTGTTTCATAATTCTTTCAAATCCTTGAATCTAGGATATCACCATACACACACATTCACTAGAATTTATTTTTCAATCCAAATGCAATGTTTAATAAATTGAATTATGGTTTATCACATGCACACACATTAAATTCAACATGTAAATTGATTGACATATTGTATGATATGATATGAATGTTGGCCACTATAGTCTAGACGACCGGTTTCACCGGGTAAGGTGGATGCCTAACACCTTCCCACCTTATAACATAGCCTCCGAACTTAGATCAAGGGTTAGTAGATCAAATGCTTATCCATGTAATTTTTCAATTTCTAGATTGTAACTAGGAAACAAAGCCATGTACTTTATCTTAGATTGTATCTAGGATCAAAGCCATGTAATTTTCCTATGATCAATGTAAATTCAATTTCAAATTAATAAAATGAGGAATCTTTCAATTATGGTTTTCTTATTTTTCCAATAATTAAATAAGTGGTGACTCCATTCTAAAACCCCTAATCTAAGGGAGAAAATATAATTAGTTGAACCTCCATTTTGAGAGGCAATAACACGACTTCACCCACTCACATGGGTTTGGCCCAACATCCTATAAGAACGGGCCGGGGGCGCGGTCTCTCATAGTGGCGACTCCACTGGGGATATTGAGGGCTAGGCTTCAATTAGATTATGGTGGCCAACCATGTCATTGCTTGTTTATTGCTTTTTTGTATATAATATGTCTAATATGTCATTATTTTGCATGTAATGCATCATTTGCTTGAATGAAATTTATATTATTTGTGTGATAACCTGGAAACTCAGTAGTATTAGCCGTGAATTGTGGTCTTCCTGAGACTCACACACCCAGCGGTGAACCTACCACCCACTGCGACAAGGATCATCATGGTTATGCCATGGTGGTTCATAAGGACAAACTATACCGTTCGGACCAACGCGGTGCTCCTGGCGTCACAAGTTGGGAGGTATGACGTCCTAGCTTATGGGGACCTTTAACCTACCTTCTACCCATGTTATAATGACCCATAAAACCTACCTTTAGGTCGGTCCATGTAAATTGCATTACATTGTACATGTGTATGGATGTTGTTTGAACCATGATAAGCCCAAGTCCAATGCTTGAGCCCATCATAATTGTTTGAACCTTGTATGCTATGAATGAACTCAAGTCCAAAGGCCTGTGATTGAACTCTACTTTTTATGGAAACCGAAAATTGTTTCTTGAGTCATTCTAAGCCCACCACTTGAGCTGATCACAGGTGTATACACATGATCAACATCAAAGGCCAAAAGCTCACAAGATGCATGCCTTCCAAGTGCAAGCCCAAGCCATTTCATCATAATCAAGGTTCAAGCCTTCCAAAAGATCATAATAAAAGTTCAAGCCATTTCAAGCAAATACCGAAAGATCATAACCAATGCTCAAGCTTTCCAAGTGCAAACCCAAGCAATTTCAAGCAAATACCAAAAGATCACAATCAAGGTTCAAGCCCACCAAGTCTTAAGCATCCTCAATGGACCAAGAAGAAGCAAGCGGCCCAACTTTGCCTCATTCCACATTTGGTTTGTAACATCATGGTTAAGCTTAAAGTTTGTTTGTTTATTCCATGTTTCTATGTTTCTTTGAATTCTAAAAATACATGTAGCATTTGATGTACTTTGTTTATGTATATATATATATATATATATTTAAAATCCAAAAAAAATCAAGATTCCCAAATCTTCAAAAAAAAAAAAAAAAAAGAAAATCAAATGAGAAAGTGTTTGGACTAGGGGCATTGGGCCTTTGAGCCATTTAAAAAAAAAAAAAAAAAAATCTTTGAACTAGGACCATTGAACTTCCTAGTGACTTTTTCAAAAAAAACCAATTTTTTTTTTCTTTCAAGATTAAAAAAAAGAAAAAAAAAGTCTCATTTTCAAAATGGTACATGAGGATCCCTTGGACAAAACATTTTCTAAATCTTAATCTTTAAAGGCTTAAGCAATCAACTTGTACCAAGGAATGATTAATTTCATTTGATCCATGTAAAGACTTTTGCTACTTGACTTAGAATATAAGAAGAAATGGTCTTAAAAGGCAATAAAAAAGAATCCATCCATCAGAAAATCCCAAGAATCCATGCCCTTGATCCAACTTTCAAAAGTCTTTTGTTTCACATCATTAGAGCATTCATACTTTTTCTTTTAAGACGAATTTATTAAAAGAGCTCAAGTCATTGTGCCTACAAGCAAGCATTGCTAGGGATAGGAGGCTATCTTTGGTAAAACAAGATTATACCTTAATACCTAGAATGATCATTATCCATTGCTAGCCCATTTGAGCCTTTAAACTCTTAGCCTCTTTTTCGCATGAACCCACTAAAATCTAAACCTAGGGTGGGAAAATTCGAAGTATGCCTGCTCAAATCTCATGTTGAGGAGCAGTCGACCTTGTAGCTTTGAAGCTAATTGATAAAGCTCTCCTAGAAGACATGAAAGACAAGTAGAGAATTTATTAAGCTAAAGATAAGAGATCATCAAAGAAAGATGAGCTTTCACTCAATCAAGGAAAGATAAATGAAATTCCATCAATGTGAGAGAAAGCAAAATGTGCATCAAGTTTGAAGAACCTAAAATTCATCATTCCAAGAGGAATACAAGGTTCATCCAAAAGAGATTTCATCGAAAAAGGAAAAGATTCATCAAGCATAGAAATATGCAAGCATATCGAGGCAAGAAAGAAGTCTAGAGAGTGCATCCAAATGACTAAAAATCATTAAGCTGAGAAAAACAAGGAGGGAAAAATTTCCCCAAAAGTTCATTCAATCAAGAGATTAAAGACCAAAAAAAAAAAAAAAAAAAAAGAAAAGAAAAGAAAAGAAAGCCCATTAGGCTGAAAACCCAAAAGGGCGGTCTAGGGAAAATTTAGGGCCAAAGAAAAGAAGAAGAAGAAGAAGAAAAAAAAAAATTGGAAGATCCTATCAAGTTGGAAACTTGAAGATGCAACCTAAAAAGAGAATAATTTTGCAAGATGAAAGTCTAGAGGTATGGTTCAAGAGGAATGAGCATAAAAACAAATGTTGATACAAGTGATCAATGAAGACTAGTGAGAAGATGACAAAGAAGAAATGGGAAAACTCCTCCAATACTTGATTTTTGAGTAATGCATACTTGAGGGAGCATTATAGGGAATTTTGAGCCTTTTATATCTTTCATTTCATAACCAAAACCCAGCCTACATTACAGTCCATGAGTAAAGACCTCCTTGAAGTCTTGCTAATTGTAGGCGCATCTTAAACTCTAATAATATTTTTCTCTTGAATTAAAAAGGAAAAATGCTTAAAATTGTCAAACCCCATAGGATGATATGTTCGAGGACAAAATTTCTCAAATTCTCAAATCCTCAAAATGACTCAAAAGAACTTCCAAACCTGGAGCACTCTCCTTGTTTGCACCCAACAATATGATTCATAAACATGATCACATTTCATTTATTGATTGCCTTTGGAGACTTAATCTGATGATGTTCAAATGGATGAAGCAAATTTGATTACATGATTTTAATGATCTTGATCCTTCCTAATCAAAGAGATTTGTTTGATTCTTAAACACTTTGATTTGCCAAAATGGTTGTTCAAAGGATCGCATCTTGTTCCCAAAAAAAAAAAAAAAATTATTTTCCAAAATCCAGTTCTTTTGAACTACGTCTTGACCTGATCCTCTATGAAAGAGGTACGTAGGCAGCCTTTCAAAGGCTCGGTTCCAATCATCCAAATAACCTTGGAGAACAAATTCAAAACAATGTGACAAAATTGTTTGGGTGCATGTTAGGCTAAGCTCATTTGTTTTGCATCAAGCGTGCTTAAACTTAGGGCATTGACCAATTTATATTGTGTGCAAATATGTTCTTCTCGCATGAAATCATGTTTTCATTTGAGGCACCAATCCTTTTTTTTGGCAAGCATGTCCACACCAGGGGCATTGGCCAAAAATGTTTTCTTGATAATTGGTTTCTAACAAGCTAGAGAAAGAAAGCTATTTTGAAGGAACCAATAATCGTGGACCATGATCTTCTTTCATGTTCCCTAATGGTCGCAACATTAAATGAACTTGGGTTCAATCTAAGCATGGAATATGCCCTAAACTAGGGGTATTGGGTAAGTACTTCCAATTCATTTAAATGAAAAAAGTCATTGCTAATTGAAATGATCTTTTTACAGGAACTAAGCAAGGACTTATCAGCAATTCACATAAACTTCCGGCCAAAGTTATTCTCATTCAAAGTCCAGGTTTTCTTAAAAAAAAAAAAATTAAAAAAAAAATAAATTCAAGATTTCCAAATTTTCCAAAAAAAAAAAAAAAAAAAAAAAGCCTTGTGACTAGGGGCATTGGGCTCATACTTCTTAGGTTGCTTTCAAAAAAAAAAAAAAAAAATCATCAATCAAAATTTTCAATTCCTTGAAAAAATTCAAGATTTCCAAATTTTTCAAAAAAAAAAAAAAAAAAGACAAAAGACAAAATTTTCAAAAAAAAAAAAAAAAAAAAAATTCTTTCTAATTCTTTAAAAAAAAAAAAAAAAAGAAGGAAATTTTCAAAAAGGCCCTTGGGACTAGGGGCATTAGGCTTGTACTTCTTAGGTTGCCTTCAAAAAAAAAAAAAATCATCAATCAAAATTTTCAATTCCTTGAAAAAATTCAAGATTTCCAAATTTTTCAAAAAAAAAAAAAAAAAAAAAAAATTTCATCAATCAAAATTTTCAATTCCCTCAAAAAATTCAAGTTTACCAAATTAAAAAAAAAAAATTCATTAAAATTTTCTTCAAGAACCCTCTTCCACATTCTCCAATGATGCAACATCAAGTCAACTGTCCACCCTCAGCATTCATCAAAGCATGGAGTATGTCCCAAACTTGGGGCATTCGCCAGGTATGTCGAATTCTTTTCAATGAATTACTTTGTTACTAATTGAAAATGTTTATTTTGCAAGTACTCGTGTGAAAGGCCACACATATCGGCATGAGCCGAGATCCAGAAATCCTAGGTCCTCTGAAAACATGAGCCGAAGCCTAAAAAACCTTGGTCCTCTGAAAAACATGAGCCAAGATCCAAAAATCCTAGGTCCTCTGAAAACATGAGCCAGGATCCAGAACCTTTGGTCCTCTGAAAACATGAGCCAAAGCCCAAAAAACCCTTGGTCCTCTGAAAACATAAGCCAAGATCCAAAAATCCTAGGTCCTCTGAAAACATGAGCCAAAGCCCAAAAAACCCTTGGTCCTCTGAAAACATGAGCCAAGATCCCAAACCTTTGGTCCTCTGAAAACATGAGCCAAAGGCCAAAAATCCTAGGTCCTCTGAAAACATAAGCCAGGATCCAAAAAACCCTTGGTCCTCTAAAAACATGAGCCAAGATCCCAAACCTTTGGTCCTCTGAAAACATGAGCCAAAATCCAAAAATCCTAGGTCCTTTGAAAACATGAGCCAGGATCTAGAAACCCTTGGTCCTCTGAAACCATGAGCCAAGATCCCAAACCTTTGGTCCTCTAAAAACATGAGCCAAAGCCCAAAAATCCTAGGTCCTCTGAAGACATGAGCTAGGATCCAAAAAACCCTTAGTCTTCTGAAAACATGAGCCAAGATCCCAAACCTTTAGTCCTCTGAAAACATGAGCCAAAGTCCAAAAATCCTAGGTCCTCTGAAAACATGAGCCAAGATCCAGAAACCTTTGGTCCTCTGAAAACATGAGCCAAGATCCCAAACTTTTGGTCCTCTGAAAACATGAGCCAAAATCCAAAAATCCTAGGTCCTCTAAAAACATGAGCCAGGATCCAAAAACCCTTGGTCCTCTAAAAACATAAGCCAAGATCCCAAACCTTTGGTCCTCTAAAAACATGAGCCAAAGCCCAAAAATCCTAGGTCCTCTGAAAACATGAGCCAAGATCCAAAAAACCCTTGGTCCTCTGAAAACGTGAGCTAAGATCCCAAACCTTTAGTCCTCTGAAAACATGAACCAAAATCCAAAAATCCTAGGTCCTCTGAAAACATGAGCCAAGATCCAGAAACCCTCGATCCTCTAAAAACATGAGCCAAGATCCCAAACCTTTGGTCCTCTAAAAACATGAGCCAAAATCCAAAAATCCTAGGTCCTCTGAAAACATGAGCCAGAATCCAGAAACCCTTGGTCCTCTGAAAACATGAGCCCAGATCCCAAACCTTTGGTCCTTTGAAAACATGAGCCAAAGCCCAAAAATCGTAGGTCCTCTGAAAACATGAGCCAGGATCCAGAACCTTTGGTCCTCAGAAACACATGGCTAGAATCTCCATATCTTCTTGACCTCAGGTAAGCATGTCTTATACTCATTCAAAAAAAAATAAAAATAAAAAAAAATAAAAATTGCATGCATGAACTACGTTTGGACCTGATCCCCCCACCAAGAGGTACGTAGGCAATCTCCCTCGAGACTCAGTCCATATTTTGATCAACAACATGACCATCTGCATTTTTATCTACATGCATTCACCACGGTTAAATACTGATTGCAAAGTTAGGTGTCTCTTTCATACATTGACATTCGCTTTTTAAGCTCTACCAATAAGGAGCATTTTGTTGGCACCCCATTTTGCAACTTGCATTTAACCTCACATGGAGGGTAAAAGGGCAATTTCACCTTGGAAATATGCTTCTTGATTTTGGTCACTAGATCGTTAATCTCATTTCACCAAAATGATCTTGATGTTGTAACTATCAAATCGACTGGTCATAAGTCCTAATCGGACCATCAGATTGAAAGTTATCATCAAATCAAGTTCTAATGGTTGAGATGCACTATCATAAATTGAGTCCGACTATATGTGATTATGAACAATTGATTTCAATTGGTTATAAGTTTAATCAATTTGAGATCAATGATGTGTCATAATTTGATTGGTTAGAACTACATTTTATGGTAGGGTTGCACACACCTAATTAACTAGATAGTTATACATTAATTATTCAATAAGTAATTTGTGCAATTATCGTTTAATTAGAGTAAATTTGGAACCAATTAAGTTTGAAATGGGAGTGATTGAAGCCATTTAATGTTAATTGGGAGCTAATTTGGGACCTATTAATGTTAATTGTGTTGAAACAATTTTCTAACAAATGACCTCTGCTCACCATTTCATCCATATCTCTCAGAATATTTTGAATCTGTGAATGATGTTAATTTTCCCAGAAACTAGACATCCGGAGCTTCAATTTGAGCAAAGAATGAGACAATTACGATCATAATTGAGTCAGATAGGATTTTTTGAAGTTGGCTCTACAGGCTGTTACAGCAGCTACGGGAAAACCGAATTTTGCCTTGCTCCTCACTCCCACCAATCTTTCCATTTAATGCACCAAATTTTTCCAAAGGCTAGAATAAGGTCTAGGTTCATGATTCTTTGTCAACCCTCATTAAATGACTTTCCATTTATATTTCCTCAACCACTATTATATAAACCCCATCTCTCCTTCATTCCAAGACACAAAAACCCCCTATCTTCTCCTCTCTTGAGTTCTAGTGAAGTTGAGTAGTCTTGTCATATCTTGGTCTTCCTAAAACTCAAGGTATTGAGTGAGACTCACTCTTCTTCTCCTTGCTCTTCTTTTCCTCCATCTTTAGGACCTCTACCAAAAGTCTCCTTCTCCACCGTATGGATATTGCATGAAGGTATAATCCATTTCCTTAATTTGTTTTTTGTGTTGGCATGATGAGAATTTAGGATTAAAGCATGATAGTAATTATTTAAATTCTCTTGAATATGTTTGAATGTTCTTATATGTTCTTGGTTGTTCATCACATATTCATGCATAATCACTAGTTTTGATCTTAAATCCACATAAAAAATATGAAAGACATGTTTGTTTCATAATTCTTTCAAATCCTTGAATCTAGAATATCACCATATACACATATTCACTAGAATTTATTTTTCAATCCAAATGCAATGCCTAATAAATTGAATTATGGTTTATCACATGCACACACATTAAATTCAATATGTAAATTGATTGACATATTTGATGATATGATATGAATGTTGGCCACCATAGTCTAGAAGACCGGTTTCATCGGGTAAGGTGACCGGTTTCATCGGGCAAGGTGGGTGCCTAACTCCTTTCCACCTTGTAACATAGCCTTCGAACTTAGATCAAGAGTTAGTAGATTAAATGCTTATCCATGTAATTTTTCAATTTCTAGATTGTAACTAGGAAACAAAACCATGTACTTTATCTTAGATTGTATCTAGGACCAAAGCCATGTAATTTTCCTATGATCAATGTAAATTCAATTTCAAATTTATAAAATAAGGAATCTTTCAATTATGGTTTTCTTATTTTTCCAATAATTAAATAAGTGGCGACTCCATTCTAAAACCCCTAATTTAAGGGGGGAAAATATAACTAGTCGAACCTTCATTTTGAGAGGCAATAACATGACTCCACCTATTCACGTGGGTTTGGCCCAACATCTTATAAGAACGGGCCAGGGGCGCGGTCTCTCACAGAAGCAGTTATCCCTACAGAAACAAGTTTCCTAACATTAAGGTCTGGCTAACTCCTTGGTGGTAGCAATGAATGACTACTATCCCTTGACCTCGACTTAGCTAAGGAAGGAAGGGAAATAGTTGCAGTTAGATTGGTGCAGTATCAGCAGAAGCTTAGGCAAGGATTTGATAAAGGGATAAAAGTCAGGGTATTCATTCTAGGAGATCTTGTTTTGTGAAGGGTGGTCGAAAGTATGAAGAATCTCTCCTAGGGAAAGCTAGGTCCTAATTGGGAAAAGCCTTATTAGGTGACTTCTATAGCCGAAACAGGGGCTTATTGTCTGGAAGATTGAGATGGGAATGTAGTTCCCCGACCATAGAATGTGAATAATTTACGAAAGTATTATTTCTAATGTGAAATTGTGTCAATAATTATCTGCTTATATGCAATCAGATGTATTGATTAGCTCTATTGTTGTCGTTTTGATTAAAAATGTACTTAACTTATCATTATGGGTTAAACAGAACCTCGACCAGGTTTGATTCCTCGAATCACCAACCTTGGGTAAATTAACACCTAACTTATCATCATGGGTTAAACAAAGTGTTTAAACTTAGCCAGGTTCAACTCCTCGGATTAAATTGACACTTAACTTATCATCATGGATTAAACAGAACCTCGACCAGGTTCGACTCCTCGGATCTCCTGCCTTAGGTAAATTAACACCTAACTTATCATTACGGGTTAAATAGAACCTCGGCCAGGTTTGACTCCGCGGATCACCAGCCTTGAGTAAATTAACACCTAACTTGTCATTATGGATTAAGTAGAACCTCGGCTAGGATAGACTCCTCGGATCATCTGCCTTCGGTAAATTAATGTTTAATTTGTTATGTCGGACCTCAGTAGATGAAATTCCTAGGATATTCTACTTGGTATAAAACGGCACTTGGTTTCTTCTAAGTCAGTTTCATTGAAATCTAGGTTGGGCCTTGAACTTTAGTCAACCAACTGTGGAGATACTCATTCTTTGACATTAAGCGTAGGAGAACTTGGTGCTGAGGGCTGCAGAATGGTAGGCTATCTAGGTAAATTAAATGTGATGAAAATAAAAAAAAGTATATTCAATAAAGGGTCATGTAGTTCGGAATGTGTATTAAGGTGAGGGTAAAAGAATTGTTATTACAGAATAAGGAAAACTATACGTGGCAAAAGATAAGTAGAAACCTTTTCATTCATAAGTTCAAAAACTAGAAAAGTACATAACAAAACAAGGGGTGAAGTTTTAACCAATTAGAGTATTCACCAACTTCATTACCCAAAAAAAAAAATACAAACAAACAAACAAAACAAAACAGGTCCTCGACCTAACATCTATTTCGTCCTTTGGCCCTCAGGAGCATTCTCTTTTTCTGCCCCGTTTGTTGTTTAATCCTCGGCAACAAGTTGAGATACAAGGGGAGCAGTTTTAGTTGTAAAAGAGACTCTGTCTCAGGAGTGAGCCTCATCTATCACCATGGAGGCCATCGGGGTAGCTTTGCTAGATTTTGGAGGTTGATCCTCAACTTGGGAAGGCTGCATAGGAGTGGTAGAGCTGGTCGGAGGTGGAGCAGATGTTTGTGCCCTTATGGTTGGGGGGTAAAACACCTTCTTTGGATTTCTTAATTCAGAAGAGTGGTCTACACCGACGACATTCAAAGCCTCGATCTAAGTTCGATGGTAGAAACTTTGGCATACTACTGGGATTTGGGACTTGAGATGTGCTTCAGTTTCTTTTTGTCCCAAATCGTACATGGTCTGCTCCACTTTGTTAATTTCTTCAGATTTTTGGGCCAACTCCTTGGTTAGTTCAGTGATCCGAGCCTAAGCAAGGGAGAGCTGACCCTCTGCCTTTTTCAGTTAATGGAGTTGTTCCTGGGCTTGCCTCTCAGAGCTTTCAATTGCAGCTTTAGCACTTTTCATAGCTTTGTCACTCTTGGACAGCTTAAGGAGAGTTTCCTTTAGTTTTTTTGTTAGCCAGGGCTTGGGCCTTCTAGGTGGCATAGTGCTTCGATTCCTTCTCTTTTTCTCATAAAGGGCTTGATCAACCCACTACTCGGCCACATGTGCTGCTTGGGTGGCCTAAGCGTTTATAAGTAAGAAAAAGAGTAGAAGTTAAATGCTATATAGAAGAACAAAAAAAGAAAAAAGAAAAAAGAATTGACTATAAGGAGAAAGAAAATATACTAGAGCTAAATCCCTTTTTAGGGACAAGAACAACTCGTGCTTCTTCAAGTTCCAAAGCTCGACCACATCCCGGGGATGTAGAAGTGCTTGCTCAAATGAATTGGCTATATAGCCCGACCTTACCGTTGTCAAAATTGTGGATTGAAGAATCCGTAGGAAGGGGGGCTCTATCCAGCACAAGGGGAGGATTCCAATTAAGAGCGCGGGAACGGTATTCGGGGATTATGCCCGAAGTCTCTCCCCCTCTCCTTTGTTGAGTCCGGCTTACTTTGGTGGCCTTACTTTGTTCGTGAGGAGTCTCTTCATGGATTTCTCCTTCCTCAGAGGATCCCTTGCCTCCCTTTTCATCCCTCTTTCATTTTTTGTCGGCCGTTTAGGTTTGAGAGGGAGGAGGAGGGGCAGGAGTAGGGGGTCTGGGCATTATGAGAACCTTAGGAATGGCACCCCCAGCGTGTGATTCCAGCAAGGACAAAAGGTTTGACATTATTTTTTCCAACACCATCGCTTCAGGAATCGCAATGGCCTCTTGGTCTGCACTAACTAAAGCAGCAACTAGTCTCGAGTTGGATGCTATGTCTTCAGTCTCGTCCTGATGGTAGAAGTCTTCGAAATCCTCATCGTGGATGAGGCTCTCAATACTTTCCTTTAGGGTCTCTTCCTCAGTCCCTTCAGACTATGATTCAAGCTTGTCGTCCGAGGATATAACTTCCTCAGTTAAGGGTTGAGGATCTGTAAAGATTGGGAGCTCCACAGGTTGGGCTTCAGTAGGAGGAGACTTCTGAATGAATCCCTCGATGACCACATCAACTAGTGCCAACCACGGATCTCTTGCTTTGGTGGCCTTACTTTGTTCGTGAGGAGTCTCTTCATGGATTTCTCCTTCCTCAGAGGATCCCTTGCCTCCCTTTTCATCCCTCTTTCATTTTTTGTCGGCCGTTTAGGTTTGAGAGGGAGGAGGAGGGGCAGGAGTAGGGGGTCTGGGCATTATGAGAACCTCAGGAATGGCACCCCCAGCGTGTGATTCCAGCAAGGACAAAAGGTTTGACATTATTTTTTCCAACACCATCGCTTCAGGAATCGCAATGGCCTCTTGGTCTGCATTAACTAAAGCAGCAACTAGTCTCGAGTTGGATGCTATGTCTTCAGTCTCGTCCTGATGGTAGAAGTCTTCGAAATCCTCATCGTGGATGAGGCTCTCAATACTTTCCTTTAGGGTCTCTTCCTCAGTCCCTTCAGACTATGATTCAAGCTTGTCGTCCGAGGATATAACTTCCTCAGTTAAGGGTTGAGGATCTGTAAAGATTGGGAGCTCCACAGGTTGGGCTTCAGTAGGAGGAGACTTCTGAATGAATCCCTCGATGACCACATCAACTAGTGCCAACCACGGATCTCTTGCTTTGATTATGTTCTTTGAAACTTGGAAGCGAGTAGAAATCGGTTTGAAACCCAAGATGACATGCACTGCTCGGAGTTGGCCATCTCGGTTCAAAAAGATCTCGGATCTAAGAACCTGGTACAACAAGTCGAAGTTCACCAAGTTGTGTCTTTTGGCAGTAGCCTTCTTAAATAAAATAAAATTAAAAAAAAAAAAGAGAAAAAGAAAAAAAAAAAAGAGGCTAGTATAGAAAGGTGGAGATAAAATGTGTGTGTTTTCATTTCCTAATAGTACAAGATCTTAAAGGTATCCCTAAGCCACCCCACCTAGAACGCCATCTTTGGTTGGGCAGTAAAGTCCATCATGCCATTCCTTTGAAACGAAGAGATAATCCTCGTCCATGCCCTTGTTCGTCTCGGGGAGGCAAGAAATTAATCTAACTGCTAGGACCCTAGTTTTTAGGTAATACCCCACTTCGTTATTCCTCTAAAAACTATAAACCCAATTTATATCATGATGAGTAAGATTTATACCTATCCTTTCGGTCATGGCGTTTACATTACCCAAAATCCTAAACATATTTGGGGCACATTGGGTGGGGCAGAGCTTATAAAGAATAAAAAAATCCCTAGTTACGCGACCCATAGGAATCCTTATCCCACCTTCGATAAATGATATCATGGGAATTGCTACGGCCTCTGTGGGTCTTTTTTCATGCCATTCTCCTAGATTGCAATGTTCTATGGATGCATTGCTAGGAATCCTATATCGCTTCTTAAACTCCTTTTTGTGTTTGAGAGTATCGACTAAACTAAAGAATCTACCCATTTGTGAGGGAAAGTAGCAAAAAGAAAAGGAAGACTTAAAAACAAAATTTGTTGCAGGAAGAAAGAATCAAAAGCAAAAAACACTTACAAAAATTTAAGAAGAGAGGATCCTCGGGCAAGTTATCTGGAGTAAGGAGTATTATTTGCTCTAAAAGGAGTAAAATGGGGCAAGAGTCCCCAAACTTCCCTTTATATAAGAGACAAAAATGAAGTGGAGATTTTCCCGCCTCTTTAATCGAAGAAATGAGGATCGTAGGATGAGAATTTGACCGTAGAACATGGGGGACAACAAGCCACCTATAGCATTTATGGTGAAGTTGCAGATTGCGAAGCGTTAGGAGTGTGTCTCAATTAGTTGAAGAGACGCTCTCACATGGGAACTTGTAGGAAGCGTGTTGTGGCAACCAGTTCTCCTTAAACAAAACCTCCCTCTCCTAGGGTAGGAATGGAAAGTGAGGTTTTGGGGGCTATTGTGGAGGCACAAGGATCCAAAGTAGTAATAAAGTAGGCAAGGGTATTTCTAAGGAGGGGAATTTTGCGAGGAATCCTTAAAGAGGACCTATTTTACTAATAAGGAGTTCGGGATGTTGTTGTTGATGAAGATATCGAGGACTCCTTATTAACCTCGGAAGGCTGAGAATCGGGTGTATAGGGAGGACGGTGCAATCCCAGAGGGGACAAAGGCAACTTGGTGTAAAACAAGGAAGAAAAGAAAAAGGAAGGATAAGACAGCCACCATCTCCGCATTAAATGTATTGCAACCACTTAGCTGGCCGCATTAATGGGGAAATGACCATGAACAATATTCTTCATAGCTCATATTCTGGTGTTAACACCTTCTAGCAAGGTCTTGATGGGACAAGTGTCAGGAGAGTTTGATCATAACCCTCCAAATGTAAGATCCAGGTGCATCCTTACTGAGTTATATAAAGCCAAGAAGTATCGGGATCAAAGGGAGAGAAAAGAATACTGGAAGAGAAACAAAAGAGAGAAAAGAACCATCCCATTGTACCTTCCTCCTCGGATTGAACCCGAGGACAAACACTTAGTCAATTTTCAAGCTATTTCCTGTTGAAACGTTACTATTTTGCGTATATTTCTTGGGTACGACTGTCATCTTTTATTACAGAACGGGTATTTAAAGTTGACCTCGCATCCCGTCTCTAACAAATTAATTG